>OX384537.1:5045000-5645000 GCA_947538915.1 Tenthredo distinguenda | reverse complement strand
GACCTCCACCCTGACCTGGACCCTGACCCTGACCTCCTCCCTGACCTCCACCCTGACCTTGACTGTGACCGTAACCTCCACCCTGACCTTGACCCTGACCCTGACCGCCGCCCTGACCTTGACTGTGACCCTGACCTCCACCCTGACCTTGACCCTGACCGTGACCTCTACCCTGACCTTGACTGTGACCGTAACCTCCACCCTGACCTTGACCCTGACCCTGACCTCCACCCTGACGTTGACCCTGACCGTGACCTCCACCCTGACCTTGACTGTGACCGTAACCTCCACCCTGACCTTGACCCTGACCCTGACCTCCACCCTGACCTTGACTCTGACCCTGACCTCCACCCTGACCTTGACCCTGACCGTGACCTCTACCCTGACCTTGACTGTGACCGTAACCTCCACCCTGACCTTGACTGTGACCCTGACCTCCACCCTGACCTTGACCCTGACCGTGACCTCTACCCTGACCTTGACTGTGACCGTAACCTCCACCCTGACCTTGACCCTGACCCTGACCTCCACCCTGACATTGACCCTGACCGTGACTTCCACCCTGACCTTGACTGTGACCGTAACCTCCACCCTGACCTTGACCCTGACCCTGACCTCCACCCTGACCTGGACCCTGACCCTGACCTCCTCCCTGACCTCCACCCTGACCTTGACTGTGACCGTAACCTCCACCCTGACCTTGACCCTGACCCTGACCCTCACTCTGACCTTGACCCAGACCGTGACCTCCACCCTGACCTTGACTGTGACCCTGACCTCCACCCTGACCTTGACCCTGACCCTGACCACCGCCCTGACCTTGACTGTGACCCTGACCTCCACCCTGACCTTGACCCTGACCCTGACCTCCACCCTGACCTTGACCCTGACCCTGACCTCCCCGCTGACCTTGACCCTGACCCTGACCTCCACCCTGACTTCGACTGTGACCCTGACCTCCACCCTGACCTTGACTCTGACCCTGACCTTCACCCTGACCTTGACCCTGACCCTGACCTCCACCCTGACCTTGACTGTGACCGTAACCTCCACCCCGACCTTGACCCTGACCCTGACCCCCACCCTGACCTTGACTGTGACCCTGACCTCAGCCCTGACCTTGACCCCCACCCTGACCTCCACCGTGACCTTGACCCCAACGTGACCTCCACCCTGACCTTGACCCTGACCCTGACCTCCCCGCTGACCTTGACCTTGACCCTGACCTCCACCCTGACCTTGACCCTGACCCTGACCGCCGCCCTGACCTTGACTGTGACCCTGACCTCCACCCTGACCTTGACTCTGACCCTGACCTCCTCCCTGACCTCCACCCTGACCTCCACCCTGACCTTGACTCTGACCCTGACCTCCACCCTGACCTTGACCCTGACCCTGACCTCCTCCCTGACCTCCACCCTGACCTCGACTGTGACCGTAACCTCCACCCTGACTTTGACCCTGACCCTGACCTCCACCCTGACCTTGACTGTGACCCTGACCTCCACCCTGACCTTGACTCTGACCCTGACCTCCACCCTGACCTTGACCCTGACCGCCGCCCTGACCTTCACTCCGACCCTGACCTCCACCCTGACCTCCACCCTGACCTTGACTGTGACCCTGACCTCCACCCTGACCTTGACTCTGACCCTGACCTCCACCCTGACCTTGACCCTGACCCTGACCTCCACCCTGACCTGGACCCTGACCCTGACCTCCTCCCTGACCTCCACCCTGACCTTGACTGTGACCGTAACCTCCACCCTGACCTTGACCCTGACCCTGACCTCCACCCTGACCTTGACTCTGACCCTGACCTCCACCCTGACCTTGACCCTGACCGTGACCTCTACCCTGACCTTGACTGTGACCGTAACCTCCACGCTGACCTTGACCCTGACCCTGACCTCCACCCTGACGTTGACCCTGACCGTGACCTCCACCCTGACCTTGACTGTGACCGTAACCTCCACCCTGACCTTGACCCTGACCCTGACCTCCACCCTGACCTGGATTCTGACCCTGACCTCCTCCCTGACCTCCACCCTGACCTTGACTGTGACCGTAACCTCCACCCTGACCTTGACCCTGACCCTGACCGCCGCCCTGACCTTGACTGTGACCCTGACCTCCACCCTGACCTCCACCCTGACCTTGACTCTGACCCTGACCTCCACCCTGACCTTGACTCTGACCCTGACCCCCACCCTGACCTTGACCCTGACCCTGACCTCGACCCTGACCTGGACCCTGACCCTGACCTCCTCCCTGACCTCCACCCTGACCTTGACTGTGACCGTAACCTCCACCCTGACCTTGACCCTGACCCTGACCCTCACTCTGACCTTGACCCAGACCGTGACCTCCACCCTGACGTCCACCCTGACCTTGACTGTGACCCTGACCTCCACCCTGACCTTGACTGTGACCCTGACCTCCACCCTGACCTTGACCCTGACCCTGACCGCCGCCCTGACCTTGACTGTGACCCTGACCTCCACCCTGACCTTGACCCTGACCGTGACCTCTACCCTGACCTTGACTGTGACCGTAACCTCCACCCTGACCTTGACCCTGACCCTGACCTCCACCCTGACATTGACCCTGACCGTGACTTCCACCCTGACCTTGACTGTGACCGTAACCTCCACCCTGACCTTGACCCTGACCCTGACCTCCACCCTGACCTGGACCCTGACCCTGACCTCCTCCCTGACCTCCACCCTGACCTTGACTCTGACCCTGACCTCCACCCTGACCTTGAACCTGACCCTGACCTCCCCGCTGACCTTGACTCTGACCCTGATCTCCACTCTGACCTTGACTGTGACCCTGACCTCCACCCTGACCTTGACCCTGACCCTGACCGCCGCCCTGACCTTGACTCCGACCCTGACCTCCACCCTGACCTCCACCCTGACCTTGACTGTGACCCTGACCTCCACCCTGACCTTGACTCTGACCCTGACCCCCACCCTGACCTTGACCCTGACCCTGACCTCGACCCTGACCTGGACCCTGACCCTGACCTCCTCCCTGACCTCCACTCTGACCTTGACTGTGACCGTAACCTCAACCCTGACCTTGACCCTGACCCTGACCCTCACTCTGACCTTGACCCAGACCGTGACCTCCACCCTGACGTCCACCCTGACCTTGACTGTGACCCTGACCTCCACCCTGACCTTGACTGTGACCCTGACCTCCACCCTGACCTTGACCCTGACCCTGACCGCCGCCCTGACCTTGACTGTGACCCTGACCTCCACCCTGACCTTGACCCTGACCGTGACCTCTACCCTGACCTTGACTGTGACCGTAACCTCCACCCTGACCTTGACCCTGACCCTGACCTCCACCCTGACCTGGACCCTGACCCTGACCTCCTCCCTGACCTCCACCCTGACCTTGACTGTGACCGTAACCTCCACCCTGACCTTGACCCTGACCCTGACCCTCACTTTGACCTTGACCCAGACTGTGACCTCCACCCTGACCTCCACCCTGACCTTGACTGTGACCCTGTCCTCCACCCTGACCTTAACTGTGACCCTGACCTCCACCCTGACCTTGACCCTGACCCTGACCACCGCCCTGACCTTGACTGTGACCCTGACCTCCACCCTGACCTTGACCCTGACCCTGACCTCCACCCTGACCTTGACCCTGACCCTGACCTCCCCGCTGACCTTGACCCTGACCCTGACCTCCACCCTGACTTCGACTGTGACCCTGACCTCCACCCTGACCTTGACTCTGACCCTGACCTTCACCCTGACCTTGACCCTGACCCTGACCCCCACCCTGACCTTGACTGTGACCGTAACCTCCACCCCGACCTTGACCCTGACCCTGACCCCCACCCTGACCTTGACTGTGACCCTGACCTCAGCCCTGACCTTGACTCTGACCCTGACCTCCACCCTGACCTTGACTGTGACCCTGACCTCCACCCTGACCTTGACCCTGACCCTGACCGCCGCCCTGACCTTGACTGCGACCCTCACCTCCACCCTGACCTCCACCCTGACCTTGACTGTGACCCTGACCTCCACCCTGACCTTGACCCTGACCCTGACCTCCACCCTGACCTTGACCTTGACCCTGACCTGCACCCTGACCTTGACCCTGACCCTGACCTCCACCCTGACCTTGACCCAGACCGTGACCTCCACCCTGACCATGACCTTGACCCTGACCTCCACCCTGACCTTGACCCTGACCCTGACCTCCACCCTGACCTTGACCCTGACCCTGACCTCCACCCTGACCTTGACTCTGACCCTGACCTCCACCCTGACCTTGACCCTCACCCTGACTTCCACCCTGACCTTGACCGTGACCCTGACCTCCACCCTGACCTTGACCCTGACCCTGACCTCCACCCTGACCTTGACCCTGACAGTGACCCTCACTCTGACCTTGACCCAGACCGTGACCCCCACCCTGACCTCCACCCTGACCTTGACTGTGACCCTGACCTCTACTTAGACCTTGACCCTGACCCTGACCTCCACCCTGACCTTGACCCTGACCCTGACCTCCACCCTGACCTTGACTCTGACCCTGACCTCCACCCTGACCTTGACCCTGACCGTGACCTCTACCCTGACCTTGACTGTGACCCTGACCTCCACCCTGACCTTGACTCTGACCCTGACCTCCACCCTGACCTTGACCCTGACCGTGACCTCTACCCTGACCTTGACTGTGACCGTGACCTCTACCCTGACCTTGACTGTGACCGTAACCTCCACCCTGACCTTGACTGTGACCCTGACCTCCACCCTGACCTTGACCCTGACCCTGACCGCCGCCCTGACCTTGACTGCGACCCTGACCTCCACCCTGACCTCCACCCTGACCTTGACTGTGACCCTGACCTCCACCCTGACCTTGACCCTGACCCTGACCCTCACTCTGAACTTGACCCAGACCGTGACCTCCACCCTGACCTTGACCTTGACCCTGACCTCCACCCTGACCTTGACCCTGACCCTGACCTCCACCCTGACCTTGAACCTGACCCTGACCTCCCCGCTGACCTTGACTCTGACCCTGACCTCCACCCTGACCTTGACTGTGACCCTGACCTCCACCCTGACCTTGACCCTGACCCTGACCGCCGCCCTGACCTTGACTCCGACCCTGACCTCCACCCTGACCTCCACCCTGACCTTGACTGTGACCCTGACCTCCACCCTGACCTTGACTCTGACCCTGACCTCCACCCTGACCTCCACCCTGACCTTGACTCTGACCCTGACCTCCACCCTGACCTTGACTGTGACCGTAACCTCCACCCTGACCTTGACCCTGACCCTGACCTCCACCCTGACCTGGATTCTGACCCTGACCTCCTCCCTGACCTCCACCCTGACCTTGACTGTGACCGTAACCTCCACCCTGACCTTGACCCTGACCCTGACCGCCGCCCTGACCTTGACTGTGACCCTGACCTCCACCCTGACCTCCACCCTGACCTTGACTCTGACCCTGACCTCCACCCTGACCTTGAACCTGACCCTGACCTCCCCGCTGACCTTGACTCTGACCCTGACCTCCACTCTGACCTTGACTGTGACCCTGACCTCCACCCTGACCTTGACCCTGACCCTGACCGCCGCCCTGACCTTGACTCCGACCCTGACCTCCACACTGACCTCCACCCTGACCTTGACTGTGACCCTGACCTCCACCCTGACCTTGACTCTGACCCTGACCCCCACCCTGACCTTGACCCTGACCCTGACCTCGACCCTGACCTGGACCCTGACCCTGACCTCCTCCCTGACCTCCACCCTGACCTTGACTGTGACCGTAACCTCCACCCTGACCTTGACCCTGACCCTGACCCTCACTCTGACCTTGACCCAGACCGTGACCTCCACCCTGACGTCCACCCTGACCTTGACTGTGACCCTGACCTCCACCCTGACCTTGACTGTGACCCTGACCTCCACCCTGACCTTGACCCTGACCCTGACCGCCGCCCTGACCTTGACTGTGACCCTGACCTCCACCCTGACCTTGACCCTGACCGTGACCTCTACCCTGACCTTGACTGTGACCGTAACCTCCACCCTGACCTTGACCCTGACCCTGACCTCCACCCTGACGTTGACCCTGACCGTGACCTCCACCCTGACCTTGACTGTGACCGTAACCTCCACCCTGACCTTGACCCTGACCCTGACCTCCACCCTGACCTGGACCCTGACCCTGACCTCCACCCTGACCTTGACTCTGACCCTGACCTCCACCCTGACCTTGACCCTGACCGTGACCTCTACCCTGACCTTGACTGTGACCGTAACCTCCACCCTGACCTTGACTGTGACCCTGACCTCCACCCTGACCTTGACCCTGACCGTGACCTCTACCCTGACCTTGACTGTGACCGTAACCTCCACCCTGACCTTGACCCTGACCCTGACCTCCACCCTGACATTGACCCTGACCGTGACTTCCACCCTGACCTTGACTGTGACCGTAACCTCCACCCTGACCTTGACCCTGACCCTGACCTCCACCCTGACCTGGACCCTGACCCTGACCTCCTCCCTGACCTCCACCCTGACCTTGACTGTGACCGTAACCTCCACCCTGACCTTGACCCTGACCCTGACCCTCACTCTGACCTTGACCCAGACCGTGACCTCCACCCTGACCTTGACTGTGACCCTGACCTCCACCCTGACCTTGACCCTGACCCTGACCACCGCCCTGACCTTGACTGTGACCCTGACCTCCACCCTGACCTTGACCCTGACCCTGACCTCCACCCTGACCTTGACTGTGACCCTGACCTCCACCCTGACCTCCACCCTGACCTTGACTCTGACCCTGACCTCCACCCTGACCTTGACCCTGACCCTGACCTCCACCCTGACCTTGACTGTGACCCTGACCTCTACCCTGACCTTGACCCCCACCCTGACCTCCACCGTGACCTTGACCCCAACGTGACCTCCACCCTGACCTTGACCCTGACCCTGACCTCCCCGCTGACCTTGACCTTGACCCTGACCTCCACCCTGACCTTGACCCTGACCCTGACCGCCGCCCTGACCTTGACTGTGACCCTGACCTCCACCCTGACCTTGACTCTGACCCTGACCTCCTCCCTGACCTCCACCCTGACCTCCACCCTGACCTTGACTCTGACCCTGACCTCCACCCTGACCTTGACCCTGACCCTGACCTCCTCCCTGACCTCCACCCTGACCTCGACTGTGACCGTAACCTCCACCCTGACTTTGACCCTGACCCTGACCTCCACCCTGACCTTGACTCTGACCCTGACCTCCACCCTGACCTTGACCCTGACCCTGACCTCCACCCTGACCTTGACCCTGACCCTGACTTCCACCCTGACCTTGACTGTGACCCTGACCTCCACCCTGACCTTGACCCTGACCCTGACCTCCACCCTGACCTTGACCTTGACCCTGACCTCCACCCTGACCTCGACCCTGACCCTGACCGCCGCCCTGACCTTGACTGCGACCCTGACCTCCACCCTGACCTCCACCCTGACCTTGACTGTGACCCTGACCTCCACCCTGACCTTGACCCTGACCCTGACCTCCACCCTGACCTTGACCTTGACCCTGACCTCCACCCTGACCTTGACCCTGACCGTGACCTCTACCCTGACCTTGACTGTGACCGTAACCTCCACCCTGACCTTGACCCTGACCCTGACCTCCACCCTGACATTGACCCTGACCGTGACTTCCACCCTGACCTTGACTGTGACCGTAACCTCCACCCTGACCTTGACCCTGACCCTGACCTCCACCCTGACCTGGACCCTGACCCTGACCTCCTCCCTGACCTCCACCCTGACCTTGACTGTGACCGTAACCTCCACCCTGACCTTGACCCTGACCCTGACCCTCACTCTGACCTTGACCCAGACCGTGACCTCCACCCTGACCTTGACTGTGACCCTGACCTCCACCCTGACCTTGACCCTGACCCTGACCACCGCCCTGACCTTGACTGTGACCCTGACCTCCACCCTGACCTTGACCCTGACCCTGACCTCCACCCTGACCTTGACCCTGACCCTGACCTCCCCGCTGACCTTGACCCTGACCCTGACCTCCACCCTGACTTCGACTGTGACCCTGACCTCCACCCTGACCTTGACTGTGACCGTAACCTCCACCCTGACCTTGACCCTGACCCTGACCTCCACCCTGACATTGACCCTGACCGTGACTTCCACCCTGACCTTGACTGTGACCGTAACCTCCACCCTGACCTTGACCCTGACCCTGACCTCCACCCTGACCTGGACCCTGACCCTGACCTCCTCCCTGACCTCCACCCTGACCTTGACTGTGACCGTAACCTCCACCCTGACCTTGACCCTGACCCTGACCTCCACCCTGACCTTGACTCTGACCCTGACCTCCACCCTGACCTTGACCCTGACCGTGACCTCTACCCTGACCTTGACTGTGACCGTAACCTCCACGCTGACCTTGACCCTGACCCTGACCTCCACCCTGACGTTGACCCTGACCGTGACCTCCACCCTGACCTTGACTGTGACCGTAACCTCCACCCTGACCTTGACCCTGACCCTGACCTCCACCCTGACCTGGATTCTGACCCTGACCTCCTTCCTGACCTCCACCCTGACCTTGACTGTGACCGTAACCTCCACCCTGACCTTGACCCTGACCCTGACCGCCGCCCTGACCTTGACTGTGACCCTGACCTCCACCCTGACCTCCACCCTGACCTTGACTCTGACCCTGACCTCCACCCTGACCTTGAACCTGACCCTGACCTCCCCGCTGACCTTGACTCTGACCCTGATCTCCACTCTGACCTTGACTGTGACCCTGACCTCCACCCTGACCTTGACCCTGACCCTGACCGCCGCCCTGACCTTGACTCCGACCCTGACCTCCACCCTGACCTCCACCCTGACCTTGACTGTGACCCTGACCTCCACCCTGACCTTGACTCTGACCCTGACCCCCACCCTGACCTTGACCCTGACCCTGACCTCGACCCTGACCTGGACCCTGACCCTGACCTCCTCCCTGACCTCCACTCTGACCTTGACTGTGACCGTAACCTCCACCCTGACCTTGACCCTGACCCTGACCCTCACTCTGACCTTGACCCAGACCGTGACCTCCACCCTGACGTCCACCCTGACCTTGACTGTGACCCTGACCTCCACCCTGACCTTGACTGTGACCCTGACCTCCACCCTGACCTTGACCCTGACCCTGACCGCCGCCCTGACCTTGACTGTGACCCTGACCTCCACCCTGACCTTGACCCTGACCGTGACCTCTACCCTGACCTTGACTGTGACCGTAACCTCCACCCTGACCTTGACCCTGACCCTGACCTCCACCCTGACCTGGACCCTGACCCTGACCTCCTCCCTGACCTCCACCCTGACCTTGACTGTGACCGTAACCTCCACCCTGACCTTGACCCTGACCCTGACCCTCACTTTGACCTTGACCCAGACTGTGACCTCCACCCTGACCTCCACCCTGACCTTGACTGTGACCCTGTCCTCCACCCTGACCTTAACTGTGACCCTGACCTCCACCCTGACCTTGACCCTGACCCTGACCACCGCCCTGACCTTGACTGTGACCCTGACCTCCACCCTGACCTTGACCCTGACCCTGACCTCCACCCTGACCTTGACCCTGACCCTGACCTCCCCGCTGACCTTGACCCTGACCCTGACCTCCACCCTGACTTCGACTGTGACCCTGACCTCCACCCTGACCTTGACTCTGACCCTGACCTTCACCCTGACCTTGACCCTGACCCTGACCCCCACCCTGACCTTGACTGTGACCGTAACCTCCACCCCGACCTTGACCCTGACCCTGACCCCCACCCTGACCTTGACTGTGACCCTGACCTCAGCCCTGACCTTGACTCTGACCCTGACCTCCACCCTGACCTTGACTGTGACCCTGACCTCCACCCTGACCTTGACCCTGACCCTGACCGCCGCCCTGACCTTGACTGCGACCCTGACCTCCACCCTGACCTCCACCCTGACCTTGACTGTGACCCTGACCTCCACCCTGACCTTGACCCTGACCCTGACCTCCACCCTGACCTTGACCTTGACCCTGACCTGCACCCTGACCTTGACCCTGACCCTGACCTCCACCCTGACCTTGACCCAGACCGTGACCTCCACCCTGACCATGACCTTGACCCTGACCTCCACCCTGACCTTGACCCTGACCCTGACCTCCACCCTGACCTTGACCCTGACCCTGACCTCCACCCTGACCTTGACTCTGACCCTGACCTCCACCCTGACCTTGACCCTCACCCTGACTTCCACCCTGACCTTGACCGTGACCCTGACCTCCACCCTGACCTTGACCCTGACCCTGACCTCCACCCTGACCTTGACCCTGACAGTGACCCTCACTCTGACCTTGACCCAGACCGTAACCTCCACCCTGACCTTGACTGTGACCCTGACCTCCACCCTGACCTTGACCCTGACCCTGACCGCCGCCCTGACCTTGACTGCGACCCTGACCTCCACCCTGACCTCCACCCTGACCTTGACTGTGACCCTGACCTCCACCCTGACCTTGACCCTGACCCTGACCCTCACTCTGAACTTGACCCAGACCGTGACCTCCACCCTGACCTTGACCTTGACCCTGACCTCCACCCTGACCTTGACCCTGACCCTGACCTCCACCCTGACCTTGAACCTGACCCTGACCTCCCCGCTGACCTTGACTCTGACCCTGACCTCCACCCTGACCTTGACTGTGACCCTGACCTCCACCCTGACCTTGACCCTGACCCTGACCGCCGCCCTGACCTTGACTCCGACCCTGACCTCCACCCTGACCTCCACCCTGACCTTGACTGTGACCCTGACCTCCACCCTGACCTTGACTCTGACCCTGACCTCCACCCTGACCTTGACCCTGACCCTGACCGCTGCCCTGACCTTGACTGTGACCCTGACCTCCACCCTGACCTCCACCCTGACCTTGACTGTGACCCTGACCTCCACCCTGACCTTGACCCTGACCCTGACCTCCACCCTGACCTTGACCCTGACCCTGACCGCTGCCCTGACCTTGACTGTGACCCTGACCTCCACCCTGACCTCCACCCTGACCTTGACTCTGACCCTGACCTCCACCCTGACCTTGACTGTGACCGTAACCTCCACCCTGACCTTGACCCTGACCCTGACCTCCACCCTGACCTGGATTCTGACCCTGACCTCCTCCCTGACCTCCACCCTGACCTTGACTGTGACCGTAACCTCCACCCTGACCTTGACCCTGACCCTGACCGCCGCCCTGACCTTGACTGTGACCCTGACCTCCACCCTGACCTCCACCCTGACCTTGACTCTGACCCTGACCTCCACCCTGACCTTGAACCTGACCCTGACCTCCCCGCTGACCTTGACTCTGACCCTGACCTCCACTCTGACCTTGACTGTGACCCTGACCTCCACCCTGACCTTGACCCTGACCCTGACCGCCGCCCTGACCTTGACTCCGACCCTGACCTCCACCCTGACCTCCACCCTGACCTTGACTGTGACCCTGACCTCCACCCTGACCTTGACTCTGACCCTGACCCCCACCCTGACCTTGACCCAGACCGTGACCTCCACCCTGACCTTGACTGTGACCCTGACCTCCACCCTGACCTTGACCCTGACCCTGACCACCGCCCTGACCTTGACTGTGACCCTGACCTCCACCCTGACCTTGACCCTGACCCTGACCTCCACCCTGACCTTGACCCTGACCCTGAGCTCCCCGCTGACCTTGACCCTGACCCTGACCTCCACCCTGACTTCGACTGTGACCCTGACCTCCACCCTGACCTTGACTCTGACCCTGACCTTCACCCTGACCTTGACCCTGACCCTGACCTCCACCCTGACCTTGACTGTGACCGTAACCTCCACCCCGACCTTGACCCTGACCCTGACCCCCACCATGACCTTGACTGTGACCCTGACCTCAGCCCTGACCTTGACCCTGACGCTGACCTCCACCCTTAGCTTGAGCCTGACCCTGACCTTCACCCTGACCTTGACCCTGACCCTGACCTCCACCCTGACCTTGACTGTGACCCTGACCTCCACCCTGACCTCCACCCTGACCTTGACTCTGACCCTGACCTCCACCCTGACCTTGACCCTGACCCTGACCTCCACCCTGACCTTGACTGTGACCCTGACCTCTACCCTGACCTTGACCCCCACCCTGACCTCCACCGTGACCTTGACCCCAACGTGACCTCCACCCTGACCTTGACCCTGACCCTGACCTCCCCGCTGACCTTGACCTTGACCCTGACCTCCACCCTGACCTTGACCCTGACCCTGACCGCCGCCCTGACCTTGACTGTGACCCTGACCTCCACCCTGACCTTGACTCTGACCCTGACCTCCTCCCTGACCTCCACCCTGACCTCCACCCTGACCTTGACTCTGACCCTGACCTCCACCCTGACCTTGACCCTGACCCTGACCTCCTCCCTGACCTCCACCCTGACCTCGACTGTGACCGTAACCTCCACCCTGACTTTGACCCTGACCCTGACCTCCACCCTGACCTTGACTGTGACCCTGACCTCCACCCTGACCTTGACTCTGACCCTGACCTCCACCCTGACCTTGACCCTGACCCTGACCTCCACCCTGACCTTGACCCTGACCCTGACTTCCACCCTGACCTTGACTGTGACCCTGACCTCCACCCTGACCTTGACCCTGACCCTGACCTCCACCCTGACCTTGACCTTGACCCTGACCTCCACCCTGACCTCGACCCTGACCCTGACCGCCGCCCTGACCTTGACTGCGACCCTGACCTCCACCCTGACCTCCACCCTGACCTTGACTGTGACCCTGACCTCCACCCTGACCTTGACCCTGACCCTGACCTCCACCCTGACCTTGACCTTGACCCTGACCTCCACCCTGACCTTGACCCTGACCCTGACCTCCACCCTGACCTCCACCCTGACCTTGACTGTGACCCTGACCTCCACCCTGACCTTGACTGTGACCCTGACCTCCACCCTGACCTTGACCCTGACCCTGACCCTCACTCTGAACTTGACCCAGACCGTGACCTCCACCCTGACCTTGACCTTGACCCTGACCTCCACCCTGACCTTGACCCTGACCCTGACCTCCACCCTGACCTTGAACCTGACCCTGACCTCCCCGCTGACCTTGACTCTGACCCTGACCTCCACCCTGACCTTGACTGTGACCCTGACCTCCACCCTGACCTTGACCCTGACCCTGACCGCCGCCCTGACCTTGACTCCGACCCTGACCTCCACCCTGACCTCCACCCTGACCTTGACTGTGACCCTGACCTCCACCCTGACCTTGACCCTGACCCTGACCTTCACCCTGACCTTGAACCTGACCCTGACCTCCACCCTGACCTTGACCCTGACCCTGACCGCTGCCCTGACCTTGACTGTGACCCTGACCTCCACCCTGACCTCCACCCTGACCTTGACTCTGACCCTGACCTCCACCCTGACCTTGACCCTGACCGCGACCTCTACCCTGACCTTGACTGTGACCGTAACCTCCACCCTGACCTTGACCCTGACCCTGACATCCTCCCTGACCTCCCCGCTGACCTTGACCTTGACCCTGACCTCCACCCTGACCTCGACCCTGACCCTGACCGCCGCCCTGACCTTGACTGTGACCCTGACCTCCACCCTGACCTCCACCCTGACCTTGACTCTGACCCTGACCTCCTCCCTGACCTTGAACCTGACCCTGACCTCCCCGCTGACCTTGACTCTGACCCTGACCTCCACCCTGACCTTGACTGTGACCCTGACCTCCACCCTGACCTTGACCCTGACCCTGACCGCCGCCCTGACCTTCACTCCGACCCTGACCTCCACCCTGACCTCCACCCTGACCTTGACTGTGACCCTGACCTCCACCCTGACCTTGACTCTGACCCTGACCTCCACCCTGACCTTGACCCTGACCCTGACCTCCACCCTGACCTGGACCCTGACCCTGACCTCCTCCCTGACCTCCACCCTGACCTTGACTGTGACCGTAACCTCCACCCTGACCTTGACCCTGACCCTGACCTCCACCCTGACCTTGACTCTGACCCTGACCTCCACCCTGACCTTGACCCTGACCGTGACCTCTACCCTGACCTTGACTGTGACCGTAACCTCCACGCTGACCTTGACCCTGACCCTGACCTCCACCCTGACGTTGACCCTGACCGTGACCTCCACCCTGACCTTGACTGTGACCGTAACCTCCACCCTGACCTTGACCCTGACCCTGACCTCCACCCTGACCTGGATTCTGACCCTGACCTCCTCCCTGACCTCCACCCTGACCTTGACTGTGACCGTAACCTCCACCCTGACCTTGACCCTGACCCTGACCGCCGCCCTGACCTTGACTGTGACCCTGACCTCCACCCTGACCTCCACCCTGACCTTGACTCTGACCCTGACCTCCACCCTGACCTTGAACCTGACCCTGACCTCCCCGCTGACCTTGACTCTGACCCTGACCTCCACTCTGACCTTGACTGTGACCCTGACCTCCACCCTGACCTTGACCCTGACCCTGACCGCCGCCCTGACCTTGACTCCGACCCTGACCTCCACCCTGACCTCCACCCTGACCTTGACTGTGACCCTGACCTCCACCCTGACCTTGACTGTGACCCTGACCTCCACCCTGACCTTGACCCTGACCCTGACCGCCGCCCTGACCTTGACTGTGACCCTGACCTCCACCCTGACCTTGACCCTGACCGTGACCTCTACCCTGACCTTGACTGTGACCGTAACCTCCACCCTGACCTTGACCCTGACCCTGACCTCCACCCTGACGTTGACCCTGACCGTGACCTCCACCCTGACCTTGACTGTGACCGTAACCTCCACCCCGACCTTGACCCTGACCCTGACCCCCACCCTGACCTTGACTGTGACCCTGACCTCAGCCCTGACCTTGACCCTGACGCTGACCTCCACCCTTAGCTTGAGCCTGACCCTGACCTTCACCCTGACCTTGACCCTGACCCTGACCTCCACCCTGACCTTGACTGTGACCCTGACCTCCACCCTGACCTCCACCCTGACCTTGACTCTGACCCTGACCTCCACCCTGACCTTGACCCTGACCCTGACCTCCACCCTGACCTTGACTGTGACCCTGACCTCTACCCTGACCTTGACCCCCACCCTGACCTCCACCGTGACCTTGACCCCAACGTGACCTCCACCCTGACCTTGACCCTGACCCTGACCTCCCCGCTGACCTTGACCTTGACCCTGACCTCCACCCTGACCTTGACCCTGACCCTGACCGCCGCCCTGACCTTGACTGTGACCCTGACCTCCACCCTGACCTTGACTCTGACCCTGACCTCCTCCCTGACCTCCACCCTGACCTCCACCCTGACCTTGACTCTGACCCTGACCTCCACCCTGACCTTGACCCTGACCCTGACCTCCTCCCTGACCTCCACCCTGACCTCGACTGTGACCGTAACCTCCACCCTGACTTTGACCCTGACCCTGACCTCCACCCTGACCTTGACTGTGACCCTGACCTCCACCCTGACCTTGACTCTGACCCTGACCTCCACCCTGACCTTGACCCTGACCCTGACCTCCACCCTGACCTTGACCCTGACCCTGACTTCCACCCTGACCTTGACTGTGACCCTGACCTCCACCCTGACCTTGACCCTGACCCTGACCTCCACCCTGACCTTGACCTTGACCCTGACCTCCACCCTGACCTCGACCCTGACCCTGACCGCCGCCCTGACCTTGACTGCGACCCTGACCTCCACCCTGACCTTGACTGTGACCCTGACCTCCACCCTGACCTTGACCCTGACCCTGACCTCCACCCTGACCTTGACCTTGACCCTGACCTCCACCCTGACCTTGACCCTGACCCTGACCTCCACCCTGACCTCCACCCTGACCTTGACTGTGACCCTGACCTCCACCCTGACCTTGACTGTGACCCTGACCTCCACCCTGACCTTGACCCTGACCCTGACCTCCACCCTGACCTTGACCTTGACCCTGACCTCCACCCTGACCTTGACCCTGACCCTGACCTCCACCCTGACCTTGACTGTGACCGTAACCTCCACCCTGACCTTGACCCTGACCGTGACCTCCACCCTGACCTTGACTCTGACCCTGACCTCCACCCTGACCTTGACCCTGACCCTGACCTCCACCCTGACCCTGACCTCCACCCTGACCTTGACCCTGACCCTGACCTCCCCGCTGACCTTGACCTTGACCCTGACCTCCACCCTGACCTTGACCCTGACCCTGACCGCCGCCCTGACCTTGACTGTGACCCTGACCTCCACCCTGACCTCCACCCTGACCTTGACTGTGACCCTGACCTCCACCCTGACCTTGACTCTGACCCTGACCTCCACCCTGACCTTGACCCTGACCCTGACCTCCACCCTGACCTTGACTCTGACCCTGACCTCCACCCTGACCTTGACCCTGACCGTGACCTCTACCCTGACCTTGACTGTGACCGTAACCTCCACCCTGACCTTGACCCTGACCCTGACCTCCACCCTGACGTTGACCCTGACCGTGACCTCCACCCTGACCTTGACTGTGACCGTAACCTCCACCCTGACCTTGACCCTTACCCTGACCTCCACCCTGACCTGGACCCTGACCCTGACCTCCTCCCTGACCTCCACCCTGACCTTGACTGTGACCGTAACCTCCACCCTGACCTTGACCCTGACCCTGACCTCCACCCTGACCTTGACTGTGACCCTGACCTCCACCCTGACCTCCACCCTGACCTTGACTCTGACCCTGACCTCCACCCTGACCTTGACCCTGACCCTGACCTCCCCGCTGACCTTGACCTTGCCCCTGACCTCCACCCTGACCTTGACCCTGACCCTGACCTCGATCCTGACCTTGACCCTGACCCTGACCTTCACCCTGAACTTGACCCTGACCGTGACCTCCACCCTGACCTTGACTGTGACCGTAACCTCCACTCTGACCTTGACCCTGACCCTGACCTTGACCCTGACCCTGACCTCTACCCTGACCTCCCCGCTGACCTTGACCCTGACCCTGACCTCCACCCTGACCTTGACCCTGACCCTGACCTCCACCCTGACCTTGACTCTGACCCTGACCTCCACTCTGACCTCGACCCTGACCCTGACCTCCTCCCTGACCTTCACCCTGACCTCCACCCTGACCTTGACTCTGACCCTGACCTCCACCCTGACCTTGACCCTGACCCTGACCTCCACCCTGACCTTGACTGTGACCGTAACCTCCACCCCGACCTTGACCCTGACCCTGACCACCACCCTGACCTTGACTGTGACCCTGACCTCAGCCCTGACCTTGACTCTGACCCTGACCTCCATCCTGACCTTGACCCTGACCCTGACCTCCACCCTGACCTTGACCCTGACCCTGACCTCCACCCTGACCTTGACCCTGACCCTGACCTCCCCGCTGACCTTGACCTTGACCCTGACCTCCACCCTGACCTTGACCCTGACCCTGACCGCCGCCCTGACCTTGACTGTGACCCTGACCTCCACCCTGACCTCCACACTGACCTTGACTGTGACCCTGACCTCCACCCTGACCTTGACTCTGACCCTGACCTCCACCCTGACCTTGACCCTGACCCTGACCTCCACCCTGACCTTGACTCTGACCCTAACCTCCACCCTGACCTTGACCCTGACCGTGACCTCTACCCTGACCTTGACTGTGACCGTAACCTCCACCCTGACCTTGACCCTGACCCTGACCTCCACCCTGACGTTGACCCTGACCGTGACCTCCACCCTGACCTTGACTGTGACCGTAACCTCCACCCTGACCTTGACCCTTACCCTGACCTCCACCCTGACCTGGACCCTGACCCTGACCTCCTCCCTGACCTCCACCCTGACCTTGACTGTGACCGTAACCTCCACCCTGACCTTGACCCTGACCCTGACCTCCACCCTGACCTTGACTGTGACCCTGACCTCCACCCTGACCTCCACCCTGACCTTGACTCTGACCCTGACCTCCACCCTGACCTTGACCCTGACCCTGACCTCCCCGCTGACCTTGACCTTGCCCCTGACCTCCACCCTGACCTTGACCCTGACCCTGACCTTGACCCTGACCTTGACCCTGACCCTGACCTTCACCCTGAACTTGACCCTGACCGTGACCTCCACCCTGACCTTGACTGTGACCGTAACCTCCACTCTGACCTTGACCCTGACCCTGACCTTGACCCTGACCCTGACCTCTACCCTGACCTCCCCGCTGACCTTGACCTTGACCCTGACCTCCACCCTGACCTTGACCCTGACCCTGACCTCCACCCTGACCTTGACTCTGACCCTGACCTCCACTCTGACCTCGACCCTGACCCTGACCTCCTCCCTGACCTTCACCCTGACCTCCACCCTGACCTTGACCCTGACCCTGACCTCCACCCTGACCTTGACTGTGACCCTGACCTCCACCCTGACCTTGACCCTGACCCTGACTTCCACCCTGACCTTGACTGTGACCCTGACCTCCACCCTGACCTTGACCCTGACCCTGACCTCCACCCTGACCTTGACCCTGACCCTGACCCTCACTCTGACCTTGACCCAGACCGTGACCTCCACCCTGACCTCCACCCTGACCTTGACTGTGACCCTGACCTCCACCCTGACCTTGACCCTGACCCTGACCGCCGCCCTGACCTTGACTGTGACCCTGACCTCCACCCTGACCTCCATTCTGACCTTGACTGTGACCCTGACCTCCACCCTGACCTTGACTCTGACCCTGACCTCTACCCTGACCTTGACTGTGACCCTGACCTCCACCCTGACCTTGACTCTGACCCTGACCTCCACCCTGACCTTGACCCTGACCCTGACCTCCACCCTGACCTTGACTCTGACCCTAACCTCCACCCTGACCTTGACCCTGACCGTGACCTCTACCCTGACCTTGACTGTGACCGTAACCTCCACCCTGACCTTGACCCTGACCCTGACCTCCACCCTGACCTTGACTGTGACCGTAACCTCCACCCTGACCTTGACCCTGACCCTGAACTCCGCCCTGACCTTGACTTTCACCCTGACCTCCACCCTGACCTTGACCCTGACCCTGACCTCCACCCTGACCTTGACCCTGACCCTGACCTCCACCCTGACCTGAACCGTGACCCTGACCTCCTCCCTGACCTCCACCCTGACCTTGACTGTGACCGTAACCTCCACCCTGACCTTGACCCTGACCCTGACCTCCACCCTGACCTTGACCCTGACCCTGACCTTGACCCTGACCTTGACCCTGACCCTGACCTTCACCATGACCTTGACCCTGACCGTGACCTCCACCCTGACCTTGACTGTGACCGTAACCTCCACCCTGACCTTGACCCTGACCCTGACCTCCACCCTGACCTCCACCCCGACCTTGACTGTGACCGTAACCTCCACCCTGACCTTGACCCTGACCCTGACCTCCACCCTTAGCTTGACCCTGACCCTGACCTTCACCCTGACCTCGACCCTGACCCTGACCTCCACCCTGACCTTGACTGTGACCGTAACCTCCACCCCGACCTTGACCCTGACCCTGACCGCCACCCTGACCTTGACTGTGACCCTGACCTCCACCCTGACCTCCACCCTGACCTTGACTCTGACCCTGACCTCCACCCTGACCTTGACCCTGACCCTGACCTCCACCCTGACCTTGATTTTGACCCTGACCTCCACCCTGACCTTGACCCTGACCGTGACCTCTACCCTGACCTTGACTGTCACCGTAACCTCCACCCTGACCTTGAGCCTGACCCTGACCTCCACCCTGACCTTGACCCTGACCCTGACCTCCTCCCTGACCTTCACCCTGACCTTGACTGTGACCGTCACCTCCACCCTGACCTTGACCCTGACCCTGACCTCCACCCTTAGCTTGACCCTGACCCTGACCACCGCCCTGACCTTGACTGTGACCCTGACCTCCACCCTGACCTTGACCCTGACCCTGACCTCCACCCTGACCTTGACCCTGACCCTGACCTCCCCGCTGACCTTGACCCTGACCCTGACCTCCACCCTGACTTCGACTGTGACCCTGACCTCCACCCTGACCTTGACTCTGACCCTGACCTTCACCCTGACCTTGACCCTGACCCTGACCTCCACCCTGACCTTGACTGTGACCGTAACCTCCACCCCGACCTTGACCCTGACCCTGACCCCCACCCTGACCTTGACTGTGACCCTGACCTCAGCCCTGACCTTGACCCTGACGCTGACCTCCACCCTTAGCTTGAGCCTGACCCTGACCTTCACCCTGACCTTGACCCTGACCCTGACCTCCACCCTGACCTTGACTGTGACCCTGACCTCCACCCTGACCTCAACCCTGACCTTGACTCTGACCCTGACCTCCACCCTGACCTTGACCCTGACCCTGACCTCCACCCTGACCTTGACTGTGACCCTGACCTCCACCCTGACCTTGACCCTGACCCTGACCTCCACCCTGACCTTGACCTTGACCCTGACCTCCACCCTGACCTTGACCCTGACCCTGACCTCCACCCTGACCTTGACTGTGACCGTAACCTCCACCCTGACCTTGACCCTGACCCTGACGTCCACCCTGACCTTGACTGTGACCCTGACCTCGACCCTGACCTTGACTGTGACCCTGACCTCCACCCTGACCTTGACCCTGACCCTGACCGCCGCCCTGACCTTGACTCCGACCCTGACCTCCACCCTGACCTCCACCCTGACCTTGACTGTGACCCTGACCTCCACCCTGACCTTGACTCTGACCCTGACCGCCACCCTGACCTTGACCCTGACCCTGACCTCCACCCTGACCTGGACCCTGACCCTGAACTCCTCCCTGACCTCCACCCTGACCTTGACCCTGACCCTGACCTCCACCCTGACCTTGACCCTGACCCTGACCTCCACCCTGACCTTGACCCTGACCCTGACCTCCACCCTGACGTTGACCCTGACCGTGACCTCCACCCTGACCTTGACTGTGACCGTAACCTCCACCCTGACCTTGACCCTTACCCTGACCTCCACCCTGACCTGGACCCTGACCCTGACCTCCTCCCTGACCTCCACCCTGACCTTGACTGTGACCGTAACCTCCACCCTGACCTTGACCCTGACCCTGACCTCCACCCTGACCTTGACTGTGACCCTGACCTCCACCCTGACCTCCACCCTGACCTTGACTCTGACCCTGACCTCCACCCTGACCTTGACCCTGACCCTGACCTCCCCGCTGACCTTGACCTTGCCCCTGACCTCCACCCTGACCTTGACCCTGACCCTGACCTTGACCCTGACCTTGACCCTGACCCTGACCTTCACCCTGAACTTGACCCTGACCGTGACCTCCACCCTGACCTTGACTGTGACCGTAACCTCCACTCTGACCTTGACCCTGACCCTGACCTTGACCCTGACCCTGACCTCTACCCTGACCTCCCCGCTGACCTTGACCTTGACCCTGACCTCCACCCTGACCTTGACCCTGACCCTGACCTCCACCCTGACCTTGACTCTGACCCTGACCTCCACTCTGACCTCGACCCTGACCCTGACCTCCTCCCTGACCTTCACCCTGACCTCCACCCTGACCTTGACCCTGACCCTGACCTCCACCCTGACCTTGACTGTGACCCTGACCTCCACCCTGACCTTGACCCTGACCCTGACTTCCACCCTGACCTTGACTGTGACCCTGACCTCCACCCTGACCTTGACCCTGACCCTGACCTCCACCCTGACCTTGACCCTGACCCTGACCCTCACTCTGACCTTGACCCAGACCGTGACCTCCACCCTGACCTCCACCCTGACCTTGACTGTGACCCTGACCTCCACCCTGACCTTGACCCTGACCCTGACCGCCGCCCTGACCTTGACTGTGACCCTGACCTCCACCCTGACCTCCATTCTGACCTTGACTGTGACCCTGACCTCCACCCTGACCTTGACTCTGACCCTGACCTCTACCCTGACCTTGACTGTGACCCTGACCTCCACCCTGACCTTGACTCTGACCCTGACCTCCACCCTGACCTTGACCCTGACCCTGACCTCCACCCTGACCTTGACTCTGACCCTAACCTCCACCCTGACCTTGACCCTGACCGTGACCTCTACCCTGACCTTGACTGTGACCGTAACCTCCACCCTGACCTTGACCCTGACCCTGACCTCCACCCTGACCTTGACTGTGACCGTAACCTCCACCCTGACCTTGACCCTGACCCTGAACTCCGCCCTGACCTTGACTTTCACCCTGACCTCCACCCTGACCTTGACCCTGACCCTGACCTCCACCCTGACCTTGACCCTGACCCTGACCTCCACCCTGACCTGAACCGTGACCCTGACCTCCTCCCTGACCTCCACCCTGACCTTGACTGTGACCGTAACCTCCACCCTGACCTTGACCCTGACCCTGACCTCCACCCTGACCTTGACCCTGACCCTGACCTTGACCCTGACCTTGACCCTGACCCTGACCTTCACCATGACCTTGACCCTGACCGTGACCTCCACCCTGACCTTGACTGTGACCGTAACCTCCACCCTGACCTTGACCCTGACCCTGACCTCCACCCTGACCTCCACCCCGACCTTGACTGTGACCGTAACCTCCACCCTGACCTTGACCCTGACCCTGACCTCCACCCTTAGCTTGACCCTGACCCTGACCTTCACCCTGACCTCGACCCTGACCCTGACCTCCACCCTGACCTTGACTGTGACCGTAACCTCCACCCCGACCTTGACCCTGACCCTGACCGCCACCCTGACCTTGACTGTGACCCTGACCTCCACCCTGACCTCCACCCTGACCTTGACTCTGACCCTGACCTCCACCCTGACCTTGACCCTGACCCTGACCTCCACCCTGACCTTGATTTTGACCCTGACCTCCACCCTGACCTTGACCCTGACCGTGACCTCTACCCTGACCTTGACTGTCACCGTAACCTCCACCCTGACCTTGAGCCTGACCCTGACCTCCACCCTGACCTTGACCCTGACCCTGACCTCCTCCCTGACCTTCACCCTGACCTTGACTGTGACCGTCACCTCCACCCTGACCTTGACCCTGACCCTGACCTCCACCCTTAGCTTGACCCTGACCCTGACCACCGCCCTGACCTTGACTGTGACCCTGACCTCCACCCTGACCTTGACCCTGACCCTGACCTCCACCCTGACCTTGACCCTGACCCTGACCTCCCCGCTGACCTTGACCCTGACCCTGACCTCCACCCTGACTTCGACTGTGACCCTGACCTCCACCCTGACCTTGACTCTGACCCTGACCTTCACCCTGACCTTGACCCTGACCCTGACCTCCACCCTGACCTTGACTGTGACCGTAACCTCCACCCCGACCTTGACCCTGACCCTGACCCCCACCCTGACCTTGACTGTGACCCTGACCTCAGCCCTGACCTTGACCCTGACGCTGACCTCCACCCTTAGCTTGAGCCTGACCCTGACCTTCACCCTGACCTTGACCCTGACCCTGACCTCCACCCTGACCTTGACTGTGACCCTGACCTCCACCCTGACCTCAACCCTGACCTTGACTCTGACCCTGACCTCCACCCTGACCTTGACCCTGACCCTGACCTCCACCCTGACCTTGACTGTGACCCTGACCTCCACCCTGACCTTGACCCTGACCCTGACCTCCACCCTGACCTTGACCTTGACCCTGACCTCCACCCTGACCTTGACCCTGACCCTGACCTCCACCCTGACCTTGACTGTGACCGTAACCTCCACCCTGACCTTGACCCTGACCCTGACGTCCACCCTGACCTTGACTGTGACCCTGACCTCGACCCTGACCTTGACTGTGACCCTGACCTCCACCCTGACCTTGACCCTGACCCTGACCGCCGCCCTGACCTTGACTCCGACCCTGACCTCCACCCTGACCTCCACCCTGACCTTGACTGTGACCCTGACCTCCACCCTGACCTTGACTCTGACCCTGACCGCCACCCTGACCTTGACCCTGACCCTGACCTCCACCCTGACCTGGACCCTGACCCTGAACTCCTCCCTGACCTCCACCCTGACCTTGACCCTGACCCTGACCTCCACCCTGACCTTGACCCTGACCCTGACCTCCACCCTGACCTTGACCCTGACCCTGACCTCCACCCTGACCTTGACTGTGACCCTGACCTCCACCATGACCTTGACCCTGACCCTGACCTCCACCCTGACCTTGACCCTGACCCTGACCTCCACCCTGACCTTGACCCTGACCCTGACCGCCGCCCTGACCTTGACTGCGACCCTGACCTCCACCCTGACCTCCACCCTGACCTTGACTGTGACCCTGACCTCCACCCTGACCTTGACACTGACCCTGACCTCCACCCTGACCTTGACCCTGACCCTGACCTCCACCCTGACCTTGACCCTGACCCTGACCTCCACCCTGACCTTGACTCTGACCCTGACCTCCACTCTGACCTTGACCCTGACCCTGACCTCCTCCCTGACCTTCACCCTGACCTCCACCCTGACCTTGACTCTGACCCTGACCTCCACCCTGACCTTGACCCTGACCCTGACCTCCACCCTGACCTTGACCTTGACCCTGACCTCCACCCTGACCTTGACCCTGACCCTGACCTCCACCCTGACCTTGACCTTGACCCTGACCTCCACCCTGACCTTGACCCTGACCCTGACCTCCACCCTGACCTTGACTGTGACCCTGACCTCCACCCTGACCTTGACCCTGACCCTGACTTCCACCCTGACCTTGACTGTGACCCTGACCTCCACCCTGACCTTGACCCTGACCCTGACCTCCACCCTGACCTTGACCCTGACCTTGACCCTCACTCTGACCTTGACCCAGACCGTGACCTCCACCCTGACCTCCACCCTGACCTTGACTTTGACTGTGACCCTGACCTCCACCCTGACCTTGACCCTGACCCTGACCGCCGCCCTGACCTTGACTGTGACCCTGACCTCCACCCTGACCTCCATTCTGACCTTGACTGTGACCCTGACCTCCACCCTGACCTTGACTCTGACCCTGACCTCTACCCTGACCTTGACCCTGACCCTGACCTCCACCCTGACCTTGACTCTGACCCTGACCTCCACCCTGACCTTGACCCTGACCCTGACCTCCACCCTGACCCTGACCTCCACCCTGACCTTGACCCTGACCCTGACCTCCCCGCTGACCTTGACCTTGACCCTGACCTCCACCCTGACCTTGACCCTGACCCTGACCGCCGCCCTGACCTTGACTGTGACCCTGACCTCCACCCTGACCTCCACCCTGACCTTGACTGTGACCCTGACCTCCACCCTGACCTTGACTCTGACCCTGACCTCCACCCTGACCTTGACCCTGACCCTGACCTCCACCCTGACCTTGACTCTGACCCTGACCTCCACCCTGACCTTGACCCTGACCGTGACCTCTACCCTGACCTTGACTGTGACCGTAACCTCCACCCTGACCTTGACCCTGACCCTGACCTCCACCCTGACGTTGACCCTGACCGTGACCTCCACCCTGACCTTGACTGTGACCGTAACCTCCACCCTGACCTTGACCCTTACCCTGACCTCCACCCTGACCTGGACCCTGACCCTGACCTCCTCCCTGACCTCCACCCTGACCTTGACTGTGACCGTAACCTCCACCCTGACCTTGACCCTGACCCTGACCTCCACCCTGACCTTGACTGTGACCCTGACCTCCACCCTGACCTCCACCCTGACCTTGACTCTGACCCTGACCTCCACCCTGACCTTGACCCTGACCCTGACCTCCCCGCTGACCTTGACCTTGCCCCTGACCTCCACCCTGACCTTGACCCTGACCCTGACCTTGACCCTGACCTTGACCCTGACCCTGACCTTCACCCTGAACTTGACCCTGACCGTGACCTCCACCCTGACCTTGACTGTGACCGTAACCTCGACTCTGACCTTGACCCTGACCCTGACCTTGACCCTGACCCTGACCTCTACCCTGACCTCCCCGCTGACCTTGACCTTGACCCTGACCTCCACCCTGACCTTGACCCTGACCCTGACCGCCGCCCTGACCTTGACTGTGACCCTGACCTTCACCCTGACCTCCACCCTGACCTTGACTGTGACCCTGACCTCCACCCTGACCTTGACCCTGACCCTGACCTCCACCCTTAGCTTGACACTGACCCTGACCTCCACCCTGACCTTGACCCTGACCCTGACCTCCACCCTGACCTTGACCCTGACCCTGACCTCCACCCTGACCTTGACTCTGACCCTGACCTCCACTCTGACCTCGACCCTGACCCTGACCTCCTCCCTGACCTTCACCCTGACCTCCACCCTGACCTTGACTCTGACCCTGACCTCCACCCTGACCTTGACCCTGACCCTGACCTTGACCTTGACCCTGACCTCCACCCTGACCTTGACCCTGACCCTGACCTCCACCCAGACCTTGACCTTGACCCTGACCTCCACCCTGACCTTGACCCTGACCCTGACCTCCACCCTGACCTTGACTGTGACCCTGACCTCCACCCTGACCTTGACCCTGACCCTGACTTCCACCCTGACCTTGACTGTGACCCTGACCTCCACCCTGACCTTGACCCTGACCCTGACCTCCACCCTGACCTTGACCCTGACCCTGACCCTCACTCTGACCTTGACCCAGACCGTGACCTCCACCCTGACCTCCACCCTGACCTTGACTGTGACCCTGACCTCCACCCTGACCTTGACCCTGACCCTGACCGCCGCCCTGACCTTGACTGTGACCCTGACCTCCACCCTGACCTCCATTCTGACCTTGACTGTGACCCTGACCTCCACCCTGACCTTGACTCTGACCCTGACCTCTACCCTGACCTTGACGGTGACCCTGACCTCCACCCTGACCTTGACTCTGACCCTGACTTTCACCCTGACCTTGACCCTGACCCTGACCTCCACCCTGACCTTGACTGTGACCGTAACCTCCACCCCGACCTTGACCCTGACCCTGACCACCACCCTGACCTTGACTGTGACCCTGACCTCAGCCCTGACCTTGACTCTGACCCTGACCTCCATCCTGACCTTGACCCTGACCCTGACCTCCACCCTGACCTTGACCCTGACCCTGACCTCCACCCTGACCTTGACCCTGACCCTGACCTCCCCGCTGACCTTGACCTTGACCCTGACCTCCACCCTGACCTTGACCCTGACCCTGACCGCCGCCCTGACCTTGACTGTGACCCTGACCTCCACCCTGACCTCCACACTGACCTTGACTGTGACCCTGACCTCCACCCTGACCTTGACTCTGACCCTGACCTCCACCCTGACCTTGACCCTGACCCTGACCTCCACCCTGACCTTGACTCTGACCCTGACCTCCACCCTGACCTTGACCCTGACCGTGACCTCTACCCTGACCTTGACTGTGACCGTAACCTCCACCCTGACCTTGACCCTGACCCTGACCTCCACCCTGACCTTGACTGTGACCGTAACCTCCACCCTGACCTTGACCCTGACCCTGAACTCCGCCCTGACCTTGACTTTCACCCTGACCTCCACCCTGACCTTGACCCTGACCCTGACCTCCACCCTGACCTTGACCCTGACCCTGACCTCCACCCTGACCTGGACCGTGACCCTGACCTCCTCCCTGACCTCCATCCTGACCTTGACTGTGACCGTAACCTCCACCCTGACCTTGACCCTGACCCTGACCTCCACCCTGACCTTGACCCTGACCCTGACCTTGACCCTGACCTTGACCCTGACCCTGACCTTCACCATGACCTTGACCCTGACCGTGACCTCCACCCTGACCTTGACTGTGACCGTAACCTCCACCCTGACCTTGACCCTGACCCTGACCTCCACCCTGACCTTGACCCTGACCCTGACCTCCTCCCTGACCTCCACCCCGACCTTGACTGTGACCGTAACCTCCACCCTGACCTTGACCCTGACCCTGACCTCCACCCTTAGCTTGACCCTGACCCTGACCTCCACCCTGACCTTGACTGTGACCGTAACCTCCACCCCGACCTTGACCCTGACCCTGACCGCCACCCTGACCTTGACTGTGACCCTGACCTCCACCCTGACCTCCACCCTGACCTTGACTCTGACCCTGACCTCCACCCTGACCTTGACCCTGACCCTGACCTCCACCCTGACCTTGATTTTGACCCTGACCTCCTCCCTGACCTTCACCCTGACCTTGACTGTGACCGTCACCTCCACCCTGACCTTGACCCTGACCCTGACCTCCACCCTTAGCTTGACCCTGACCCTGACCTTCACCCTGACCTTGACCCTGACCCTGACCTCCACCCTGACCTTGACCCTGACCCTGATCCTCACTCTGACCTTGACCCAGACCGTGACCTCCACCCTGACCTCCACCCTGACCTTGACTGTGACCCTGACCTCTACTTAGACCGTGACCTCCACCCTGACCTCCACCCTGACCTTGACTGTGACCGTAACCTCCACCCCGACCTTGACCCTGACCCTGACCACCACCCTGACCTTGACTGTGACCCTGACCTCAGCCCTGACCTTGACTCTGACGCTGACCTCCACCCTGACCTTGACCCTGACCCTGAACTCCACCCTGACCTTGACTCTGACCCTGACCTCCACCCTGACCTTGACCCTGACCGTGACCTCCACCCTGACCTTGACTGTGACCGTAACCTCCACCCTGACCTTGACCCTGACCCTGACCTCCACCATGACCTTGACCCTGACCCTGATCTCCTCCCTGACCTCCACCCTGACCTTGACTGTGACCGTAACCTCCACCCTGACCTTGACCCTGACCCTGACCTCCACCCTGACCTTGACTGTGACCCTGACCTCCACCCTGACCTCCACCCTGACCTTGACTCTGACCCTGACCTCCACCCTGACCTTGACCCTGACCCTGACCTCCACCCTGACCTTGACCTTGACCCTGACCTCCACCCTGACCTTGACCCTGACCCTGACCTCCACCTAGACCTTGACCTTGACCCTGACCTCCACCCTGACCTTGACCCTGACCCTGACCTCCACCCTGACCTTGACTGTGACCCTGACCTCCACCCTGACCTTGACCCTGACCCTGACTTCCACCCTGACCTTGACTGTGACCCTGACCTCCACCCTGACCTTGACCCTGACCCTGACCTCCACCCTGACCTTGACCCTGACCCTGACCCTCACTCTGACCTTGACCCAGACCGTGACCTCCACCCTGACCTCCACCCTGACCTCCACCCTGACCTCCACCCTGACCTTGACTGTGACCCTGACCTCCACCCTGACCTTGACCCTGACCCTGACCGCCGCCCTGACCTTGACTGTGACCCTGACCTCCACCCTGACCTCCATTCTGACCTTGACTGTGACCCTGACCTCCACCCTGACCTTGACTCTGACCCTGACCTCTACCCTGACCTTGACCCTGACCCTGACCTCCACCCTGACCTTGACTCTGACCCTGACCTCCACCCTGACCTTGACGGTGACCCTGACCTCCACCCTGACCTTGACTCTGACCCTGACTTTCACCCTGACCTTGACCCTGACCCTGACCTCCACCCTGACCTTGACTGTGACCGTAACCTCCACCCCGACCTTGACCCTGACCCTGACCACCACCCTGACCTTGACTGTGACCCTGACCTCAGCCCTGACCTTGACTCTGACCCTGACCTCCATCCTGACCTTGACCCTGACCCTGACCTCCACCCTGACCTTGACCCTGACCCTGACCTCCACCCTGACCTTGACCCTGACCCTGACCTCCCCGCTGACCTTGACCTTGACCCTGACCTCCACCCTGACCTTGACCCTGAGCCTGACCGCCGCCCTGACCTTGACTGTGACCCTGACCTCCACCCTGACCTCCACACTGACCTTGACTGTGACCCTGACCTCCACCCTGACCTTGACTCTGACCCTGACCTCCACCCTGACCTTGACCCTGACCCTGACCTCCACCCTGACCTTGACTCTGACCCTGACCTCCACCCTGACCTTGACCCTGACCGTGACCTCTACCCTGACCTTGACTGTGACCGTAACCTCCACCCTGACCTTGACCCTGACCCTGACCTCCACCCTGACCTTGACTGTGACCGTAACCTCCACCCTGACCTTGACCCTGACCCTGAACTCCGCCCTGACCTTGACTTTCACCCTGACCTCCACCCTGACCTTGACCCTGACCCTGACCTCCACCCTGACCTTGACCCTGACCCTGACCTCCACCCTGACCTGGACCGTGACCCTGACCTCCTCCCTGACCTCCACCCTGACCTTGACTGTGACCGTAACCTCCACCCTGACCTTGACCCTGACCCTGACCTCCACCCTGACCTTGACCCTGACCCTGACCTTGACCCTGACCTTGACCCTGACCCTGACCTTCACCATGACCTTGACCCTGACCGTGACCTCCACCCTGACCTTGACTGTGACCGTAACCTCCACCCTGACCTTGACCCTGACCCTGACCTCCACCCTGACCTTGACCCTGACCCTGACCTCTACCCTGACCTTGACCCTGACCCTGACCTCCTCCCTGAACTCCACCCTGACCTTGACTCCGACCCTGACCTCCACCCTGACGTTGACCCTGACCGTGACCTCCACCCTGACCTTGACTGTGACCGTACCCTCCACCCTTACCTTGACCCTGACCCTGACCTCCACCCTGACCTTGACCCTGACCCTGACCTCCTCCCTGACCTCCACCCTGACCTTGACTGTGACAGTAACCTCGACCCTGACCTTGACCCTGACCCTGACCTCCACCCTGACCTTGACTCTGACCCTGACCTTCACCCTGACCTTGACCCTGACCGTGACCTCTACCCTGACCTTGACTGTGACCGTAACCTCCACCCTGACCTTGACCCTGACCCTGACCTCCACCCTGACCTTGACCCTGACCCTGACCTCCTCCCTGACCTCCACCCTGACCTTGACTGTGACCGTAACCTCCACCCTGACCTTGACTGTGATCCTGACCTCCACCCTGACCTCCACCCTGACCTTGACTGTGACCCTGACCTCCACCCTTAGCTTGACCCTGACCCTGACCTTCACCCTGACCCTGACCCTGACCCTGACCCTCACTCTGACCTTGACCCAGACCGTGACCTCCACCCTGACCTTCACCCTGAGCTTGACCCTGACCCTGACGTTCACCCTGACCTTGACCCTGACCCTGACCTCCACCCTGACCTTGACTCTGACCCTGACCTCCACCCTGATCTTGACCCTGACCCTGACCTCCACCCTGACCTTGACTGTGACCGTAACCTCCACCCCGACCTTGACCCTGACCCTGACCACCACCCTGACCTTGACTGTGACCCTGACCTCCACCCTGACCTTGACTGTGACCGTAACCTTCACCCTGACCTTGACCCTGACCCTGACCTCCACCATGACCTTGACCCTGACCCTGATCTCCTCCCTGACCTCCACCCTGACCTTGACTGTGACCGTAACCTCCACCCTGACCTTGACCCTGACCCTGACCTCCACCCTGACCTTGACTGTGACTCTGACCTCCACCCTGACCTCCACCCTGACCTTGACTCTGACCCTGACCTCCACCCTGACCTTGACCCTGACCCTGACCTTCCCGCTGACCTTGACCTTGCCCCTGACCTCCACCCTGACCTTGACCCTGACCCTGACCTTGATTCTGACCTTGACCCTGACCCTGACCTTCACCCTGAACTTGACCCTGACCGTGACCTCCACCCTGACCTTGACTGTGACCGTAACCTCCACCCTGACCTTGACCCTGACCCTGACCTTGACCCTGACCCTGACCTCTACCCTGACCTTGACCCTGACCCTGACCTCCTCCCTGAACTCCACCCTGACCTTGACTCCGACCCTGACCTCCACCCTGACGTTGACCCTGACCGTGACCTCCACCCTGACCTTGACTGTGACCGTACCCTCCACCCTTACCTTGACCCTGACCCTGACCTCCACCCTGACCTTGACCCTGACCCTGACCTCCTCCCTGACCTCCACCCTGACCTTGACTGTGACCGTAACCTCGACCCTGACCTTGACCCTGACCCTGACCTCCACCCTTAGCTTGACCCTGACCCTGACCTTCACCCTGACCTTGACCCTGACCCTGACCTCCACCCTGACCCTGACCTCCACCCCGACCTCCACCCCGACCTTGACCCTGACCCTGACCGCCACCCTGACCTTGACTGTGACCCTGACCTCCACCCTGACCTCCACCCTGACCTTGACTCTGACCCTGACCTCCACCCTGACCTTGACCCTGACCCTGACCTCCACCCTGACCTTGACCCTGACCCTGATCCTCACTCTGACCTTGACCCAGACCGTGACCTCCACCCTGACCTCCACCCTGACCTTGACTGTGACCCTGACCTCTACTTAAACCGTGACCTCCACCCTGACCTCCACCCTGACCTTGACCCCGACCCTGAACTCCGCCCTGACCTTGACTTTCACCCTGACCTCCACCCTGACCTTGACCCTGACCCTGACCTCCACCCTGACCTTGACCCTGACCCTGACCTCCACCCTGACCTGGACCCTGACCCTGACCTCCTCCCTGACCTCCACCCTGACCTTGACTGTGACCGTAACCTCCACCCTGACCTTGACCCTGACCCTGACCTCCACCCTGACCCTGACCTCCTCCCTGAACTCCACCCTGACCTTGACTCCGACCCTGACCTCCACCCTGACGTTGACCCTGACCGTGACCTCCACCCTGACCTTGACTGTGACCGTACCCTCCACCCTTACCTTGACCCTGACCCTGACCTCCACCCTGACCTTGACCCTGACCCTGACCTCCTCCCTGACCTCCACCCTGACCTTGACTGTGACCGTAACCTCGACCCTGACCTTGACCCTGACCCTGACCTCCACCCTGACCTTGACTCTGACCCTGACCTTCACCCTGACCTTCACCCTGACCTTGACCCTGACCGTGACCTCCACCCTGACCTTGACTGTGACCGTAACCTCCACCCTGACCTTGACCCTGAAGCTGACCTCCACCCTGACCTTGACCCTGACCCTGACCTCCTCCCTGACCTCCACCCTGACCTTGACTGTGACCGTAACCTCCACCCTGACCTTGACCCTGACCCTGACCTCCACCCTGACCTTGACTCTGACCCTGACCTCCACCCTGACCTTGACCCTGACCCTGACCTCCCCGCTGACCTTGACCTTGACCCTGACCTCCACCCTGACCTTGACCCTGACCCTGACCGCCGCCCTGACCTTGACTGTGACCCTGACCTCCACCCTGACCTCCACCCTGACCTTGACTGTGACCCTGACCTCCACGCTGACCTTGACCCTGACCCTGACCTCCCCGCTGACCTTGACCTTGACCCTGACCTCCACCCTTAGCTTGACCCTGACCCTGACCCTGACCTCCACCCTGACCTTGACTTTGACCGTAACCTCCACCCCGACCTTGACCCTGACCCTGACCACCACCCTAACCTTGACTGTGACCCTGACCTCCACCCTGACCTCCACCCTGACCTTGACTCTGACCCTGACCTCCACCCTGACCTTGACCCTGACCCTGACCTCCACCCTGACCTTGATTTTGACCCTGACCTCCACCCTGACCTTGACCCTGACCGTGACCTCTACCCTGACCTTGACTGTGACCGTAACCTTCACCCTGACCTTGACCCTGACCCTGACCTCCACCCTGACCTTGACCCTGACCCTGACCTCCACCCTGACCTTGACTGTGACCCTGACCTCTACCCTGACCTTGACCTCCACCCTGACCTTGACCCTGACCTTGACCTTCACCCTGACCTTGACCCTGACCGTGACCTCCACCCTGACCTTGACTGTGACCGTAACCTCCACCCTGATTTTGACCCTGACCCTGACCTCCACCCTGACCTTGACCCTGACCCTGACCTCCACCCTGACCTTGACCCTGACCCTGACCTTCTCCCTGAACTCCACCCTGACCTTCACTCCGACCCTGACCTCCACCCTGACGTTGACCCTGACCGTGACCTCCACCCTGACCTTGACTGTGACCGTAACCTCCACCCTGACCTTGACCCTGACCCTGACCTCCACCATGACCTTGACCCTGACCCTGATCTCCTCCCTGACCTCCACCCTGACCTTGACTGTGACCGTAACCTCCACCCTGACCTTGACCCTGACCCTGACCTCCACCCTGACCTTGACCCTGACCCTGACCTCCACCCTGACCTTGACTCTGACCCTGACCTCCACCCTGACCTTGACCCTGACCCTGACCTCCCCGCTGACCTTGACCTTGACCCTGACCTCCACCCTGACCTTGACCCTGACCATGACCGCCGCCCTGACCTTGACTGTGACCCTGACCTCCACCCTGACCTCCACCCTGACCTTGACTGTGACCCTGACCTCCACCCTGACCTTGACCCTGACCCTGACCTCTACCCTTAGCTTGACCCTGACCCTGACCTTCACCCTGACCTTGACCCTGACCCTGACCTCCACCCTGACCTTGACTGTGACCGTAACCTCCACCCCGACCTTGACCCTGACCCTGACCACCACCCTGACCTTGACTGTGACCCTGACCTCCACCCTGACCTCCACCCTGACCTTGACTCTGACCCTGACCTTCACCCTGACCTTGACTGTGACCCTGACCTCCACCCTGACCTCCACCCTGACCTTGACCCTGACCCTGACCTCCACCCTGATATTGACTGTGACCTTGACCTCCACCCTGACCTTGACCCTGACCCTGACCGCCGCCTCGACCTTGACTGTGACCCTGACCTCCACCCTGACCTCCACCCTGACCTTGACTGTGACCCTGACCTCCACCCTGACCATGACCCTGACCCTGACCTCCACCCTTAGCTTGACCCTGACCCTGACCTTCACCCTGACCTTGACCCTGACCCTGACCTTCACCCTGACCTTGACCCTGACCCTGACCTCCACCCTGACCTCCACCCTGACCTTGACCCTGACCCTGACCGCCGCCCTGACCTTGACTGTGACCGTAACCTCCACCCTGACCTTGACCCTGACCCTGACCTCCACCCTGACCTTGACCCTGACCCTGACCTCCTCCCTGACCTCCACCCTGACCTTGACTGTGACCGTAACCTCCACCCTGACCTTGACCATGACCCTGACCTCCACCCTGACCTTGACTGTGACCGTAACCTCCACCCTGACCTTGACCCTGACCCTGACCTCCACCCTGACCTCCACCCTGACCTTGACTCTGACCCTGACCTCCACCCTGACCTTGACTCTGACCCTGACCTTCACCCTTAGCTTGACCCTGACCCTGACCTTCACCCTGACCTTGACCCTGACCCTGACCTCCACCCTGACCTTGACCCTGACCCTGACCTTCACTCTGACCTTGACCCAGACCGTGACCTCCACCCTGACCTCCACCCTGACCTTGACTGTGACCCTGACCTCTACTTAGACCGTGACCTCCACCCTGACCTCCACCCTGACCTTGACCCCGACCCTGAACTCCGCCCTGACCTTGACTTTGACCCTGACCTTCACCCTGACCTTGACCTTGACCCTGACCTCCACCCTGACCTTGACCCTGACCCTGACCGCCGCCCTGACCTTGACTGTGACCCTGACCTCCACCCTGACCTCCACCCTGACCTTGACTGTGACCCTGACCTCCACCCTGACCTTGACCCTGACCCTGACCTCCACCCTTAGCTTGACCCTGACCCTGACCTTCACCCTGACCTTGACCCTGACCCTGACCTCCACCCTGACCTTGACTGTGACCGTAACCTCCACCCCGACCTTGACCCTGACCCTGACCCTGACCCTGACCTCCACCCTGACCTTGACTCTGACCCTGACCTCCACCCTGATCTTGACCCTGACCCTGACCTCCACCCTGACCTTGACTGTGACCGTAACCTCCACCCCGACCTTGACCCTGACCCTGACCACCACCCTGACCTTGACTGTGACCCTGACCTCCACCCTGACCTTGACTGTGACCGTAACCTCCACCCTGACCTTGACCCTGACCCTGACCTCCACCATGACCTTGACCCTGACCCTGATCTCCTCCCTGACCTCCACCCTGACCTTGACTGTGACCGTAACCTCCACCCTGACCTTGACCCTGACCCTGACCTCCACCCTGACCTTGACTGTGACCCTGACCTCCACCCTGACCTCCACCCTGACCTTGACTCTGACCCTGACCTCCACCCTAACCTTGACCCTGACCCTGACCTCCCCGCTGACCTTGACCTTGCCCCTGACCTCCACCCTGACCTTGACCCTGACCCTGACCTTGACCCTGACCTTGACCCTGACCCTGACCTTCACCCTGAACTTGACCCTGACCGTGACCTCCACCCTGACCTTGACTGTGACCGTAACCTCCACCCTGACCTTGACCCTGACCCTGACCTTGACCCTGACCCTGACCTCTACCCTGACCTTGACCCTGACCCTGACCTCCTCCCTGAACTCCACCCTGACCTTGACTCCGACCCTGACCTCCACCCTGACGTTGACCCTGACCGTGACCTCCACCCTGACCTTGACTGTGACCGTACCCTCCACCCTTACCTTGACCCTGACCCTGACCTCCACCCTGACCTTGACCCTGACCCTGACCTCCTCCCTGACCTCCACCCTGACCTTGACTGTGACCGTAACCTCGACCCTGACCTTGACCCTGACCCTGACCTCCACCCTTAGCTTGACCCTGACCCTGACCTTCACCCTGACCTTGACCCTGACCCTGACCTCCACCCTGACCCTGACCTCCACCCTGACCTCCACCCCGACCTTGACCCTGACCCTGACCGCCACCCTGACCTTGACTGTGACCCTGACCTCCACCCTGACCTCCACCCTGACCTTGACCCTGACCCTGACCCCCCCGCTGACCTTGACCTTGACCCTGACCTCCACCCTGACCTTGACCCTGACCCTGACCGCCGCCCTGACCTTGACTGTGATCCTGACCTCCACCCTGACCTCCACCCTGACCTTGACTGTGACCCTGACCTCCACCCTTAGCTTGACCCTGACCCTGACCTTCACCCTGACCCTGACCCTGACCCTGACCCTCACTCTGACCTTGACCCAGACCGTGACCTCCACCCTGACCTCCACCCTGAGCTTGACCCTGACCCTGACGTTCACCCTGACCTTGACCCTGACCCTGACCTCCACCCTGACCTTGACTCTGACCCTGACCTCCACCCTGATCTTGACCCTGACCCTGACCTCCACCCTGACCTTGACTGTGACCGTAACCTCCACCCCGACCTTGACCCTGACCCTGACCACCACCCTGACCTTGACTGTGACCCTGACCTCCACCCTGACCTTGACTGTGACCGTAACCTCCACCCTGACCTTGACCCTGACCCTGACCTCCACCATGACCTTGACCCTGACCCTGATCTCCTCCCTGACCTCCACCCTGACCTTGACTGTGACCGTAACCTCCACCCTGACCTTGACCCTGACCCTGACCTCCACCATGACCTTGACCCTGACCCTGATCTCCTCCCTGACCTCCACCCTGACCTTGACTGTGACCGTAACCTCCACCCTGACCTTGACCCTGACCCTGACCTCCACCCTGACCTTGACTGTGACCCTGACCTCCACCCTGACCTCCACCCTGACCTTGACTCTGACCCTGACCTCCACCCTAACCTTGACCCTGACCCTGACCTCCCCGCTGACCTTGACCTTGCCCCTGACCTCCACCCTGACCTTGACCCTGACCCTGACCTTGACCCTGACCTTGACCCTGACCCTGACCTTCACCATGACCTTGACCCTGACCGTGACCTGCACCCTGACCTTGACTGTGACCGTAACCTCCACCCTGACCTTGACCCTGACCCTGACCTCCACCCTGACCTTGACCCTGACCCTGACCTCTACCCTGACCTTGACCCTGACCCTGACCTCCTCCCTGAACTCCACCCTGACCTTGACTCCGACCCTGACCTCCACCCTGACGTTGACCCTGACCGTGACCTCCACCCTGACCTTGACTGTGACCGTACCCTCCACCCTTACCTTGACCCTGACCCTGACCTCCACCCTGACCTTGACCCTGACCCTGACCTCCTCCCTGACCTCCACCCTGACCTTGACTGTGACAGTAACCTCGACCCTGACCTTGACCCTGACCCTGACCTCCACCCTGACCTTGACTCTGACCCTGACCTTCACCCTGACCTTGACCCTGACCGTGACCTCCACCCTGACCTTGACTGTGACCGTAACCTCCACCCTGACCTTGACCCTGACCCTGACCTCCACCCTGACCTTGACCCTGACCCTGACCTCCTCCCTGACCTCCACCCTGACCTTGACTGTGACCGTAACCTCCACCCTGACCTTGACTGTGACCGTAACCTCCACCCTGACCTTGACCCTGACCCTGACCCCCCCGCTGACCTTGACCTTGACCCTGACCTCCACCCTGACCTTGACCCTGACCCTGACCGCCGCCCTGACCTTGACTGTGATCCTGACCTCCACCCTGACCTCCACCCTGACCTTGACTGTGACCCTGACCTCCACCCTTAGCTTGACCCTGACCCTGACCTTCACCCTGACCCTGACCCTGACCCTGACCCTCACTCTGACCTTGACCCAGACCGTGACCTCCACCCTGACCTTCACCCTGAGCTTGACCCTGACCCTGACGTTCACCCTGACCTTGACCCTGACCCTGACCTCCACCCTGACCTTGACTCTGACCCTGACCTCCACCCTGATCTTGACCCTGACCCTGACCTCCACCCTGACCTTGACTGTGACCGTAACCTCCACCCCGACCTTGACCCTGACCCTGACCACCACCCTGACCTTGACTGTGACCCTGACCTCCACCCTGACCTTGACTGTGACCGTAACCTCCACCCTGACCTTGACCCTGACCCTGACCTCCACCATGACCTTGACCCTGACCCTGATCTCCTCCCTGACCTCCACCCTGACCTTGACTGTGACCGTAACCTCCACCCTGACCTTGACCCTGACCCTGACCTCCACCCTGACCTTGACTGTGACTCTGACCTCCACCCTGACCTCCACCCTGACCTTGACTCTGACCCTGACCTCCACCCTGACCTTGACCCTGACCCTGACCTTCCCGCTGACCTTGACCTTGCCCCTGACCTCCACCCTGACCTTGACCCTGACCCTGACCTTGACCCTGACCTTGACCCTGACCCTGACCTTCACCCTGAACTTGACCCTGACCGTGACCTCCACCCTGACCTTGACTGTGACCGTAACCTCCACCCTGACCTTGACCCTGACCCTGACCTTGACCCTGACCCTGACCTCTACCCTGACCTTGACCCTGACCCTGACCTCCTCCCTGAACTCCACCCTGACCTTGACTCCGACCCTGACCTCCACCCTGACGTTGACCCTGACCGTGACCTCCACCCTGACCTTGACTGTGACCGTACCCCCCACCCTTACCTTGACCCTGACCCTGACCTCCACCCTGACCTTGACCCTGACCCTGACCTCCTCCCTGACCTCCACCCTGACCTTGACTGTGACCGTAACCTCGACCCTGACCTTGACCCTGACCCTGACCTCCACCCTTAGCTTGACCCTGACCCTGACCTTCACCCTGACCTTGACCCTGACCCTGACCTCCACCCTGACCCTGACCTCCACCCTGACCTCCACCCCGACCTTGACCCTGACCCTGACCGCCACCCTGACCTTGACTGTGACCCTGACCTCCACCCTGACCTCCACCCTGACCTTGACTCTGACCCTGACCTCCACCCTGACCTTGACCCTGACCCTGACCTCCACCCTGACCTTGACCCTGACCCTGATCCTCACTCTGACCTTGACCCAGACCGTGACCTCCACCCTGACCTCCACCCTGACCTTGACTGTGACCCTGACCTCTACTTAAACCGTGACCTCCACCCTGACCTCCACCCTGACCTTGACCCCGACCCTGAACTCCGCCCTGACCTTGACTTTCACCCTGACCTCCACCCTGACCTTGACCCTGACCCTGACCTCCACCCTGACCTTGACCCTGACCCTGACCTCCACCCTGACCTGGACCCTGACCCTGACCTCCTCCCTGACCTCCACCCTGACCTTGACTGTGACCGTAACCTCCACCCTGACCTTGACCCTGACCCTGACCTCCACCCTGACCTTGACTGTGACCCTGACTTCCACCCTGACCTCCACCCTGACCTTGACTCTGACCCTGACCTCCACCCTGACCTTGACCCTGACCCTGACCTCCCCGCTGACCTTGACCTTGCCCCTGACCTCCACCCTGACCTTGACCCTGACCCTGACCTTGAACCTGACCTTGACCCTGACCCTGACCTTCACCCTGAACTTGACCCTGACCGTGACCTCCACCCTGACCTTGACTGTGACCGTAACCTCCACCCTGACCTTGACCCTGACCCTGACCTTGACCCTGACCCTGACCTCTACCCTGACCTTGACCCTGACCCTGACCTCCTCCCTGAACTCCACCCTGACCTTGACTCCGACCCTGACCTCCACCCTGACGTTGACCCTGACCGTGACCTCCACCCTGACCTTGACTGTGACCGTACCCTCCACCCTTACCTTGACCCTGACCCTGACCTCCACCCTGACCTTGACCCTGACCCTGACCTCCTCCCTGACCTCCACCCTGACCTTGACTGTGACCGTAACCTCGACCCTGACCTTGACCCTGACCCTGACCTCCACCCTTAGCTTGACCCTGACCCTGACCTTCACCCTGACCTTGACCCTGACCCTGACCTCCATTCTGACCCTGACCTCCACCCTGACCTCCACCCCGACCTTGACCCTGACCCTGACCGCCACCCTGACCTTGACTGTGACCCTGACCTCCACCCTGACCTCCACCCTGACCTTGACTCTGACCCTGACCTCCACCCTGACCTTGACCCTGACCCTGACCTCCACCCTGACCTTGACCCTGACCCTGATCCTCACTCTGACCTTGACCCAGACCGTGACCTCCACCCTGACCTCCACCCTGACCTTGACTGTGACCCTGACCTCTACTTAGACCGTGACCTCCACCCTGACCTCCACCCTGACCTTGACCCCGACCCTGAACTCCGCCCTGACCTTGACTTTCACCCTGACCTCCACCCTGACCTTGACCCTGACCCTGACCTCCACCCTGACCTTGACCCTGACCCTGACCTCCACCCTGACCTGGACCCTGACCCTGACCTCCTCCCTGACCTCCACCCTGACCTTGACTGTGACCGTAACCTCCACCCTGACCTTGACCCTGACCCTGACCTCCACCCTGACCTTGACCCTGACCCTGACCTTGACCCTGACCTTGACCCTGACCCTGACCTTCACCCTGACCTTGACCCTGACCGTGACCTCCACCCTGACCTTGACTGTGACCGTAACCTCCACCCTGACCTTGACCCTGACCCTGACCTTGACCCTGAACCTGACCTCTACCCTGACCTTGACCCTGACCCTGACCTCCTCCCTGAACTCCACCCTGACCTTGACTCCGACCCTGACCTCCACCCTGACGTTGACCCTGACCGTGACCTCCACCCTGACCTTGACTGTGACCGTACCCTCCACCCTTACCTTGACCCTGACCCTGACCTCCACCCTGACCTTGACCCTGACCCTGACCTCCTCCCTGACCTCCACCCTGACCTTGACTGTGACCGTAACCTCGACCCTGACCTTGACCCTGACCCTGACCTCCACCCTGACCTTGACTCTGACCCTGACCTTCACCCTGACCTTCACCCTGACCTTGACCCTGACCGTGACCTCCACCCTGACCTTGACTGTGACCGTAACCTCCACCCTGACCTTGACCCTGACGCTGACCTCCACCCTGACCTTGACCCTGACCCTGACCTCCTCCCTGACCTCCACCCTGACCTTGACTGTGACCGTAACCTCCACCCTGACCTTGACCCTGACCCTGACCTCCACCCTGACCTTGACTCTGACCCTGACCTCCACCCTGACCTTGACCCTGACCCTGACCTCCCCGCTGACCTTGACCTTGACCCTGACCTTCACCCTGACCTTGACCCTGACCCTGACCGCCGCCCTGACCTTGACTGTGACCCTGACCTCCACCCTGACCTCCACCCTGACCTTGACTGTGACCCTGACCTCCACGCTGACCTTGACCCTGACCCTGACCTCCCCGCTGACCTTGACCTTGACCCTGACCTCCACCCTTAGCTTGACCCTGACCCTGACCCTGACCTCCACCCTGACCTTGACTCTGACCCTGACCTCCACCCTGACCTTGACCCTGACCCTGACCTCCACCCTGACCTTGACTGTGACCCTGACCTCCACCCTGACCTCCACCCTGACCTTGGCTGTGACCCTGACCTCCACCCTGACCTCCACCCTGACCTTGACTCTGACCCTGACCTCCACCCTGACCTTGACCCTGACCCTGACCTCCACCCTGACCTTGAGTGTGACCCTGACCTCTACCCTGACGTTGACCTCCACCCTGACCTCCACCCTGACCTTGACTCTGACCCTGACCTCCACCCTGACTTTGACCCTGACCCTGACCTCCACCCTGACCTTGAGTGTGACCGTAACCTCCACCCCGACCTTGACCCTGACCCTGACCTCCACCCTGACCTCCACCCTGACCTTGACCCAGACCCTGACCTCCACCCTGACCTCCAGCCTGACCGTGACTCTGACCCTGACTTCCACCCTGACCTTGACCCTGACCCTGACCTCCACCTTGACTGTGACCGTAACCTCCACCCTGACCGTGACCCTGACCCTGACCTCCACCCTTAGCTTGACCCTGACCCTGACCTTCACCCTGACCTTGACCCTGACCCTGACCTCCACCCTTAGCTTGACCCTGACCCTGACCTTCACCCTGACCTTGACCTTGACCCTGACCTCCACCCTGACCTTGACCCTGACCCTGACCGCCGCCCTGACCTTGACTGTGACCCTGACCTCCACCCTGACCTCCACCCTGACCTTGACTGTGACCCTGACCTCCACCCTGACCTTGACCCTGACCCTGACCTCCACCCTTAGCTTGACCCTGACCCTGACCTTCACCCTGACCTTGACCCTGACCCTGACCTCCACCCTGACCTCCACCCTGACCTTGACTCTGACCCTGACCTCCACCCTGTCCTCCACCCTGACCTTGACTCTGACCCTGAGCTCCACCCTGACCTTGACCCTGACCCTGACCTCCACCCTGACCTTGATTTTGACCCTGACCTCCACCCTGACCTTGACCCTGACCGTGACCTCTACCCTGACTTTGACTGTGACCGTAACCTCCACCCTGACCTTGAGCCTGACCCTGACCTCCACCCTGACCTGGACCCTGACCCTGACCTCCTCCCTGACCTCCACCCTGACCTTGACTGTGACCGTAACCTCCACCCTGACCTTGACCCTGACCCTGACCTCCACCCTGACCTTGAATGTGACCCTGACCTCTACCCTGACCTTGACCTCCACCCTGACCTTGACCCTGACCCTGACCTTCACCCTGACCTTGACCCTGACCGTGACCTCCACCCTGACCTTGACTGTGACCGTAACCTCCACCCTGACCTTGACCCTGACCCTGACCTCCACCCTGACCTTGACTCTGACCCTGACCTCCACCCTGACCTTGACCCTGACCCTGACCTCCCCGCTGACCTTGACCTTGACCCTGACCTCCACCCTGACCTTGACCCTGACCCTGACCTCCACCCTGACCTGGACCCTGACCCTGACCTCCTCCCTGACCTCCACCCTGACCTTGACTGTGACCGTAACCTCCACCCTGACCTTGACCCTGACCCTGACCTCCACCCTGACCTTGACCCTGACCCTGACCTTGACCCTGACCTTGACCCTGACCCTGACCTTCACCCTGACCTTGACCCTGACCGTGACCTCCACCCTGACCTTGACTGTGACCGTAACCTCCACCCTGACCTTGACCCTGACCCTGACCTTGACCCTGAACCTGACCTCTACCCTGACCTTGACCCTGACCCTGACCTCCTCCCTGAACTCCACCCTGACCTTGACTCCGACCCTGACCTCCACCCTGACGTTGACCCTGACCGTGACCTCCACCCTGACCTTGACTGTGACCGTACCCTCCACCCTTACCTTGACCCTGACCCTGACCTCCACCCTGACCTTGACCCTGACCCTGACCTCCTCCCTGACCTCCACCCTGACCTTGACTGTGACCGTAACCTCGACCCTGACCTTGACCCTGACCCTGACCTCCACCCTGACCTTGACTCTGACCCTGACCTTCACCCTGACCTTCACCCTGACCTTGACCCTGACCGTGACCTCCACCCTGACCTTGACTGTGACCGTAACCTCCACCCTGACCTTGACCCTGACGCTGACCTCCACCCTGACCTTGACCCTGACCCTGACCTCCTCCCTGACCTCCACCCTGACCTTGACTGTGACCGTAACCTCCACCCTGACCTTGACCCTGACCCTGACCTCCACCCTGACCTTGACTCTGACCCTGACCTCCACCCTGACCTTGACCCTGACCCTGACCTCCCCGCTGACCTTGACCTTGACCATGACCTCCACCCTGACCTTGACCCTGACCCTGACCGCCGCCCTGACCTTGACTGTGACCCTGACCTCCACCCTGACCTCCACCCTGACCTTGACTGTGACCCTGACCTCCACGCTGACCTTGACCCTGACCCTGACCTCCCCGCTGACCTTGACCTTGACCCTGACCTCCACCCTTAGCTTGACCCTGACCCTGACCCTGACCTCCACCCTGACCTTGACTTTGACCGTAACCTCCACCCCGACCTTGACCCTGACCCTGACCACCACCCTGACCTTGACTGTGACCCTGACCTCCACCCTGACCTCCACCCTGACCTTGATTTTGACCCTGACCTCCACCCTGACCATGACCCTGACCCTGACCTCCACCCTTAGCTTGACCCTGACCCTGACCTTCACCCTGACCTTGACCCTGACCCTGACCTCCACCCTGACCTTGACTGTGACCGTAACCTCCACCCCGACCTTGACCCTGACCCTGACCACCACCCTGACCTTGACCCTGACCCTGACCTCCACCCTGACCTTGATTTTGACCCTGACCTCCACCCTGACCTTGACCCTGACCGTGACCTCTACCCTGACCTTGACTGTGACCGTAACCTCCACCCTGACCTTGAGCCTGACCCTGACCTCCACCCTGACCTGGACCCTGACCCTGACCTCCTCCCTGACCTCCACCCTGACCTTGACTGTGACCGTAACCTCCACCCTGACCTTGACCCTGACCCTGACCTCCACCCTGATATTGACTGTGACCTTGACCTCCACCTTGACCTTGACCCTGACCCTGACCGCCGCCTCGACCTTGACTGTGACCCTGACCTCCACCCTGACCTCCACCCTGACCTTGACTGTGACCCTGACCTCCACCCTGACCATGACCCTGACCCTGACCTCCACCCTTAGCTTGACCCTGACCCTGACCTTCACCCTGACCTTGACCCTGACCCTGACCTCCACCCTGACCTTGACTGTGACCGTAACCTCCACCCCGACCTTGACCCTGACCCTGACCACCACCCTGACCTTGACCCTGACCCTGACCTCCTCCCTGACCTTCACCCTGACCTTGACTGTGACCGTAACCTTCACCCTGACCTGGACCCTGACCCTGACCTCTACCCTGACCTTGACCCTGACCCTGACCTCCACCCTGACCTTGACTGTGACCCTGACCTCTACCCTGACCTTGACCTCCACCCTGACCTTGACCCTGACCCTGACCTTCACCCTGACCTTGACTCTGACCGTGACCTCCACCCTGACCTTGACTGTGACCGTAACCTCCACCCTGACCTTGACCCTGACCCTGATTTCCACCCTGACCTTGACTCTGACCCTGACCTCCACCCTGACCTTGACCCTGACCCTGACCTCCCCGCTGACCTTGACCTTGACCCTGACCTCCACCCTGACCTTGACCCTGACCCTGACCTCCACCCTGACCTGGACCCTGACCCTGACCTCCTCCCTGACCTCCACCCTGACCTTGACTGTGACCGTAACCTCCACCCTGACCTTGACCCTGACCCTGACCTCCACCCTGACCTTGACCCTGACCCTGACCTTGACCCTGACCTTGACCCTGACCCTGACCTTCACCCTGACCTTGACCCTGACCGTGACCTCCACCCTGACCTTGACTGTGACCGTAACCTCCGACCTGACCTTGACCCTGACCCTGACCTTGACCCTGAACCTGACCTCTACCCTGACCTTGACCCTGACCCTGACCTCCTCCCTGAACTCCACCCTGACCTTGACTCCGACCCTGACCTCCACCCTGACGTTGACCCTGACCGTGACCTCCACCCTGACCTTGACTGTGACCGTACCCTCCACCCTTACCTTGACCCTGACCCTGACCTCCACCCTGACCTTGACCCTGACCCTGACCTCCTCCCTGACCTCCACCCTGACCTTGACTGTGACCGTAACCTCGACCCTGACCTTGACCCTGACCCTGACCTCCACCCTGACCTTGACTCTGACCCTGACCTTCACCCTGACCTTCACCCTGACCTTGACCCTGACCGTGACCTCCACCCTGACCTTGACTGTGACCGTAACCTCCACCCTGACCTTGACCCTGACGCTGACCTCCACCCTGACCTTGACCCTGACCCTGACCTCCTCCCTGACCTCCACCCTGACCTTGACTGTGACCGTAACCTCCACCCTGACCTTGACCCTGACCCTGACCTCCACCCTGACCTTGACTCTGACCCTGACCTCCACCCTGACCTTGACCCTGACCCTGACCTCCCCGCTGACCTTGACCTTGACCCTGACCTCCACCCTGACCTTGACCCTGACCCTGACCGCCGCCCTGACCTTGACTGTGACCCTGACCTCCACCCTGACCTCCACCCTGACCTTGACTGTGACCCTGACCTCCACGCTGACCTTGACCCTGACCCTGACCTCCCCGCTGACCTTGACCTTGACCCTGACCTCCACCCTTAGCTTGACCCTGACCCTGACCCTGACCTCCACCCTGACCTTGACTTTGACCGTAACCTCCACCCCGACCTTGACCCTGACCCTGACCACCACCCTAACCTTGACTGTGACCCTGACCTCCACCCTGACCTCCACCCTGACCTTGACTCTGACCCTGACCTCCACCCTGACCTTGACCCTGACCCTGACCTCCACCCTGACCTTGATTTTGACCCTGACCTCCACCCTGACCTTGACCCTGACCGTGACCTCTACCCTGACCTTGACTGTGACCGTAACCTTCACCCTGACCTTGACCCTGACCCTGACCTCCACCCTGACCTTGACCCTGACCCTGACCTCCACCCTGACCTTGACTGTGACCCTGACCTCTACCCTGACCTTGACCTCCACCCTGACCTTGACCCTGACCTCGACCTTCACCCTGACCTTGACCCTGACCGTGACCTCCACCCTGACCTTGACTGTGACCGTAACCTCCACCCTGACCCTGACCTTCACCCTGACCTTGACCCTGACCCTGACCTCCACCCTGACCTTGACTGTGACCGTAACCTCCACCCCGACCTTGACCCTGACTCTGACCACCACCCTGACCTTGACTGTGACCCTGACCTCCACCCTGACCTCCACCCTGACCTTGACTCTGACCCTGACCTTCACCCTGACCTTGACCCTGACCCTGACCTCCACCCTGACCTTGATTTTGACCCTGACCTCCACCCTGACCTTGACCCTGACCGTGACCTCTACCCTGACCTTGACTGTGACCCTGACCTCCACCCTGACCTCCACCCTGACCTTGACCGTGACCCTAACCTCCACCCTTAGCTTGACCCTGACCCTGACCTTCACCCTGACCTTGACCCTGACCCTGACCTCCACCCTGACCTTGACTGTGACCGTAACCTCCACCCCGACCTTGACCCTGACCCTGACCACCACCCTGACCTTGACTGTGACCCTGACCTCCACCCTGACCTCCACCCTGACCTTGACTCTGACCCTGACCTCCACCCTGACCTTGACCTTGACCCTGACCTCCACCCTGACCTTGATTTTGACCCTGACCTCCACCCTGACCTTGACCCCGACCGTGACCTCTACCCTGACCTTGACTGTGACCGTAACCTCCACCCTGACCTTGAGCCTGACCCTGACCTCCACCCTGACCTTGACCCTGACCCTGACCTCCTCCCTGACCTTCACCCTGACCTTGACTGTGACCGTAACCTCCACCCTGACCTTGACCCTGACCTCCACCCTGACCTTGACTCTGACCCTGACCTCCACCCTGACCTTGACCCTGACCCTGACCTCCACCATGACCTTGACCCTGACCCTGATCTCCTCCCTGACCTCCACCCTGACCTTGACTGTGACCGTAACCTCCACCCTGACCTTGACCCTGACCCTGACCTCCACCCTGACCTTGACCCTGACCCTGACCTCCACCCTGACCTTGACTCTGACCCTGACCTCCACCCTGACCTTGACCCTGACCCTGACCTCCCCGCTGACCTTGACCTTGACCCTGACCTCCACCCTGACCTTGACCCTGACCATGACCGTCGCCCTGACCTTGACTGTGACCCTGACCTCCACCCTGACCTCCACCCTGACCTTGACTGTGACCCTGACCTCCACCCTGACCTTGACCCTGACCCTGACCTCTACCCTTAGCTTGACCCTGACCCTGACCTTCACCCTGACCTTGACCCTGACCCTGACCTCCACCCTGACCTTGACTGTGACCGTAACCTCCACCCCGACCTTGACCCTGACCCTGACCACCACCCTGACCTTGACTGTGACCCTGACCTCCACCCTGACCTCCACCCTGACCTTGACTCTGACCCTGACCTTCACCCTGACCTTGACCCTGACCCTGACCTCCACCCTGACCTTGATTTTGACCCTGACCTCCACCCTGACCTTGACCCTGACCGTGACCTCTACCCTGACCTTGACTGTGACCCTGACCTCCACCCTGACCTCCACCCTGACCTTGACTCTGACCCTGACCTCCACCCTGACCTCCACCCTGACCTTGACTCTGACCCTGAGCTCCACCCTGACCTTGACCCTGACCCTGACCTCCACCCTGACCTTGATTTTGACCCTGACCTCCACCCTGACCTTGACCCTGACCGTGACCTCTACCCTGACCTTGACTGTGACCGTAACCTCCACCCTGACCTTGAGCCTGACCCTGACCTCCACCCTGACCTGGACCCTGACCCTGACCTCCTCCCTGACCTCCACCCTGACCTTGACTGTGACCGTAACCTCCACCCTGACCTTGACCCTGACCCTGACCTCCACCCTGATATTGACTGTGACCTTGACCTCCACCCTGACCTTGACCCTGACCCTGACCGCCGCCTCGACCTTGACTGTGACCCTGACCTCCACCCTGACCTCCACCCTGACCTTGACTGTGACCCTGACCTCCACCCTGACCATGACCCTGACCCTGACCTCCACCCTCAGCTTGACCCTGACCCTGACCTTCACCCTGACCTTGACCCTGACCCTGACCTTCACCCTGACCTTGACCCTGACCCTGACCTCCACCCTGACCTTGACTGTGACCGTAACCTCCACCCCGACCTTGACCCTGACCCTGACCACCACCCTGACCTTGACCCTGACCCTGACCTCCTCCCTGACCTTCACCCTGACCTTGACTGTGACCGTAACCTTCACCCTGACCTGGACCCTGACCCTGACCTCTACCCTGACCTTGACCCTGACCCTGACCTCCACCCTGACCTTGACTGTGACCCTGACCTCTACCCTGACCTTGACCTCCACCCTGACCTTGACCCTGACCCTGACCTTCACCCTGACCTTGACCCTGACCGTGACCTCCACCCTGACCTTGACTGTGACCGTAACCTCCACCCTGACCTTGACCCTGACCCTGACCTCCACCCTGACCTTGACTCTGACCCTGACCTCCACCCTGACCTTGACCCTGACCCTGACCTCCCCGCTGACCTTGACCTTGACCCTGACCTCCACCCTGACCTTGACCCTGACCCTGACCTCCACCCTGACCTGGACCCTGACCCTGACCTCCTCCCTGACCTACACCCTGACCTTGACTGTGACCGTAACCTCCACCCTGACCTTGACCCTGACCCTGACCTCCACCCTGACCTTGACCCTGACCCTGACCTTGACCCTGACCTTGACCCTGACCCTGACCTTCACCCTGACCTTGACCCTGACCGTGACCTCCACCCTGACCTTGACTGTGACCGTAACCTCCACCCTGACCTTGACCCTGACCCTGACCTTGACCCTGAACCTGACCTCTACCCTGACCTTGACCCTGACCCTGACCTCCTCCCTGAACTCCACCCTGACCTTGACTCCGACCCTGACCTCCACCCTGACGTTGACCCTGACCGTGACCTCCACCCTGACCTTGACTGTGACCGTACCCTCCACCCTTACCTTGACCCTGACCCTGACCTCCACCCTGACCTTGACTGTGACCCTGACCTCCACCCTGACCCTGACCTCCACCCTGACCTGGACCCTGACCCTGACCTCCTCCCTGACCTCCACCCTGACCTTGACTGTGACCGTAACCTCCACCCTGACCTTGACCCTGACCCTGACCTCCACCCTGATATTGACTGTGACCTTGACCTCCACCCTGACCTTGACCCTGACCCTGACCGCCGCCTCGACCTTGACTGTGACCCTGACCTCCACCCTGACCTCCACCCTGACCTTGACTGTGACCCTGACCCTGACCTCCACCCTTAGCTTGACCCTGACCCTGACCTTCACCCTGACCTTGACCCTGACCCTGACCTTCACCCTGACCTTGACCCTGACCCTGACCTCCACCCTGACCTTGACTGTGACCGTAACCTCCACCCCGACCTTGACCCTGACCCTGACCACCACCCTGACCTTGACGCTGACCCTGACGTCCACCCTGACCTTGACCCTGACCGTGACCTCCACCCTGACCTTGACTGTGACCGTAACCTTCACCCTGACCTTGACCCTGACCCTGACCTCCTCCCTGACCTCCACCCTGACCATGACTGTGACCGTAACCTCCACCCTGACCTTGACCCTGACCCTGACCTCCACCCTGACCTTGACTGTGACCCTGACCTCAACTCTGACCTTGACTCTGACCCTGACCTCCACCCTGACCTTGACCCTGACCCTGACCTCCACCCTGACCTTGACTGTGACCGTAACCTCCACCCCGACCTTGACCCTGACCCTGACCTCCACCCTGACCTCCACCCTGACCTTGACCCAGACCCTGACCTCCACCCTGACCTCCAGCCTGACCTTGACTCTGACCCTGACTTCCACCCTGACCTTGACCCTGACCCTGACCTCCACCTTGACTGTGACCGTAACCTCCACCCTGACCGTGACCCTGACCCTGACCTCCACCCTTAGCTTGACCCTGACCCTGACCTTCACCCTGACCTTGACCCTGACCCTGACCTCCACCCTTAGCTTGACCCTGACCCTGACCTTCACCCTGACCTTGACCTTGACCCTGACCTCCACCCTGACCTTGACCCTGACCCTGACCGCCGCCCTGACCTTGACTGTGACCCTGACCTCCACCCTGACCTCCACCCTGACCTTGACTGTGACCCTGACCTCCACCCTGACCTTGACCCTGACCCTGACCTCCACCCTTAGCTTGACCCTGACCCTGACCTTCACCCTGACCTTGACCCTGACCCTGACCTCCACCCTGACCTTGACTGTGACCGTAACCTCCACCCCGACCTTGACCCTGACCCTGACCACCACCCTGACCTTGACTGTGACCCTGACCTCCACCCTGACCTCCACCCTGACCTTGACTCTGACCCTGACCTCCACCCTGACCTTGACCCTGACCCTGACCTCCACCCTGACCTTGATTTTGACCCTGACCTCCACCCTGACCTTGACCCTGACCGTGACCTCTACCCTGACCTTGACTGTGACCGTAACCTCCACCCTGACCTTGAGCCTGACCCTGACCTCCACCCTTACCTTGACCCTGACCCTGACTGCCGCCCTGACCTTGACTGTGACCCTGACCTCCACCCTGACCTCCACCCTGACCTTGACTCTGACCCTGACCTCCACCCTGACCTTGACCCTGACCCTGACCTCCACCCTTAGCTTGACCCTGACCCTGACCTTCACCCTGACCTTGACCCTGACCGTGACCTCCACCCTGACCTTGACCCTGACCCTGACCTCTACCCTGACCTTGACCCTGACCCTGACCTCCTCCCTGACCTCCACCCTGACCTTGACTGTGAACGTAACCTCCACCCTGACCTTGACCCTGACCCTGACCTCCACCCTGACCTTGACTGTGACCCTGACCTCCACCCTGACCTTGACCCTGACCCTGACCTCCTCCCTGACCTCCACCCTGACCTTGACTGTGACCGTAACCTCCACCCTGACCTTGACCCTGACCCTGACCTCCACCCTGACCTTGACTGTGACCCTGACCTCCACCCTGACCTCTACCCTGACCTTGACTCTGACCCTGACCTCCACCCTGACCTTGACCCTGACCCTGACCTCCACCCTGACCTTGACCCTGACCCTGACCTCCCCGCTGACCTTGACCTTGACCCTGACCTCCACCCTGACCTTGACCCTGACCCTGACCGCCGCCCTGACCTTGACTGTGACCCTGACCTCCACCCTGACCTCCACCCTGACCTTGACTGTGACCCTGACCTCCACCCTGACCTTGACTCTGACCCTGACCTCCACCCTTAGCTTGACCCTGACCCTGACCTTCACCCTGACCTTGACCCTGACCCTGACCTCCACCCTGACCTTGACCCTGACCGTGACCTCCACCCTGACCTTGACTGTGACCGTAACCTCCACCCTGACCTTGACCCTGACCCTGACCTCCACCCTGACCTTGACCCTGACCCTGACCTCCTCCCTGACCTCCACCCTGACCTTGACTGTGACCGTAACCTCCACCCTGACCTTGACCCTGACCCTGACCTCCACCCTGACCTTGACTGTGACCGTAACCTCCACCCTGACCTTGACCCTGACCCTGACCTCCACCCTGACCTCCACCCTGACCTTGACTCTGACCCTGACCTCCACCCTGACCTTGACTCTGACCCTGACCTTCACCCTTAGCTTGACCCTGACCCTGACCTTCACCCTGACCTTGACCCTGACCCTGACCTCCACCCTGACCTTGACCCTGACCCTGACCTTCACTCTGACCTTGACCCAGACCGTGACCTCCACCCTGACCTCCACCCTGACCTTGACCCTGACCCTGACCTCTACTCAGACCGTGACCTCCACTCTGACCTCCACCCTGACCTTGACCCCGACCCTGAACTCCGCCCTGACCTTGACTTTGACCCTGACCTCCACCCTGACCTTGACCCTGACCCTGACCTCCACCCTGACCTTGACCCTGACCCTGACCTCTACCCTGACCTTGACCCTGACCCTGACCTCCTCCCTGACCTCCACCCTGACCTTGACTCTGACCCTGACGTCCACCCTGACCTTGACCCTGACCGTGACCTCCACCCTGACCTTGACTCTGACCCTGACCTCCACCCTGACCTTGACCCTGACCCTGACCTCCACCCTGACCTTGACTCTGACCCTGACCTCCACCCTGACCTTGACCCTGACCCTGACCTCCACCCTGACCTTGACTGTGACCGTAACCTCCACCCCGACCTTGACCCTGACCCTGACCACCACCCTGACCTTGACCCTGACCCTGACCTCCACCCTCAGCTTGACCCTGACCCTGACCTTCACCCTGACCTTGACCCTGACCCTGACCTCCACCCTGACCTTGACCCTGACCCTGACCTCCACCCTGACCTTGACTGTGACCGTAACCTCCACCCTGACCTTGACCCTGACCCTGACCCCCAACCTGACCTCCACCCTGACCTTGACTCTGACCCTTACCTCCACCCTGACCTTGACCCTGACCCTGACCTCCACCCTGACCTCGACTCTGACCCTGACCTCTACCCTGACCTTGACCCTGACCCTGACCTCCACCCTGACCTTGACTGTGACCCTGACCTCACCCTGACCTCCACCCTGACCTTGGCTGTGACCCTGACCTCCACCCTGACCTCCACCCTGACCTTGACTCTGACCCTGACCTCCACCCTGACCTTGACCCTGACCCTGACCTCCACCCTGACCTTGACTGTGACCGTAACCTCCACCCCGACCTTGACCCTGACCCTGACCACCACCCTGACCTTGACCCTGACCCTGACCTCCACCCTCAGCTTGACCCTGACCCTGACCTTCACCCTGACCTTGACCCTGACCCTGACCTCCACCCTGACCTTGACCCTGACCCTGACCTCCACCCTGACCTTGACTGTGACCGTAACCTCCACCCTGACCTTGACCCTGACCCTGACCCCCACCCTGACCTCCACCCTGACCTTGACTCTGACCCTTACCTCCACCCTGACCTTGACCCTGACCCTGACCTCCACCCTGACCTTGACTCTGACCCTGACCTCTACCCTGACCTTGACCCTGACCCTGACCTCCACCCTGACCTTGACTGTGACCCTGACCTCACCCTGACCTCCACCCTGACCTTGACCCTGACCCTGACCTCCTCCCTGACCTCCACCCTGACCTTGACTGTGACCGTAACCTCCACCCTGACCTTGACCCTGACCCTGACCTCCACCCTGACCTTGACTGTGACCCTGACCTCCACCCTGACCTCCACCCTGACCTTGACTCTGACCCTGACCTCCACCCTGACCTTGACCCTGACCCTGACCTCCACCCTGACCTTGACCCTGACCCTGACCTCCCCGCTGACCTTGACCTTGACCCTGACCTCCACCCTGACCTTGACCCTGACCCTGACCGCCGCCCTGACCTTGACTGTGACCCTGACCTCCACCCTGACCGCCACCCTGACCTTGACTGTGACCCTGACCTCCACCCTGACCTTGACTCTGACCCTGACCTCCACCCTTAGCTTGACCCTGACCCTGACCTTCACCCTGACCTTGACCCTGACCCTGACCTCCACCCTGACCTTGACCCTGACCGTGACCTCCACCCTGACCTTGACTGTGACCGTAACCTCCACCCTGACCTCCACCCTGACCTTGACCCCGACCCTGAACTCCGCCCTGACCTTGACTTTGACCCTGACCTCCACCCTGACCTTGACCCTGACCCTGACCTCCACCCTGACCTCCACCCTGACCTTGACTGTGACCCTGACCTCCACCCTGACCTTGACCCTGACCCTGACCTCCACCCTTAGCTTGACCCTGACCCTGACCTTCACCCTGACCTTGACCCTGACCCTGACCTCCACCCTGACCTTGACCCTGACCCTGACCTCCCCGCTGACCTTGACCTTGACCCTGACCTCCACCCTGACCTTGACCCTGACCCTGACCGCCGCCCTGACCTTGACTGTGACCCTGACCTCCACCCTGACCTCCACCCTGACCTTGACTGTGACCCTGACCTCCACCCTGACCTTGACTCTGACCCTGACCTCCACCCTTAGCTTGACCCTGACCCTGACCTTCACCCTGACCTTGACCCTGACCCTGACCTCCACCCTGACCTTGACCCTGACCGTGACCTCCACCCTGACCTTGACTGTGACCGTAACCTCCACCCTGACCTTGACCCTGACCCTGACCTCCACCCTGACCTTGACCCTGACCCTGACCTCCTCCCTGACCTCCACCCTGACCTTGACTGTGACCGTAACCTCCACCCTGACCTTGACCCTGACCCTGACCTCCACCCTGACCTTGACTGTGACCGTAACCTCCACCCTGATCTTGACCCTGACCCTGACCTCCACCCTGACCTCCACCCTGACCTTGACTCTGACCCTGACCTCCACCCTGACCTTGACTCTGACCCTGACCTTCACCCTTAGCTTGACCCTGACCCTGACCTTCACCCTGACCTTGACCCTGACCCTGACCTCCACCCTGACCTTGACCCTGACCCTGACCTTCACTCTGACCTTGACCCAGACCGTGACCTCCACCCTGACCTCCACCCTGACCTTGACCCTGACCCTGACCTCTACTCAGACCGTGACCGCCACTCTGACCTCCACCCTGACCTTGACCCCGACCCTGAACTCCGCCCTGACCTTGACTTTGACCCTGACCTCCACCCTGACCTTGACCCTGACCCTGACCTCCACCCTGACCTTGACCCTGACCCTGACCTCTACCCTGACCTTGACCCTGACCCTGACCTCCTCCCTGACCTCCACCCTGACCTTGACTCTGACCCTGACGTCCACCCTGACCTTGACCCTGACCGTGACCTCCACCCTGACCTTGACTCTGACCCTGACCTCCACCCTGACCTTGACCCTGACCCTGACCTCCACCCTGACCTTGACTCTGACCCTGACCTCCACCCTGACCTTGACCCTGACCCTGACCTCCACCCTGACCTTGACTGTGACCGTAACCTCCACCCCGACCTTGACCCTGACCCTGACCACCACCCTGACCTTGACCCTGACCCTGACCTCCACCCTCAGCTTGACCCTGACCCTGACCTTCACCCTGACCTTGACCCTGACCCTGACCTCCACCCTGACCTTGACCCTGACCCTGACCTCCACCCTGACCTTGACTGTGACCGTAACCTCCACCCTGACCTTGACCCTGACCCTGACCCCCAACCTGACCTCCACCCTGACCTTGACTCTGACCCTTACCTCCACCCTGACCTTGACCCTGACCCTGACCTCCACCCTGACCTCGACTCTGACCCTGACCTCTACCCTGACCTTGACCCTGACCCTGACCTCCACCCTGACCTTGACTGTGACCCTGACCTCACCCTGACCTCCACCCTGACCTTGGCTGTGACCCTGACCTCCACCCTGACCTCCACCCTGACCTTGACTCTGACCCTGACCTCCACCCTGACCTTGACCCTGACCCTGACCTCCACCCTGACCTTGACTGTGACCGTAACCTCCACCCCGACCTTGACCCTGACCCTGACCACCACCCTGACCTTGACCCTGACCCTGACCTCCACCCTCAGCTTGACCCTGACCCTGACCTTCACCCTGACCTTGACCCTGACCCTGACCTCCACCCTGACCTTGACCCTGACCCTGACCTCCACCCTGACCTTGACTGTGACCGTAACCTCCACCCTGACCTTGACCCTGACCCTGACCCCCACCCTGACCTCCACCCTGACCTTGACTCTGACCCTTACCTCCACCCTGACCTTGACCCTGACCCTGACCTCCACCCTGACCTTGACTCTGACCCTGACCTCTACCCTGACCTTGACCCTGACCCTGACCTCCACCCTGACCTTGACTGTGACCCTGACCTCACCCTGACCTCCACCCTGACCTTGACCCTGACCCTGACCTCCTCCCTGACCTCCACCCTGACCTTGACTGTGACCGTAACCTCCACCCTGACCTTGACCCTGACCCTGACCTCCACCCTGACCTTGACTGTGACCCTGACCTCCACTCTGACCTCCACCCTGACCTTGACTCTGACCCTGACCTCCACCCTGACCTTGACCCTGACCCTGACCTCCACCCTGACCTTGACCCTGACCCTGACCTCCCCGCTGACCTTGACCTTGACCCTGACCTCCACCCTGACCTTGACCCTGACCCTGACCGCCGCCCTGACCTTGACTGTGACCCTGACCTCCACCCTGACCGCCACCCTGACCTTGACTGTGACCCTGACCTCCACCCTGACCTTGACTCTGACCCTGACCTCCACCCTTAGCTTGACCCTGACCCTGACCTTCACCCTGACCTTGACCCTGACCCTGACCTCCACCCTGACCTTGACCCTGACCGTGACCTCCACCCTGACCTTGACTGTGACCGTAACCTCCACCCTGACCTCCACCCTGACCTTGACCCCGACCCTGAACTCCGCCCTGACCTTGACTTTGACCCTGACCTCCACCCTGACCTTGACCCTGACCCTGACCTCCACCCTGACCTCCACCCTGACCTTGACTGTGACCCTGACCTCCACCCTGACCTTGACCCTGACCCTGACCTCCACCCTTAGCTTGACCCTGACCCTGACCTTCACCCTGACCTTGACCCTGACCCTGACCTCCACCCTGACCTTGACCCTGACCCTGACCTCCCCGCTGACCTTGACCTTGACCCTGACCTCCACCCTGACCTTGACCCTGACCCTGACCGCCGCCCTGACCTTGACTGTGACCCTGACCTCCACCCTGACCTCCACCCTGACCTTGACTGTGACCCTGACCTCCACCCTGACCTTGACTCTGACCCTGACCTCCACCCTTAGCTTGACCCTGACCCTGACCTTCACCCTGACCTTGACCCTGACCCTGACCTCCACCCTGACCTTGACCCTGACCGTGACCTCCACCCTGACCTTGACTGTGACCGTAACCTCCACCCTGACCTTGACCCTGACCCTGACCTCCACCCTGACCTTGACCCTGACCCTGACCTCCTCCCTGACCTCCACCCTGACCTTGACTGTGACCGTAACCTCCACCCTGACCTTGACCCTGACCCTGACCTCCACCCTGACCTTGACTGTGACCGTAACCTCCACCCTGATCTTGACCCTGACCCTGACCTCCACCCTGACCTCCACCCTGACCTTGACTCTGACCCTGACCTCCACCCTGACCTTGACTCTGACCCTGACCTTCACCCTTAGCTTGACCCTGACCCTGACCTTCACCCTGACCTTGACCCTGACCCTGACCTCCACCCTGACCTTGACCCTGACCCTGACCTTCACTCTGACCTTGACCCAGACCGTGACCTCCACCCTGACCTCCACCCTGACCTTGACCCTGACCCTGACCTCTACTCAGACCGTGACCTCCACTCTGACCTCCACCCTGACCTTGACCCCGACCCTGAACTCCGCCCTGACCTTGACTTTGACCCTGACCTCCACCCTGACCTTGACCCTGACCCTGACCTCCACCCTGACCTTGACCCTGACCCTGACCTCTACCCTGACCTTGACCCTGACGCTGACCTCCTCCCTGACCTCCACCCTGACCTTGACTCTGACCCTGACGTCCACCCTGACCTTGACCCTGACCGTGACCTCCACCCTGACCTTGACTCTGACCCTGACCTCCACCCTGACCTTGACCCTGACCCTGACCTCCACCCTGACCTTGACTCTGACCCTGACCTCCACCCTGACCTTGACCCTGACCCTGACCTCCACCCTGACCTTGACTGTGACCGTAACCTCCACCCCGACCTTGACCCTGACCCTGACCACCACCCTGACCTTGACCCTGACCCTGACCTCCACCCTCAGCTTGACCCTGACCCTGACCTTCACCCTGACCTTGACCCTGACCCTGACCTCCACCCTGACCTTGACCCTGACCCTGACCTCCACCCTGACCTTGACTGTGACCGTAACCTCCACCCTGACCTTGACCCTGACCCTGACCCCCACCCTGACCTCCACCCTGACCTTGACTCTGACCCTTACCTCCACCCTGACCTTGACCCTGACCCTGACCTCCACCCTGACCTTGACTCTGACCCTGACCTCTACCCTGACCTTGACCCTGACCCTGACCTCCACCCTGACCTTGACTGTGACCCTGACCTCACCCTGACCTCCACCCTGACCTTGGCTGTGACCCTGACCTCCACCCTGACCTCCACCCTGACCTTGACTCTGACCCTGACCTCCACCCTGACCTTGACCCTGACCCTGACCTCCACCCTGACCTTGACTGTGACCGTAACCTCCACCCCGACCTTGACCCTGACCCTGACCACCACCCTGACCTTGACCCTGACCCTGACCTCCACCCTCAGCTTGACCCTGACCCTGACCTTCACCCTGACCTTGACCCTGACCCTGACCTCCACCCTGACCTTGACCCTGACCCTGACCTCCACCCTGACCTTGACTGTGACCGTAACCTCCACCCTGACCTTGACCCTGACCCTGACCCCCACCCTGACCTCCACCCTGACCTTGACTCTGACCCTTACCTCCACCCTGACCTTGACCCTGACCCTGACCTCCACCCTGACCTTGACTCTGACCCTGACCTCTACCCTGACCTTGACCCTGACCCTGACCCCCACCCTGACCTTGACTGTGACCCTGACCTCACCCTGACCTCCACCCTGACCTTGGCTGTGACCCTGACCTCCACCCTGACCTCCACCCTGACCTTGACTCTGACCCTGACCTCCACCCTGACCTTGACCCTGACCCTGACCTCCACCCTGACCTTGACTGTGACCGTAACCTCCACCCTGACCTTGACCCTGACCCTGACCTCCACCCTGACCTTGACTGTGACCCTGACCTCCACCCTGACCTCCACCCTGACCTTGACTCTGACCCTGACCTCCACCCTGACCTTGACCCTGACCCTGACCTCCACCCTGACCTTGACCCTGACCCTGACCTCCCCGCTGACCTTGACCTTGACCCTGACCTCCACCCTGACCTTGACTGTGACCCTGACCTCTACTCAGACCGTGACCTCCACCCTGACCTCCACCCTGACCTTGACCCCGACCCTGAACTCCGCCCTGACCTTGACTTTGACCCTGACCTCCACCCTGACCTTGACCCTGACCCTGACCTCCACCCTGACCTTGACCCTGACCCTGACCTCTACCCTGACCTTGACCCTGACCCTGACCTCCTCCCTGACCTCCACCCTGACCTTGACTCTGACCCTGACGTCCACCCTGACCTTGACCCTGACCGTGACCTCCGCCCTGACCTTGACTCTGACCCTGACCTCCACCCTGACCTTGACCCTGACCCTGACCTCCACCCTGACCTTGACTCTGACCCTGACCTCCACCCTGACCTTGACCCTGACCCTGACCTCCACCCTGACCTTGACTGTGACCGTAACCTCCACCTCGACCTTGACCCTGACCCTGACCACCACCCTGACCTTGACTGTGACCCTGACCCCCACCCTGACCTCCACCCTGACCTTGACTCTGACCCTGACCTCCACCCCGACCTTGACCCTGACCCTGACCTCCCCGCTGACCTTGACCTTGACCCTGACCTTCACCCTGACCTTGACCCTGACCCTGACCGCCGCCCTGACCTTGACTGTGACCCTGACCTCCACCCTGACCTCCACCCTGACCTTGACTGTGACCCTGACCTCCACCCTGACCTTGACCCTGACCCTGACCTCCACCCTTAGCTTGACCCTGACCCTGACCTTCACCCTGACCTTGACCCTGACCCTGACCTCCACCCTGACCTTGACCCTGACCCTGACCTCCATCCTGACCTTGACTGTGACCGTAACCTCCACCCTTACCTTGACCCTGACCCTGACCCCCACCCTGACCTCCACCCTGACCTTGACTCTGACCCTTACCTCCACCCTGACCTTGACCCTGACCCTGACCTCCACCCTGACCTTGACTCTGACCCTGACCTCCACCCTGACCTTGACCCTGACCCTGACCTCTACCCTGACCTTGACTGTGACCCTGACCTCCACCCTGACCTCCACCCTGACCTTGGCTGTGACCCTGACCTCCACCCTGACCTCCACCCTGACCTTGACTCTGACCCTGACCTCCACCCTGACCTCGACCCTGACCCTGACCTCCACCCTGCCCTTGACTGTGACCCTGACCTCCACCCTGACCTCCACCCTGACCTTGACTGTGACCCTGACCTCCACCCTGACCTCCACCCTGACCTTGACTCTGACCCTGACCTCCACCCTGACCTTGACCCTGACCCTGACCTCCACCCTGACCTTGAGTGTGACCCTGACCTCTACCCTGACGTTGACCTCCACCCTGACCTCCACCCTGACCTTGACCCCGACCCTGACCTTCACCCTGACCTTGACCCTGACCCTGACCTCCCCGCTGACCTTGACCTTGACCCTGACCTCCACCCTGACCTTGACCCTGACCCTGACCTCCACCCTGACCTCCACCCTGACCTTGACTCTGACCCTGACCTCCACCCTGACCTTGACCCTGACCCTGACCTCCACCCTTAGCTTGACCCTGACCCTGACCTTCACCCTGACCTTGACCCTGACCCTGACCTCCACCCTGACCTTGACCCTGACCCTGACCTCCACCCTGACCTTGACTGTGACCGTAACCTCCACCCTGACCTTGACCCTGACCCTGACCCCCACCCTGACCTCCACCCTGACCTTGACTCTGACCCTTACCTCCACCCTGACCTTGACCCTGACCCTGACCTCCACCCTGACCTTGACTCTGACCCTGACCTCCACCCTGACCTTGACCCTGACCCTGACCTCCACCCTGACCTTGACTGTGACCCTGACCTCCACCCTGACCTCCACCCTGACCTTGGCTGTGACCCTGACCTTCACCCTGACCTCCAACCTGACCTTGACTCTGACCCTGACCTCCACCCTGACCTCGACCCTGACCCTGACCTCCACCCTGCCCTTGACTGTGACCCTGACCTCCACCCTGACCTCCACCCTGACCTTGACTGTGACCCTGACCTCCACCCTGACCTCCACCCTGACCTTGACTCTGACCCTGACCTCCACCCTGACCTTGACCCTGACCCTGACCTCCACCCTGACCTTGAGTGTGACCCTGACCTCTACCCTGACGTTGACCTCCACCCTGACCTTGACCCTGACCCTGACCTCCACCCTGACCTTGACTGTGACCCTGACCTCCACCCTGACCTCCACCCTGACCTTGACTCTGACCCTGACCTCCACCCTGACCTTGACCCTGACCCTGACCTCCACCCTGACCTCCACCCTGACCTTGACTCTGACCCTGACCTCCACCCTGACCTTGACCCTGACCCTGACCTTCACCCTTAGCTTGACCCTGACCCTGACCTTCACCCTGACCTTGACCCTGACCCTGACCTTCACCCTGACCTTGACCCTGACCCTGACCTCCACCCTGACCTTGACCCTGACCCTGACCTTCACTCTGACCTTGACCCAGACCGTGACCTCCACCCTGACCTCCACCCTGACCTTGACTGTGACCCTGACCTCTACTTAGACCGTGACCTCCACCCTGACCTCCACCCTGACCTTGACCCCGACCCTGAACTCCGCCCTGACCTTGACTTTGACCCTGACCTCCACCCTGACCTTGACCCTGACCCTGACCTCCACCCTGACCTTGACCCTGACCGTGACCTCCACCCTGATCTTGACTGTGACCCTGACCTCCACCCTGACCTTCACCCTGACCTTGAGTCTGACCCTGACCTCCACCCTGACCTTGACCCTGACCCTGACCTCCACCCTGACCTTGACTGTGACCGTAACCTCCACCCCGACCTTGACCCTGACCCTGACCTCCACCCTGACCTCCACCCTGACCTTGACCCAGACCCTAACCTCCACCCTGACCTCCAGCCTGACCTTGACTCTGACCCTGACTTCCACCCTAACCTTGACCCTGACCCTGACCTCCACCTTGACTGTGACCGTAACCTCCACCCTGACCGTGACCCTGACCCTGACCTCCACCCTTAGCTTGACCCTGACCCTGACCTTCACCCTGACCTTGACCCTGACCCTGACCTCCACCCTGACCTTGACCCTGACCCTGACCCTCACTCTGACCTTGACCCAGACCGTGACCTCCACCCTGACCTCCACCCTGAGCTTGACTGTGACCCTGACCTATACTTAGACCGTGACCTCCACCCTGACCTCCACCCTGACCTTGACCCCGACCCTGAACTCCGCCCTGACCTTGACCCTGACCCTGACCTCCACCCTGACCTTGACTGTGACCGTAACCTCCACCCCGACCTTGACCCTGACCCTGACCACCACCCTGACCTTGACCCTGACCCTGACCTCCACCCTCAGCTTGACCCTGACCCTGACCTTCACCCTGACCTTGACCCTGACCCTGACCTCCACCCTGACCTTGACTGTGACCCTGACCTCTACTCAGACCGTGACCTCCACCCTGACCTCCACCCTGACCTTGACCCCGACCCTGAACTCCGCCCTGACCTTGACTTTGACCCTGACCTCCACCCTGACCTTGACCCTGACCCTGACCTCCACCCTGACCTTGACCCTGACCCTGACCTCTACCCTGACCTTGACCCTGACCCTGACCTCCTCCCTGACCTCCACCCTGACCTTGACTCTGACCCTGACGTCCACCCTGACCTTGACCCTGACCGTGACCTCCGCCCTGACCTTGACTCTGACCCTGACCTCCACCCTGACCTTGACCCTGACCCTGACCTCCACCCTGACCTTGACTCTGACCCTGACCTCCACCCTGACCTTGACCCTGACCCTGACCTCCACCCTGACCTTGACTGTGACCGTAACCTCCACCTCGACCTTGACCCTGACCCTGACCACCACCCTGACCTTGACTGTGACCCTGACCCCCACCCTGACCTCCACCCTGACCTTGACTCTGACCCTGACCTCCACCCCGACCTTGACCCTGACCCTGACCTCCCCGCTGACCTTGACCTTGACCCTGACCTTCACCCTGACCTTGACCCTGACCCTGACCGCCGCCCTGACCTTGACTGTGACCCTGACCTCCACCCTGACCTCCACCCTGACCTTGACTGTGACCCTGACCTCCACCCTGACCTTGACCCTGACCCTGACCTCCACCCTTAGCTTGACCCTGACCCTGACCTTCACCCTGACCTTGACCCTGACCCTGACCTCCACCCTGACCTTGACCCTGACCCTGACCTCCATCCTGACCTTGACTGTGACCGTAACCTCCACCCTTACCTTGACCCTGACCCTGACCCCCACCCTGACCTCCACCCTGACCTTGACTCTGACCCTTACCTCCACCCTGACCTTGACCCTGACCCTGACCTCCACCCTGACCTTGACTCTGACCCTGACCTCCACCCTGACCTTGACCCTGACCCTGACCTCTACCCTGACCTTGACTGTGACCCTGACCTCCACCCTGACCTCCACCCTGACCTTGGCTGTGACCCTGACCTCCACCCTGACCTCCACCCTGACCTTGACTCTGACCCTGACCTCCACCCTGACCTCGACCCTGACCCTGACCTCCACCCTGCCCTTGACTGTGACCCTGACCTCCACCCTGACCTCCACCCTGACCTTGACTGTGACCCTGACCTCCACCCTGACCTCCACCCTGACCTTGACTCTGACCCTGACCTCCACCCTGACCTTGACCCTGACCCTGACCTCCACCCTGACCTTGAGTGTGACCCTGACCTCTACCCTGACGTTGACCTCCACCCTGACCTCCACCCTGACCTTGACCCCGACCCTGACCTTCACCCTGACCTTGACCCTGACCCTGACCTCCCCGCTGACCTTGACCTTGACCCTGACCTCCACCCTGACCTTGACCCTGACCCTGACCTCCACCCTGACCTCCACCCTGACCTTGACTCTGACCCTGACCTCCACCCTGACCTTGACCCTGACCCTGACCTCCACCCTTAGCTTGACCCTGACCCTGACCTTCACCCTGACCTTGACCCTGACCCTGACCTCCACCCTGACCTTGACCCTGACCCTGACCTCCACCCTGACCTTGACTGTGACCGTAACCTCCACCCTGACCTTGACCCTGACCCTGACCCCCACCCTGACCTCCACCCTGACCTTGACTCTGACCCTTACCTCCACCCTGACCTTGACCCTGACCCTGACCTCCACCCTGACCTTGACTCTGACCCTGACCTCCACCCTGACCTTGACCCTGACCCTGACCTCCACCCTGACCTTGACTGTGACCCTGACCTCCACCCTGACCTCCACCCTGACCTTGGCTGTGACCCTGACCTTCACCCTGACCTCCAACCTGACCTTGACTCTGACCCTGACCTCCACCCTGACCTCGACCCTGACCCTGACCTCCACCCTGCCCTTGACTGTGACCCTGACCTCCACCCTGACCTCCACCCTGACCTTGACTGTGACCCTGACCTCCACCCTGACCTCCACCCTGACCTTGACTCTGACCCTGACCTCCACCCTGACCTTGACCCTGACCCTGACCTCCACCCTGACCTTGAGTGTGACCCTGACCTCTACCCTGACGTTGACCTCCACCCTGACCTCCACCCTGACCTTGACCCCGACCCTGACCTTCACCCTGACCTTGACCCTGACCCTGACCTCCCCGCTGACCTTGACCTTGACCCTGACCTCCACCCTGACCTTGACCCTGACCCTGACCTCCACCCTGACCTCCACCCTGACCTTGACTCTGACCCTGACCTCCACCCTGACCTTGACCCTGACCCTGACCTTCACCCTTAGCTTGACCCTGACCCTGACCTTCACCCTGACCTTGACCCTGACCCTGACCTTCACCCTGACCTTGACCCTGACCCTGACCTCCACCCTGACCTTGACCCTGACCCTGACCTTCACTCTGACCTTGACCCAGACCGTGACCTCCACCCTGACCTCCACCCTGACCTTGACTGTGACCCTGACCTCTACTTAGACCGTGACCTCCACCCTGACCTCCACCCTGACCTTGACCCCGACCCTGAACTCCGCCCTGACCTTGACTTTGACCCTGACCTCCACCCTGACCTTGACCCTGACCCTGACCTCCACCCTGACCTTGACCCTGACCGTGACCTCCACCCTGATCTTGACTGTGACCCTGACCTCCACCCTGACCTTCACCCTGACCTTGAGTCTGACCCTGACCTCCACCCTGACCTTGACCCTGACCCTGACCTCCACCCTGACCTTGACTGTGACCGTAACCTCCACCCCGACCTTGACCCTGACCCTGACCTCCACCCTGACCTCCACCCTGACCTTGACCCAGACCCTAACCTCCACCCTGACCTCCAGCCTGACCTTGACTCTGACCCTGACTTCCACCCTAACCTTGACCCTGACCCTGACCTCCACCTTGACTGTGACCGTAACCTCCACCCTGACCGTGACCCTGACCCTGACCTCCACCCTTAGCTTGACCCTGACCCTGACCTTCACCCTGACCTTGACCCTGACCCTGACCTCCACCCTGACCTTGACCCTGACCCTGACCCTCACTCTGACCTTGACCCAGACCGTGACCTCCACCCTGACCTCCACCCTGAGCTTGACTGTGACCCTGACCTATACTTAGACCGTGACCTCCACCCTGACCTCCACCCTGACCTTGACCCCGACCCTGAACTCCGCCCTGACCTTGACTTTCACCCTGACCTCCACCCTGACCTTGACCCTCACCCTGACCTCCACCCTGACCTTGACCCTGACCCTGACCTCTACCCTGACCTTGACCCTGACCCTGACCTCCTCCCTGACCTCCACCCTGACCTTGACTCTGACCCTGACCTCCACCCTGACCTTGACCCTGACCGTGACCTCAACCCTGACCTTGACTGTGACCGTAACCTCCACCCTGACCTTGACCCTGACCCTGACCTCCACCCTGACCTGGACCCTGACCCTGACCTCCTCCCTGACCTCCACCCTGACCTTGACTGTGACCGTAACCTCCACCCTGACCTTGACCCTGACCCTGACCTCCACCCTGACCTTGACTGTGACCCTGACCTCCACCCTGACCTTGACTCTGACCCTGACCTCCGGCCTGACCTTGACCCTGACCCTGACCTCCACCCTGACCTTGACTGTGACCGTAACCTCCACCCCGACCTTGACCCTGACCCTGACCACCACCCTGACCTTGACTGTGACCCTGACCTCAGCCCTGACCTTGACTCTGACCCTGACCTCCACCCTGACCTTGACCCTGACCGTGACCTCCACCCTGACCTTGACTCTGACCCTGACCTCCACCCTGACCTTGACCCTGACCCTGACCTCCACCCTGACCTTGACTCTGACCCTGACCTCCACCCTGACCTTGACCCTGACCGTGACCTCCACCCTGACCTTGACTGTGACCGTAACCTTCACCCTGACCTTGACCCTGACCCTGACCTCCTCCCTGACCTCCACCCTGACCATGACTGTGACCGTAACCTCCACCCTGACCTTGACCCTGACCCTGACCTCCACCCTGACCTTGACTGTGACCCTGACCTCAACTCTGACCTTGACTCTGACCCTGACCTCCACCCTGACCTTGACCCTGACCCTGACCTCCACCCTGACCTTGACTGTGACCGTAACCTCCACCCCGACCTTGACCCTGACCCTGACCTCCACCCTGACCTTGACTGTGACCCTGACCTCCACTCTGACCTTGACTCTGACCCTGACCTCCACCCTGACCTTGACCCTGACCCTGACCTCCACCCTGACCTTGACTGTGACCCTGACCTCCACCCTGACCTCCACCCTGACCATGACTGTGACCGTAACCTCCACCCTGACCTTGACCCTGACCCTGACCTCCACCCTGACCTTGACTGTGACCCTGACCTCCACCCTGACCTCCATCCTGACCTTGACTCTGACCCTGACCTCCACCCTCACCTTGACCCTGACCCTGACCTCCACCCTGACCTTGACTCTGACCCTGACCTCCACCCTGACCTCGACCCTGACCCTGACCTCCACCCTGCCCTTGACTGTGACCCTGACCTCCACCCTGACCTCCACCCTGACCTTGAATGTGACCCTGACCTCCACCATGACCTTGACCCTCACCCTGACCTCCACCCTGACCTTGACCCTGACCCTGACCTCTACCCTGACCTTGACCCTGACCCTGACCTCCTCCCTGACCTCCACCCTGACCTTGACTCTGACCCTGACCTCCACCCTGACCTTGACCCTGACCGTGACCTCAACCCTGACCTTGACTGTGACCGTAACCTCCACCCTGACCTTGACCCTGACCCTGACCTCCACCCTGACCTGGACCCTGACCCTGACCTCCTCCCTGACCTCCACCCTGACCTTGACTGTGACCGTAACCTCCACCCTGACCTTGACCCTGACCCTGACCTCCACCCTGACCTTGACTGTGACCCTGACCTCCACCCTGACCTTGACTCTGACCCTGACCTCCGGCCTGACCTTGACCCTGACCCTGACCTCCACCCTGACCGTGACCCTGACCCTGACCTCCACCCTTAGCTTGACCCTGACCCTGACCTTCACCCTGACCTTGACCCTGACCCTGACCTCCACCCTGACCTTGACCCTGACCCTGACCCTCACTCTGACCTTGACCCAGACCGTGACCTCCACCCTGACCTCCACCCTGAGCTTGACTGTGACCCTGACCTATACTTAGACCGTGACCTCCACCCTGACCTCCACCCTGACCTTGACCCCGACCCTGAACTCCGCCCTGACCTTGACTTTCACCCTGACCTCCACCCTGACCTTGACCCTCACCCTGACCTCCACCCTGACCTTGACCCTGACCCTGACCTCTACCCTGACCTTGACCCTGACCCTGACCTCCTCCCTGACCTCCACCCTGACCTTGACTCTGACCCTGACCTCCACCCTGACCTTGACCCTGACCGTGACCTCAACCCTGACCTTGACTGTGACCGTAACCTCCACCCTGACCTTGACCCTGACCCTGACCTCCACCCTGACCTGGACCCTGACCCTGACCTCCTCCCTGACCTCCACCCTGACCTTGACTGTGACCGTAACCTCCACCCTGACCTTGACCCTGACCCTGACCTCCACCCTGACCTTGACTGTGACCCTGACCTCCACCCTGACCTTGACTCTGACCCTGACCTCCGGCCTGACCTTGACCCTGACCCTGACCTCCACCCTGACCTTGACTGTGACCGTAACCTCCACCCCGACCTTGACCCTGACCCTGACCACCACCCTGACCTTGACTGTGACCCTGACCTCAGCCCTGACCTTGACTCTGACCCTGACCTCCACCCTGACCTTGACCCTGACCGTGACCTCCACCCTGACCTTGACTCTGACCCTGACCTCCACCCTGACCTTGACCCTGACCCTGACCTCCACCCTGACCTTGACTCTGACCCTGACCTCCACCCTGACCTTGACCCTGACCGTGACCTCCACCCTGACCTTGACTGTGACCGTAACCTTCACCCTGACCTTGACCCTGACCCTGACCTCCTCCCTGACCTCCACCCTGACCATGACTGTGACCGTAACCTCCACCCTGACCTTGACCCTGACCCTGACCTCCACCCTGACCTTGACTGTGACCCTGACCTCAACTCTGACCTTGACTCTGACCCTGACCTCCACCCTGACCTTGACCCTGACCCTGACCTCCACCCTGACCTTGACTGTGACCGTAACCTCCACCCCGACCTTGACCCTGACCCTGACCGCCACCCTGACCTTGACTGTGACCCTGACCTCCACTCTGACCTTGACTCTGACCCTGACCTCCACCCTGACCTTGACCCTGACCCTGACCTCCACCCTGACCTTGACTGTGACCCTGACCTCCACCCTGACCTCCACCCTGACCATGACTGTGACCGTAACCTCCACCCTGACCTTGACCCTGACCCTGACCTCCACCCTGACCTTGACTGTGACCCTGACCTCCACCCTGACCTCCATCCTGACCTTGACTCTGACCCTGACCTCCACCCTCACCTTGACCCTGACCCTGACCTCCACCCTGACCTTGACTCTGACCCTGACCTCCACCCTGACCTCGACCCTGACCCTGACCTCCACCCTGCCCTTGACTGTGACCCTGACCTCCACCCTGACCTCCACCCTGACCTTGAATGTGACCCTGACCTCCACCCTGACCTTGACCCTCACCCTGACCTCCACCCTGACCTTGACCCTGACCCTGACCTCTACCCTGACCTTGACCCTGACCCTGACCTCCTCCCTGACCTCCACCCTGACCTTGACTCTGACCCTGACCTCCACCCTGACCTTGACCCTGACCGTGACCTCAACCCTGACCTTGACTGTGACCGTAACCTCCACCCTGACCTTGACCCTGACCCTGACCTCCACCCTGACCTGGACCCTGACCCTGACCTCCTCCCTGACCTCCACCCTGACCTTGACTGTGACCGTAACCTCCACCCTGACCTTGACCCTGACCCTGACCTCCACCCTGACCTTGACTGTGACCCTGACCTCCACCCTGACCTTGACTCTGACCCTGACCTCCGGCCTGACCTTGACCCTGACCCTGACCTCCACCCTGACCTTGACTGTGACCGTAACCTCCACCCCGACCTTGACCCTGACCCTGACCACCACCCTGACCTTGACTGTGACCCTGACCTCAGCCCTGACCTTGACTCTGACCCTGACCTCCACCCTGACCTTGACCCTGACCCTGACCTCTACCCTGACCTTGACCCTGACCCTGACCTCCTCCCTGACCTCCACCCTGACCTTGACTCTGACCCTGACGTCCACCCTGACCTTGACCCTGACCGTGACCTCCACCCTGACCTTGACTCTGACCCTGACCTCCACCCTGACCTTGACCCTGACCCTGACCTCCACCCTGACCTTGACTCTGACCCTGACCTCCACCCTGACCTTGACCCTGACCGTGACCTCCACCCTGACCTTGACTGTGACCGTAACCTTCACCCTGACCTTGACCCTGACCCTGACCTCCTCCCTGACCTCCACCCTGACCATGACTGTGACCGTAACCTCCACCCTGACCTTGACCCTGACCCTGACCTCCACCCTGACCTTGACTGTGACCCTGACCTCAACTCTGACCTTGACTCTGACCCTGACCTCCACCCTGACCTTGACCCTGACCCTGACCTCCACCCTGACCTTGACTGTGACCGTAACCTCCACCCCGACCTTGACCCTGACCCTGACCTCCACCCTGACCTTGACTGTGACCCTGACCTCCACTCTGACCTTGACTCTGACCCTGACCTCCACCCTGACCTTGACCCTGACCCTGACCTCCACCCTGACCTTGACTGTGACCCTGACCTCCACCCTGACCTCCACCCTGACCATGACTGTGACCGTAACCTCCACCCTGACCTTGACCCTGACCCTGACCTCCACCCTGACCTTGACTGTGACCCTGACCTCCACCCTGACCTCCATCCTGACCTTGACTCTGACCCTGACCTCCACCCTCACCTTGACCCTGACCCTGACCTCCACCCTGACCTTGACTCTGACCCTGACCTCCACCCTGACCTCGACCCTGACCCTGACCTCCACCCTGCCCTTGACTGTGACCCTGACCTCCACCCTGACCTCCACCCTGACCTTGAATGTGACCCTGACCTCCACCCTGACCTCCACCCTGACCTTGACTCTGACCCTGACCTCCACCCTGACCTTGACCCTGACCCTGACCTCCACCCTGACCTTGAGTGTGACCCTGACCTCTACCCTGACGTTGACCTCCACCCTGACCTCCACCCTGACCTTGACCCCGACCCTGACCTTCACCCTGACCTTGACCCTGACCCTGACCTCCCCGCTGACCTTGACCTTGACCCTGACCTCCACCCTGACCTTGACCCTGACCCTGACCTCCACCCTGACCTCCACCCTGACCTTGACTCTGACCCTGACCTCCACCCTGACCTTGACCCTGACCCTGACCTTCACCCTTAGCTTGACCCTGACCCTGACCTTCACCCTGACCTTGACCCTGACCCTGACCTTCACCCTGACCTTGACCCTGAGCCTGACCTCCACCCAGACCTTGACCCTGACCCTGACCTTCACTCTGACCTTGACCCAGACCGTGACCTCCACCCTGACCTCCACCCTGACCTTGACTGTGACCCTGACCTCTACTTAGACCGTGACCTCCACCCTGACCTTGACCCCGACCCTGAACTCCGCCCTGACCTTGACTTTGACCCTGACCTCCACCCTGACCTTGACCCTGACCCTGACCTCCACCCTGACCTTGACCCTGACCCTGACCTCCACCCTGATCTTGACTGTGACCCTGACCTCCACCCTGACCTTCACCCTGACCTTGAGTCTGACCCTGACCTCCACCCTGACCTTGACCCTGACCCTGACCTCCACCCTGACCTTGACTGTGACCGTAACCTCCACCCCGACCTTGACCCTGACCCTGACCTCCAACCTGACCTCCACCCTGACCTTGACCCAGACCCTGACCTCCACCCTGACCTCCAGCCTGACCTTGACTCTGACCCTGACTTCCACCCTGACCTTGACCCTGACCCTGACCTCCACCTTGACTGTGACCGTAACCTCCACCCTGACCGTGACCCTGACCCTGACCTCCACCCTTAGCTTGACCCTGACCCTGACCTTCACCCTGACCTTGACCCTGACCCTGACCTCCACCCTGACCTTGACCCTGACCCTGACCCTCACTCTGACCTTGACCCAGACCGTGACCTCCACCCTGACCTCCACCCTGACCTTGACTGTGACCCTGACCTATACTTAGACCGTGACCTCCACCCTGACCTCCACCCTGACCTTGACCCCGACCCTGAACTCCGCCCTGACCTTGACTTTCACCCTGACCTCCACCCTGACCTTGACCCTCACCCTGACCTCCACCCTGACCTTGACCCTGACCCTGACCTCTACCCTGACCTTGACCCTGACCCTGACCTCCTCCCTGACCTACACCCTGACCTTGACTCCGACCCTGACCTCCACCCTGACCTTGACCCTGACCGTGACCTCAACCCTGACCTTGACTGTGACCGTAACCTCCACCCTGACCTTGACCCTGACCCTGACCTCCACCCCGACCTGGACCCTGACCCTGACCTCCTCCCTGACCTCCACCCTGACCTTGACTGTGACCGTAACCTCCACCCTGACCTTGACCCTGACCCTGACCTCCACCCTGACCTTGACTGTGACCCTGACCTCCACCCTGACCTTGACTATGACCCTGACCTCCGGCCTGACCTTGACCCTGACCCTGACCTCCACCCTGACCTTGACTGTGACCGTAACCTTCAGCCCGACCTTGACCCTGACCCTGACCACCACCCTGACCTTGACTGTGACCCTGACCTCAGCCCTGACCTTGACTCTGACCCTGACCTCCACCCTGACCTTGACCCTGACCCTGACCTCCACCCTGACCTTGACTCTGACCCTGACCTCCACCCTGACCTTGACCCTCACCGTGACCTCCACCCTGACCTTGACTGTGACCGTAACCTCCACCCTGACCTTGACCCTGACCCTGACCTCCACCCTGACCTTGACCCTGACCCTGACCTCCTCCCTGACCTCCACCCTGACCTTGACTGTGACCCTGACCTCCACCCTGACCTTGACCCTGACCCTGACCTCCACCCTTAGCTTGACCCTGACCCTGATCTTCACCCTGACCTTGACCCTGACCCTGACCTTCACTCTGACCTTGACCCAGACCGTGACCTCCACCCTGACCTCCACCCTGACCTTGACTGTGACCCTGACCTCTACTCAGACCGTGACCTCCACCCTGACCTCCACCCTGACCTTGACCCCGACCCTGAACTCCGCCCTGACCTTGACTTTGACCCTGACCTCCACCCTGACCTTGACCCTGACCCTGACCTCCACCCTGACCTTGACCCTGACCCTGACCTCTACCCTGACCTTGACCCTGACCCTGACCTCCTCCCTGACCTCCACCCTGACCTTGACTCTGACCCTGACGTCCACCCTGACCTTGACCCTGACCGTGACCTCCACCCTGACCTTGACTCTGACCCTGACCTCCACCCTGACCTTGACCCTGACCCTGACCTCCACCCTGACCTTGACTCTGACCCTGACCGCCACCCTGACCTTGACCCTGACCCTGACCTTCACCCTTAGCTTGACCCTGACCCTGACCTTCACCCTGACCTTGACCCTGACCCTGACCTTCACCCTGACCTTGACCCTGAGCCTGACCTCCACCCAGACCTTGACCCTGACCCTGACCTTCACTCTGACCTTGACCCAGACCGTGACCTCCACCCTGACCTCCACCCTGACCTTGACTGTGACCCTGACCTCTACTTAGACCGTGACCTCCACCCTGACCTTGACCCCGACCCTGAACTCCGCCCTGACCTTGACTTTGACCCTGACCTCCACCCTGACCTTGACCCTGACCCTGACCTCCACCCTGACCTTGACCCTGACCCTGACCTCCACCCTGATCTTGACTGTGACCCTGACCTCCACCCTGACCTTCACCCTGACCTTGAGTCTGACCCTGACCTCCACCCTGACCTTGACCCTGACCCTGACCTCCACCCTGACCTTGACTGTGACCGTAACCTCCACCCCGACCTTGACCCTGACCCTGACCTCCACCCTGACCTCCACCCTGACCTTGACCCAGACCCTGACCTCCACCCTGACCTCCAGCCTGACCTTGACTCTGACCCTGACTTCCACCCTGACCTTGACCCTGACCCTGACCTCCACCTTGACTGTGACCGTAACCTCCACCCTGACCGTGACCCTGACCCTGACCTCCACCCTTAGCTTGACCCTGACCCTGACCTTCACCCTGACCTTGACCCTGACCCTGACCTCCACCCTGACCTTGACCCTGACCCTGACCCTCACTCTGACCTTGACCTAGACCGTGACCTCCACCCTGACCTCCACCCTGACCTTGACTGTGACCCTGACCTATACTTAGACCGTGACCTCCACCCTGACCTCCACCCTGACCTTGACCCCGACCCTGAACTCCGCCCTGACCTTGACTTTCACCCTGACCTCCACCCGGACCTTGACCCTCACCCTGACCTCCACCCTGACCTTGACCCTGACCCTGACCTCTACCCTGACCTTGACCCTGACCCTGACCTCCTCCCTGACCTACACCCTGACCTTGACTCCGACCCTGACCTCCACCCTGACCTTGACCCTGACCGTGACCTCAACCCTGACCTTGACTGTGACCGTAACCTCCACCCTGACCTTGACCCTGACCCTGACCTCCACCCTGACCTGGACCCTGACCCTGACCTCCTCCCTGACCTCCACCCTGACCTTGACTGTGACCGTAACCTCCACCCTGACCTTGACCCTGACCCTGACCTCCACCCTGACCTTGACTGTGACCCTGACCTCCACCCTGACCTTGACTATGACCCTGACCTCCGGCCTGACCTTGACCCTGACCCTGACCTCCACCCTGACCTTGACTGTGACCGTAACCTCCAGCCCGACCTTGACCCTGACCCTGACCACCACCCTGACCTTGACTGTGACCCTGACCTCAGCCCTGACCTTGACTCTGACCCTGACCTCCACCCTGACCTTGACCCTGACCCTGACCTCCACCCTGACCTTGACTCTGACCCTGACCTCCACCCTGACCTTGACCCTCACCGTGACCTCCACCCTGACCTTGACTGTGACCGTAACCTCCACCCTGACCTTGACCCTGACCCTGACCTCCACCCTGACCTTGACCCTGACCCTGACCTCCTCCCTGACCTCCACCCTGACCTTGACTGTGACCCTGACCTCCACCCTGACCTTGACCCTGACCCTGACCTCCACCCTTAGCTTGACCCTGACCCTGATCTTCACCCTGACCTTGACCCTGACCCTGACCTTCACTCTGACCTTGACCCAGACCGTGACCTCCACCCTGACCTCCACCCTGACCTTGACTGTGACCCTGACCTCTACTCAGACCGTGACCTCCACCCTGACCTCCACCCTGACCTTGACCCCGACCCTGAACTCCGCCCTGACCTTGACTTTGACCCTGACCTCCACCCTGACCTTGACCCTGACCCTGACCTCCACCCTGACCTTGACCCTGACCCTGACCTCTACCCTGACCTTGACCCTGACCCTGACCTCCTCCCTGACCTCCACCCTGACCTTGACTCTGACCCTGACGTCCACCCTGACCTTGACCCTGACCGTGACCTCCACCCTGACCTTGACTCTGACCCTGACCTCCACCCTGACCTTGACCCTGACCCTGACCTCCACCCTGACCTTGACTCTGACCCTGACCGCCACCCTGACCTTGACCCTGACCCTGACCTCCACCCTGACCTTGACTGTGACCGTAACCTCCACCCCGACCTTGACCCTGACCCTGACCACCACCCTGACCTTGACTGTGACCCTGACCCCCACCCTGACCTCCACCCTGACCTTGACTCTGACCCTGACCTCCACCCCGACCTTGACCCTGACCCTGACCTCCCCGCTGACCTTGACCTTGACCCTGACCTTCACCCTGACCTTGACCCTGACCCTGACCGCCGCCCAGACCTTGACTGTGACCCTGACCTCCACCCTGACCTCCACCCTGACCTTGACTGTGACCCTGACCTCCACCCTGACCTTGACCCTGACCCTGACCTCCACCCTTAGCTTGACCCTGACCCTGACCTTCACCCTGACCTTGACCCTGACCCTGACCTCCACCCTGACCTTGACCCTGACCCTGACCTCCACCCTGACCTTGACTGTGACCGTAACCTCCACCCTGACCTTGACCCTGACCCTGACCCCCACCCTGACCTCCACCCTGACCTTGACTCTGACCCTTACCTCCACCCTGACCTTGACCCTGACCCTGACCTCCACCCTGACCTTGACTCTGACCCTGACCTCCACCCTGACCTTGACCCTGACCCTGACCTCCACCCTGACCTTGACTGTGACCCTGACCTCCACCCTGACCTCCACCCTGACCTTGGCTGTGACCCTGACCTCCACCCTGACCTCCACCCTGACCTTGACTCTGACCCTGACCTCCACCCTGACCTTGACCCTGACCCTGACCTCCACCCTGACCTTGACTGTGACCGTAACCTTCACCCTGACCTTGACCCTGACCCTGACCTCCTCCCTGACCTTGACTGTGACCCTGACCTCCACCCTGACCTCCACCCTGACCTTGACTCTGACCCTGACCTCCACCCTCACCTTGACCCTGACCCTGACCTCCACCCTGACCTTGACTCTGACCCTGACCTCCACCCTGACCTCGACCCTGACCCTGACCTCCACCCTGCCCTTGACTGTGACCCTGACCTCCACCCTGACCTCCACCCTGACCTTGACTGTGACCCTGACCTCCACCCTGACCTCCACCCTGACCTTGACTCTGACCCTGACCTCCACCCTGACCTTGACCCTGACCCTGACCTCCATTCTGACCTTGAGTGTGACCCTGACCTCTACCCTGACGTTGACCTCCACCCTGACCTCCACCCTGACCTTGACCCCGACCCTGACCTTCACCCTGACCTTGACCCTGACCCTGACCTCCCCGCTGACCTTGACCTTGACCCTGACCTCCACTCTGACCTTGACCCTGACCCTGACCTCCACCCTGACCTCCACCCTGACCTTGACTCTGACCCTGACCTCCACCCTGACCTTGACCCTGACCCTGACCTTCACCCTTAGCTTGACCCTGACCCTGACCTTCACCCTGACCTTGACCCTGACCCTGACCTTCACCCTGACCTTGACCCTGACCCTGACCTCCACCCTGACCTTGACCCTGACCCTGACCTTCACTCTGACCTTGACCCAGACCGTGAGCTCCACCCTGACCTCCACCCTGACCTTGACCCTGACCCTGACCTCTACCCTGACCTTGACCCTGACCCTGACCTCCTCCCTGACCTCCACCCTGACCTTGACTCTGACCCTGACGTCCACCCTGACCTTGACCCTGACCGTGACCTCCACCCTGACCTTGACTCTGACCCTGACCTCCACCCTGACCTTGACCCTGACCCTGACCTCCACCCTGACCTTGACTCTGACCCTGACCGCCACCCTGACCTTGACCCTGACCCTGACCTTCACCCTTAGCTTGACCCTGACCCTGACCTTCACCCTGACCTTGACCCTGACCCTGACCTTCACCCTGACCTTGACCCTGAGCCTGACCTCCACCCAGACCTTGACCCTGACCCTGACCTTCACTCTGACCTTGACCCAGACCGTGACCTCCACCCTGACCTCCACCCTGACCTTGACTGTGACCCTGACCTCTACTTAGACCGTGACCTCCACCCTGACCTTGACCCCGACCCTGAACTCCGCCCTGACCTTGACTTTGACCCTGACCTCCACCCTGACCTTGACCCTGACCCTGACCTCCACCCTGACCTTGACCCTGACCCTGACCTCCACCCTGATCTTGACTGTGACCCTGACCTCCACCCTGACCTTCACCCTGACCTTGAGTCTGACCCTGACCTCCACCCTGACCTTGACCCTGACCCTGACCTCCACCCTGACCTTGACTGTGACCGTAACCTCCACCCCGACCTTGACCCTGACCCTGACCTCCACCCTGACCTCCACCCTGACCTTGACCCAGACCCTGACCTCCACCCTGACCTCCAGCCTGACCTTGACTCTGACCCTGACTTCCACCCTGACCTTGACCCTGACCCTGACCTCCACCTTGACTGTGACCGTAACCTCCACCCTGACCGTGACCCTGACCCTGACCTCCACCCTTAGCTTGACCCTGACCCTGACCTTCACCCTGACCTTGACCCTGACCCTGACCTCCACCCTGAATTTGACCCTGACCCTGACCCTCACTCTGACCTTGACCCAGACCGTGACCTCCACCCTGACCTCCACCCTGACCTTGACTGTGACCCTGACCTATACTTAGACCGTGACCTCCACCCTGACCTCCACCCTGACCTTGACCCCGACCCTGAACTCCGCCCTGACCTTGACTTTCACCCTGACCTCCACCCGGACCTTGACCCTCACCCTGACCTCCACCCTGACCTTGACCCTGACCCTGACCTCTACCCTGACCTTGACCCTGACCCTGACCTCCTCCCTGACCTACACCCTGACCTTGACTCCGACCCTGACCTCCACCCTGACCTTGACCCTGACCGTGACCTCAACCCTGACCTTGACTGTGACCGTAACCTCCACCCTGACCTTGACCCTGACCCTGACCTCCACCCTGACCTGGACCCTGACCCTGACCTCCTCCCTGACCTCCACCCTGACCTTGACTGTGACCGTAACCTCCACCCTGACCTTGACCCTGACCCTGACCTCCACCCTGACCTTGACTGTGACCCTGACCTCCACCCTGACCTTGACTATGACCCTGACCTCCGGCCTGACCTTGACCCTGACCCTGACCTCCACCCTGACCTTGACTGTGACCGTAACCTCCAGCCCGACCTTGACCCTGACCCTGACCACCACCCTGACCTTGACTGTGACCCTGACCTCAGCCCTGACCTTGACTCTGACCCTGACCTCCACCCTGACCTTGACCCTGACCCTGACCTCCACCCTGACCTTGACTCTGACCCTGACCTCCACCCTGACCTTGACCCTCACCGTGACCTCCACCCTGACCTTGACTGTGACCGTAACCTCCACCCTGACCTTGACCCTGACCCTGACCTCCACCCTGACCTTGACCCTGACCCTGACCTCCTCCCTGACCTCCACCCTGACCTTGACTGTGACCCTGACCTCCACCCTGACCTTGACCCTGACCCTGACCTCCACCCTTAGCTTGACCCTGACCCTGATCTTCACCCTGACCTTGACCCTGACCCTGACCTTCACTCTGACCTTGACCCAGACCGTGACCTCCACCCTGACCTCCACCCTGACCTTGACTGTGACCCTGACCTCTACTCAGACCGTGACCTCCACCCTGACCTCCACCCTGACCTTGACCCCGACCCTGAACTCCGCCCTGACCTTGACTTTGACCCTGACCTCCACCCTGACCTTGACCCTGACCCTGACCTCCACCCTGACCTTGACCCTGACCCTGACCTCTACCCTGACATTGACCCTGACCCTGACCTCCTCCCTGACCTCCACCCTGACCTTGACTCTGACCCTGACGTCCACCCTGACCTTGACCCTGACCGTGACCTCCACCCTGACCTTGACTCTGACCCTGACCTCCACCCTGACCTTGACCCTGACCCTGACCTCCACCCTGACCTTGACTCTGACCCTGACCGCCACCCTGACCTTGACCCTGACCCTGACCTCCACCCTGACCTTGACTGTGACCGTAACCTCCACCCCGACCTTGACCCTGACCCTGACCACCACCCTGACCTTGACTGTGACCCTGACCCCCACCCTGACCTCCACCCTGACCTTGACTCTGACCCTGACCTCCACCCCGACCTTGACCCTGACCCTGACCTCCCCGCTGACCTTGACCTTGACCCTGACCTTCACCCTGACCTTGACCCTGACCCTGACCGCCGCCCAGACCTTGACTGTGACCCTGACCTCCACCCTGACCTCCACCCTGACCTCCACCCTGACCTTGACTGTGACCCTGACCTCCACCCTGACCTTGACCCTGACCCTGACCTCCACCCTTAGCTTGACCCTGACCCTGACCTTCACCCTGACCTTGACCCTGACCCTGACCTCCACCCTGACCTTGACCCTGACCCTGACCTCCATTCTGACCTTGAGTGTGACCCTGACCTCTACCCTGACGTTGACCTCCACCCTGACCTCCACCCTGACCTTGACCCCGACCCTGACCTTCACCCTGACCTTGACCCTGACCCTGACCTCCCCGCTGACCTTGACCTTGACCCTGACCTCCACTCTGACCTTGACCCTGACCCTGACCTCCACCCTGACCTCCACCCTGACCTTGACTCTGACCCTGACCTCCACCCTGACCTTGACCCTGACCCTGACCTTCACCCTTAGCTTGACCCTGACCCTGACCTTCACCCTGACCTTGACCCTGACCCTGACCTTCACCCTGACCTTGACCCTGACCCTGACCTCCACCCTGACCTTGACCCTGACCCTGACCTTCACTCTGACCTTGACCCAGACCGTGAGCTCCACCCTGACCTCCACCCTGACCTTGACTGTGACCCTGACCTCTACTTAGACCGTGACCTCCACCCTGACCTCCACCCTGACCTTGACCCCGACCCTGAACTCCGCCCTGACCTTGACTTTGACCCTGACCTCCACCCTGACCTTGACCCTGACCCTGACCTCCACCCTGACCTTGACCCTGACCCTGACCTCCACCCTGATCTTGACTGTGACCCTGACCTCCACCCTGACCTTCACCCTGACCTTGAGTCTGACCCTGACCTCCACCCTGACCTTGACTCTGACCCTGACCTTCACCCTGACCTTGACCCTGACCCTGACCTTCACCCTGACCTTGACCCTGACCCTGACCTCCACCCTGACCTTGACCCTGACCCTGACCTTCACTCTGACCTTGACCCAGACCGTGACCTCCACCCTGACCTCCACCCTGACCTTGACTGTGACCCTGACCTCTACTTAGACCGTGACCTCCACCCTGACCTTGACCCCGACCCTGAACTCCGCCCTGACCTTGACTTTGACCCTGACCTCCACCCTGACCTTGACCCTGACCCTGACCTCCACCCTGACCTTGACCCTGACCCTGACCTCCACCCTGATCTTGACTGTGACCCTGACCGCCACCCTGACCTTCACCCTGACCTTGAGTCTGACCCTGACCTCCACCCTGACCTTGACCCTGACCCTGACCTCCACCCTGACCTTGACTGTGACCGTAACCTCCACCCCGACCTTGACCCTGACCCTGACCTCCACCCTGACCTCCACCCTGACCTTGACCGAGACCCTGACCTCCACCCTGACCTCCAGCCTGACCTTGACTCTGACCCTGACTTCCACCCTGACCTTGACCCTGACCCTGACCTCCACCTTGACTGTGACCGTAACCTCCACCCTGACCGTGACCCTGACCCTGACCTCCACCCTTAGCTTGACCCTGACCCTGACCTTCACCCTGACCTTGACCCTGACCCTGACCTCCACCCTGACCTTGACCCTGACCCTGACCCTCACTCTGACCTTGACCCAGACCGTGACCTCCACCCTGACCTCCACCCTGACCTTGACTGTGACCCTGACCTATACTTAGACCGTGACCTCCACCCTGACCTCCACCCTGACCTTGACCCCGACCCTGAACTCCGCCCTGACCTTGACTTTCACCCTGACCTCCACCCTGACCTTGACCCTCACCCTGACCTCCACCCTGACCTTGACCCTGACCCTGACCTCTACCCTGACCTTGACCCTGACCCTGACCTCCTCCCTGACCTCCACCCTGACCTTGAATCCGACCCTGACCTCCACCCTGACCTTGACCCTGACCGTGACCTCAACCCTGACCTTGACTGTGACCGTAACCTCCACCCTGACCTTGACCCTGACCCTGACCTCCACCCTGACCTGGACCCTGACCCTGACCTCCTCCCTGACCTCCACCCTGACCTTGACTGTGACCGTAACCTCCACCCTGACCTTGACCCTGACCCTGACCTCCACCCTGACCTTGACTGTGACCCTGACCTCCACCCTGACCTTGACTATGACCCTGACCTCCGGCCTGACCTTGACCCTGACCCTGACCTCCACCCTGACCTTGACTGTGACCGTAACCTCCAGCCCGACCTTGACCCTGACCCTGACCACCACCCTGACCTTGACTGTGACCCTGACCTCAGCCCTGACCTTGACTCTGACCCTGACCTCCACCCTGACCTTGACCCTGACCCTGACCTCCACCCTGACCTTGACTCTGACCCTGACCTCCACCCTGACCTTGACCCTGACCGTGACCTCCACCCTGACCTTGACTGTGACCGTAACCTCCACCCTGACCTTGACCCTGACCCTGACCTCCACCCTGACCTTGACCCTGACCCTGACCTCCTCCCTGACCTCCACCCTGACCTTGACTGTGACCCTGACCTCCACCCTGACCTTGACCCTGACCCTGACCTCCACCCTTAGCTTGACCCTGACCCTGATCTTCACCCTGACCTTGACCCTGACCCTGACCTTCACTCTGACCTTGACCCAGACCGTGACCTCCACCCTGACCTCCACCCTGACCTTGACTGTGACCCTGACCTCTACTCAGACCGTGACCTCCACCCTGACCTCCACCCTGACCTTGACCCCGACCCTGAACTCCGCCCTGACGTTGACTTTGACCCTGACCTCCACCCTGACCTTGACCCTGACCCTGACCTCCACCCTGACCTTGACCCTGACCCTGACCTCTACGCTGACCTTGACCCTGACCCTGACCTCCTCCCTGACCTCCACCCTGACCTTGACTCTGACCCTGGCGTCCACCCTGACCTTGACCCTGACCGTGACCTCCACCCTGACCTTGACTCTGACCCTGACCTCCACCCTGACCTTGACCCTGACCCTGACCTCCACCCTGACCTTGACTCTGACCCTGACCTCCACCCTGACCTTGACCCTGACCCTGACCTCCACCCTGACCTTGACTGTGACCGTAACCTCCACCCCGACCTTGACCCTGACCCTGACCACCACCCTGACCTTGACTGTGACCCTGACCCCCACCCTGACCTCCACCCTGACCTTGACTCTGACCCTGACCTCCACCCCGACCTTGACCCTGACCCTGACCTCCCCGCTGACCTTGACCTTGACCCTGACCTTCACCCTGACCTTGACCCTGACCCTGACCGCCGCCCTGACCTTGACTGTGACCCTGACCTCCACCCTGACCTCCACCCTGACCTTGACTGTGACCCTGACCTCCACCCTGACCTTGACCCTGACCCTGACCTCCACCCTTAGCTTGACCCTGACCCTGACCTTCACCCTGACCTTGACCCTGACCCTGACCTCCACCCTGACCTTGACCCTGACCCTGACCTCCACCCTGACCTTGACTGTGACCGTAACCTCCACCCTGACCTTGACCCTGACCCTGACCCCCACCCTGACCTCCACCCTGACCTTGACTCTGACCCTTACCTCCACCCTGACCTTGACCCTGACCCTGACCTCCACCCTGACCTTGACTCTGACCCTGACCTCCACCCTGACCTTGACCCTGACCCTGACCTCCACCCTGACCTTGACTGTGACCCTGACCTCCACCCTGACCTCCACCCTGACCTTGGCTGTGACCCTGACCTCCACCCTGACCTCCACCCTGACCTTGACTCTGACCCTGACCTCCACCCTGACCTTGACCCTGACCCTGACCTCCACCCTGACCTTGACTGTGACCCTGACCTCCACCCTGACCTCCACCCTGACCTTGACTCTGACCCTGACCTCCACCCTGACCTTGACCCTGACCCTGACCTTCACCCTTAGCTTGACCCTGACCCTGACCTTCACCCTGACCTTGACCCTGACCCTGACCTCCACCCTGACCTTGACCCTGACCCTGACCTTCACTCTGACCTTGACCCAGACCGTGACCTCCACCCTGACCTCCACCCTGACCTTGACTGTGACCCTGACCTCTACTTAGACCGTGACCTCCACCCTGACCTCCACCCTGACCTTGACCCCGACCCTGAACTCCGCCCTGACCTTGACTTTGACCCTGACCTCCACCCTGACCTTGACCCTGACCCTGACCTCCACCCTGACCTTGACCCTGACCCTGACCTCTACCCTGACCTTGACCCTGACCCTGACCTCCTCCCTGACCTCCACCCTGACCTTGACGCTGACCCTGACGTCCACCCTGACTTTGACCCTGACCGTGACCTCCACCCTGACCTTGACTGTGACCGTAACCTTCACCCTGACCTTGACCCTGACCCTGACCTCCTCCCTGACCTCCACCCTGACCATGACTGTGACCGTAACCTCCACCCTGACCTTGACCCTGACCCTGACCTCCACCCTGACCTTGACTGTGACCCTGACCTCAACTCTGACCTTGACTCTGACCCTGACCTCCACCCTGACCTTGACCCCGACCCTGACCTCCACCCTGACCTTGACCCTGACCCTGACCTCCACCCTGACCTTGACTGTGACCGTAACCTCCACCCCGACCTTGACCCTGACCCTGACCTCCACCCTGACCTTGACTGTGACCCTGACCTCCACTCTGACCTTGACTCTGACCCTGACCTCCACCCTGACCTTGACCCTGACCCTGACCTCCACCCTGACCTTGACTGTGACCCTGACCTCCACCCTGACCTCCACCCTGACCATGACTGTGACCGTAACCTCCACCCTGACCTTGACCCTGACCCTGACCTCCACCCTGACCTTGACTGTGACCCTGACCTCCACCCTGACCTCCACCCTGACCTTGACTCTGACCCTGACCTCCACCCTCACCTTGACCCTGACCCTGACCTCCACCCTGACCTTGACTCTGACCCTGACCTCCACCCTGACCTCGACCCTGACCCTGACCTCCACCCTGCCCTTGACTGTGACCCTGACCTCCACCCTGACCTCCACCCTGACCTTGACTGTGACCCTGACCTCCACCCTGACCTCCACCCTGACCTTGACTCTGACCCTGACCTCCACCCTGACCTTGACCCTGACCCTGACCTCCACCCTGACCTTGAGTGTGACCCTGACCTCTACCCTGACGTTGACCTCCACCCTGACCTCCACCCTGACCTTGACCCCGACCCTGACCTTCACCCTGACCTTGACCCTGACCCTGACCTCCCCGCTGACCTTGACCTTGACCCTGACCTCGAGCCTGACCTTGACCCTGACCCTGACCTCCACCCTGACCTCCACCCTGACCTTGACTCTGACCCTGACCTCCACCCTGACCTTGACCCTGACCCTGACCTTCACCCTTAGCTTGACCCTGACCCTGACCTTCACCCTGACCTTGACCCTGACCCTGACCTTCACCCTGACCTTGACCCTGACCCTGACCTCCACCCTGACCTTGACCCTGACCCTGACCTTCACTCTGACCTTGACCCAGACCGTGAGCTCCACCCTGACCTCCACCCTGACCTTGACTGTGACCCTGACCTCTACTTAGACCGTGACCTCCACCCTGACCTCCACCCTGACCTTGACCCCGACCCTGAACTCCGCCCTGACCTTGACTTTGACCCTGACCTCCACCCTGACCTTGACCCTGACCCTGACCTCCACCCTGACCTTGACCCTGACCCTGACCTCCACCCTGATCTTGACTGTGACCCTGACCTCCACCCTGACCTTCACCCTGACCTTGAGTCTGACCCTGACCTCCACCCTGACCTTGACCCTGACCCTGACCTCCACCCTGACCTTGACTGTGACCGTAACCTCCACCCCGACCTTGACCCTGACCCTGACCTCCACCCTCACCTCCACCCTGACCTTGACCCAGACCCTGACCTCCACCCTGACCTCCAGCCTGACCTTGACTCTGACCCTGACTTCCACCCTGACCTTGACCCTGACCCTGACCTCCACCTTGACTGTGACCGTAACCTCCACCCTGACCGTGACCCTGACCCTGACCTCCACCCTTAGCTTGACCCTGACCCTGACCTTCACCCTGACCTTGACCCTGACCCTGACCTCCACCCTGACCTTGACCCTGACCCTGACCCTCACTCTGACCTTGACCCAGACCGTGACCTCCACCCTGACCTCCACCCTGACCTTGACTGTGACCCTGACCTATACTTAGACCGTGACCTCCACCCTGACCTCCACCCTGACCTTGACCCCGACCCTGAACTCCGCCCTGACCTTGACTTTCACCCTGACCTCCACCCTGACCTTGACCCTCACCCTGACCTCCACCCTGACCTTGACCCTGACCCTGACCTCTACCCTGACCTTGACCCTGACCCTGACCTCCTCCCTGACCTCCACCCTGACCTTGACTCTGACCCTGACCTCCACCGTGACCTTGACCCTGACCGTGACCTCAACCCTGACCTTGACTGTGACCGTAACCTCCACCCTGACCTTGACCCTGACCCTGACCTCCACCCTGACCTGGACCCTGACCCTGACCTCCTCCCTGACCTCCACCCTGACCTTGACTGTGACCGTAACCTCCACCCTGACCTTGACCCTGACCCTGACCTCCACCCTGACCTTGACTGTGACCCTGACCTCCACCCTGACCTTGACTGTGACCCTGACCTCCGGCCTGACCTTGACCCTGACCCTGACCTCCACCCTGACCTTGACTGTGACCGTAACCTCCACCCCGACCTTGACCCTGACCCTGACCACCACCCTGACCTTGACTGTGACCTTGACCTCAGCCCTGACCTTGACTCTGACCCTGACCTCCACCCTGACCTTGACTCTGACCCTGACCTCCACCCTGACCTTGACTCTGACCCTGACCTCCACCCTGACCTTGACCCTGACCGTGACCTCCACCCTGACCTTGACTGTGACCGTAACCTCCACCCTGACCTTGACCCTGACCCTGACCTCCACCCTGACCTTGACCCTGACCCTGACCTCCTTCCTGACCTCCACCCTGACCTTGACTGTGACCCTGACCTCCACCCTGACCTTGACCCTGACCCTGACCTCCACCCTTAGCTTGACCCTGACCCTGATCTTCACCCTGACCTTGACCCTGACCCTGACCTCCACCCTGACCTTGACCCTGACCGTGACCTCCACCCTGACCTTGACCCTGACCCTGACCTCTACCCTGACCTTGACCCTGACCCTGACCTCCTCCCTGACCTCCACCCTGACCTTGACTCTGACCCTGACCTCCACCCTGACGTTGACCCTGACCGTGACCTCCACCCTGACCTTAACTGTGACCGTAACCTCCACCCTGACCTTGACCCTGACCCTGACCTCCACCCTGACCATGACCCTGACCCTGACCTCCTCCCTGGGGTCCACCCTGACCCTGACTGTGAACGTAACCTCCACCCTGACCTTGACCCTGACCCTGACCTCCACCCTGACCTTGACTGTGACCCTGACCTCCACCCTGACCTTGACTGTGACCGTAACCTCCAGCCCGACCTTGACCCTGACCCTGACCACCACCCTGACCTTGACTGTGACCCTGACCTCAGCCCTGACCTTGACTCTGACCCTGACCTCCACCCTGACCTTGACCCTGACCCTGACCTCCACCCTGACCTTGACTCTGACCCTGACCTCCACCCTGACCTTGACCCTGACCGTGACCTCCACCCTGACCTTGACTGTGACCGTAACCTCCACCCTGACCTTGACCCTGACCCTGACCTCCACCCTGACCTTGACCCTGACCCTGACCTCCTCCCTGACCTCCACCCTGACCTTGACTGTGACCCTGACCTCCACCCTGACCTTGACCCTGACCCTGACCTCCACCCTTAGCTTGACCCTGACCCTGATCTTCACCCTGACCTTGACCCTGACCCTGACCTTCACTCTGACCTTGACCCAGACCGTGACCTCCACCCTGACCTCCACCCTGACCTTGACTGTGACCCTGACCTCTACTCAGACCGTGACCTCCACCCTGACCTCCACCCTGACCTTGACCCCGACCCTGAACTCCGCCCTGACCTTGACTTTGACCCTGACCTCCACCCTGACCTTGACCCTGACCCTGACCTCCACCCTGACCTTGACTCTGACCCTGACCTCCACCCTCACCTTGACCCTGACCCTGACCTCCACCCTGACCTTGACTCTGACCCTGACCTCCACCCTGACCTCGACCCTGACCCTGACCTCCACCCTGCCCTTGACTGTGACCCTGACCTCCACCCTGACCTCCACCCTGACCTTGACTGTGACCCTGACCTCCACCCTGACCTCCACCCTGACCTTGACTCTGACCCTGACCTCCACCCTGACCTTGACCCTGACCCTGACCTCCACCCTGACCTTGAGTGTGACCCTGACCTCTACCCTGACGTTGACCTCCACCCTGACCTCCACCCTGACCTTGACCCCGACCCTGACCTTCACCCTGACCTTGACCCTGACCCTGACCTCCCCGCTGACCTTGACCTTGACCCTGACCTCGAGCCTGACCTTGACCCTGACCCTGACCTCCACCCTGACCTCCACCCTGACCTTGACTCTGACCCTGACCTCCACCCTGACCTTGACCCTGACCCTGACCTTCACCCTTAGCTTGACCCTGACCCTGACCTTCACCCTGACCTTGACCCTGACCCTGACCTTCACCCTGACCTTGACCCTGACCCTGACCTCCACCCTGACCTTGACCCTGACCCTGACCTTCACTCTGACCTTGACCCAGACCGTGAGCTCCACCCTGACCTCCACCCTGACCTTGACTGTGACCCTGACCTCTACTTAGACCGTGACCTCCACCCTGACCTCCACCCTGACCTTGACCCCGACCCTGAACTCCGCCCTGACCTTGACTTTGACCCTGACCTCCACCCTGACCTTGACCCTGACCCTGACCTCCACCCTGACCTTGACCCTGACCCTGACCTCCACCCTGATCTTGACTGTGACCCTGACCTCCACCCTGACCTTCACCCTGACCTTGAGTCTGACCCTGACCTCCACCCTGACCTTGACCCTGACCCTGACCTCCACCCTGACCTTGACTGTGACCGTAACCTCCACCCCGACCTTGACCCTGACCCTGACCTCCACCCTCACCTCCACCCTGACCTTGACCCAGACCCTGACCTCCACCCTGACCTCCAGCCTGACCTTGACTCTGACCCTGACTTCCACCCTGACCTTGACCCTGACCCTGACCTCCACCTTGACTGTGACCGTAACCTCCACCCTGACCGTGACCCTGACCCTGACCTCCACCCTTAGCTTGACCCTGACCCTGACCTTCACCCTGACCTTGACCCTGACCCTGACCTCCACCCTGACCTTGACCCTGACCCTGACCCTCACTCTGACCTTGACCCAGACCGTGACCTCCACCCTGACCTCCACCCTGACCTTGACTGTGACCCTGACCTATACTTAGACCGTGACCTCCACCCTGACCTCCACCCTGACCTTGACCCCGACCCTGAACTCCGCCCTGACCTTGACTTTCACCCTGACCTCCACCCTGACCTTGACCCTCACCCTGACCTCCACCCTGACCTTGACCCTGACCCTGACCTCTACCCTGACCTTGACCCTGACCCTGACCTCCTCCCTGACCTCCACCCTGACCTTGACTCTGACCCTGACCTCCACCGTGACCTTGACCCTGACCGTGACCTCAACCCTGACCTTGACTGTGACCGTAACCTCCACCCTGACCTTGACCCTGACCCTGACCTCCACCCTGACCTGGACCCTGACCCTGACCTCCTCCCTGACCTCCACCCTGACCTTGACTGTGACCGTAACCTCCACCCTGACCTTGACCCTGACCCTGACCTCCACCCTGACCTTGACTGTGACCCTGACCTCCACCCTGACCTTGACTGTGACCCTGACCTCCGGCCTGACCTTGACCCTGACCCTGACCTCCACCCTGACCTTGACTGTGACCGTAACCTCCACCCCGACCTTGACCCTGACCCTGACCACCACCCTGACCTTGACTGTGACCTTGACCTCAGCCCTGACCTTGACTCTGACCCTGACCTCCACCCTGACCTTGACTCTGACCCTGACCTCCACCCTGACCTTGACTCTGACCCTGACCTCCACCCTGACCTTGACCCTGACCGTGACCTCCACCCTGACCTTGACTGTGACCGTAACCTCCACCCTGACCTTGACCCTGACCCTGACCTCCACCCTGACCTTGACCCTGACCCTGACCTCCTTCCTGACCTCCACCCTGACCTTGACTGTGACCCTGACCTCCACCCTGACCTTGACCCTGACCCTGACCTCCACCCTTAGCTTGACCCTGACCCTGATCTTCACCCTGACCTTGACCCTGACCCTGACCTCCACCCTGACCTTGACCCTGACCGTGACCTCCACCCTGACCTTGACCCTGACCCTGACCTCTACCCTGACCTTGACCCTGACCCTGACCTCCTCCCTGACCTCCACCCTGACCTTGACTCTGACCCTGACCTCCACCCTGACGTTGACCCTGACCGTGACCTCCACCCTGACCTTAACTGTGACCGTAACCTCCACCCTGACCTTGACCCTGACCCTGACCTCCACCCTGACCATGACCCTGACCCTGACCTCCTCCCTGGGGTCCACCCTGACCCTGACTGTGAACGTAACCTCCACCCTGACCTTGACCCTGACCCTGACCTCCACCCTGACCTTGACTGTGACCCTGACCTCCACCCTGACCTTGACTGTGACCGTAACCTCCAGCCCGACCTTGACCCTGACCCTGACCACCACCCTGACCTTGACTGTGACCCTGACCTCAGCCCTGACCTTGACTCTGACCCTGACCTCCACCCTGACCTTGACCCTGACCCTGACCTCCACCCTGACCTTGACTCTGACCCTGACCTCCACCCTGACCTTGACCCTGACCGTGACCTCCACCCTGACCTTGACTGTGACCGTAACCTCCACCCTGACCTTGACCCTGACCCTGACCTCCACCCTGACCTTGACCCTGACCCTGACCTCCTCCCTGACCTCCACCCTGACCTTGACTGTGACCCTGACCTCCACCCTGACCTTGACCCTGACCCTGACCTCCACCCTTAGCTTGACCCTGACCCTGATCTTCACCCTGACCTTGACCCTGACCCTGACCTTCACTCTGACCTTGACCCAGACCGTGACCTCCACCCTGACCTCCACCCTGACCTTGACTGTGACCCTGACCTCTACTCAGACCGTGACCTCCACCCTGACCTCCACCCTGACCTTGACCCCGACCCTGAACTCCGCCCTGACCTTGACTTTGACCCTGACCTCCACCCTGACCTTGACCCTGACCCTGACCTCCACCCTGACCTTGACCCTGACCCTGACCTCTACCCTGACCTTGACCCTGACCCTGACCTCCTCCCTGACCTCCACCCTGACCTTGACTCTGACCCTGACGTCCACCCTGACCTTGACCCTGACCGTGACCTCCACCCTGACCTTGACTCTGACCCTGACCTCCACCCTGACCTTGACCCTGACCCTGACCTCCACCCTGACCTTGACTCTGACCCTGACCTCCACCCTGACCTTGACCCTGACCCTGACCTCCACCCTGACCTTGACTGTGACCGTAACCTCCACCCCGACCTTGACCCTGACCCTGACCACCACCCTGACCTTGACTGTGACCCTGACCCCCACCCTGACCTCCACCCTGACCTTGACTCTGACCCTGACCTCCACCCCGACCTTGACCCTGACCCTGACCTCCCCGCTGACCTTGACCTTGACCCTGACCTTCACCCTGACCTTGACCCTGACCCTGACCGCCGCCCTGACCTTGACTGTGACCCTGACCTCCACCCTGACCTCCACCCTGACCTTGACTGTGACCCTGACCTCCACCCTGACCTTGACCCTGACCCTGACCTCCACCCTTAGCTTGACCCTGACCCTGACCTTCACCCTGACCTTGACCCTGACCCTGACCTCCACCCTGACCTTGACCCTGACCCTGACCTCCACCCTGACCTTGACTGTGACGGTAACCTCCACCCTGACCTTGACCCTGACCCTGACCCCCACCCTGACCTCCACCCTGACCTTGACTCTGACCCTTACCTCCACCCTGACCTTGACCCTGACCCTGACCTCCACCCTGACCTTGACTCTGACCCTGACCTCCACCCTGACCTTGACCCTGACCCTGACCTCCACCCTGACTTTGACTGTGACACTGACCTCCACCCTGACCTCCACCCTGACCTTGGCTGTGACCCTGACCTCCACCCTGACCTCCACCCTGACCTTGACTCTGACCCTGACCTCCACCCTGACCTTGACCCTGACCCTGACCTCCACCCTGACCTTGACTGTGACCCTGACCTCCACCCTGACATCCACCCTGACCTTGACTCTGACCCTGACCTCCACCCTGACCTTGACCCTGACCCTGACCTTCACCCTTAGCTTGACCCTGACCCTGACCTTCACCCTGACCTTGACCCTGACCCTGACCTCCACCCTGACCTTGACCCTGACCCTGACCTTCACTCTGACCTTGACCCAGACCGTGACCTCCACCCTGACCTCCACCCTGACCTTGACTGTGACCCTGACCTCTACTTAGACCGTGACCTCCACCCTGACCTCCACCCTGACCTTGACCCCGACCCTGAACTCCGCCCTGACCTTGACTTTGACCCTGACCTCCACCCTGACCTTGACCCTGACCCTGACCTCCACCCTGACCTTGACCCTGACCCTGACCTCTACCCTGACCTTGACCCTGACCCTGACCTCCTCCCTGACCTCCACCCTGACCTTGACGCTGACCCTGACGTCCACCCTGACCTTGACCCTGACCGTGACCTCCACCCTGACCTTGACTGTGACCGTAACCTTCACCCTGACCTTGACCCTGACCCTGACCTCCTCCCTGACCTCCACCCTGACCATGACTGTGACCGTAACCTCCACCCTGACCTTGACCCTGACCCTGACCTCTACCCTGACCTTGACCCTGACCCTGACCTCCTCCCTGACCTCCACCCTGACCTTGACGCTGACCCTGACGTCCACCCTGACCTTGACCCTGACCGTGACCTCCACCCTGACCTTGACTGTGACCGTAACCTTCACCCTGACCTTGACCCTGACCCTGACCTCCTCCCTGACCTCCACCCTGACCATGACTGTGACCGTAACCTCCACCCTGACCTTGACCCTGACCCTGACCTCCACCCTGACCTTGACTGTGACCCTGACCTCAACTCTGACCTTGACTCTGACCCTGACCTCCACCCTGACCTTGACCCCGACCCTGACCTCCACCCTGACCTTGACCCTGACCCTGACCTCCACCCTGACCATGACTGTGACCGTAACCTCCACCCTGACCTTGACCCTGACCCTGACCTCCACCCTGACCTTGACTGTGACCCTGACCTCCACCCTGACCTCCACCCTGACCTTGACTCTGACCCTGACCTCCACCCTCACCTTGACCCTGACCCTGACCTCCACCCTGACCTTGACTCTGACCCTGACCTCCACCCTGACCTCGACCCTGACCCTGACCTCCACCCTGCCCTTGACTGTGACCCTGACCTCCACCCTGACCTCCACCCTGACCTTGACTGTGACCCTGACCTCCACCCTGACCTCCACCCTGACCTTGACTCTGACCCTGACCTCCACCCTGACCTTGACCCTGACCCTGACCTCCACCCTGACCTTGAGTGTGACCCTGACCTCTACCCTGACGTTGACCTCCACCCTGACCTCCACCCTGACCTTGACCCCGACCCTGACCTTCACCCTGACCTTGACCCTGACCCTGACCTCCCCGCTGACCTTGACCTTGACCCTGACCTCGAGCCTGACCTTGACCCTGACCCTGACCTCCACCCTGACCTCCACCCTGACCTTGACTCTGACCCTGACCTCCACCCTGACCTTGACCCTGACCCTGACCTTCACCCTTAGCTTGACCCTGACCCTGACCTTCACCCTGACCTTGACCCTGACCCTGACCTTCACCCTGACCTTGACCCTGACCCTGACCTCCACCCTGACCTTGACCCTGACCCTGACCTTCACTCTGACCTTGACCCAGACCGTGAGCTCCACCCTGACCTCCACCCTGACCTTGACTGTGACCCTGACCTCTACTTAGACCGTGACCTCCACCCTGACCTCCACCCTGACCTTGACCCCGACCCTGAACTCCGCCCTGACCTTGACTTTGACCCTGACCTCCACCCTGACCTTGACCCTGACCCTGACCTCCACCCTGACCTTGACCCTGACCCTGACCTCCACCCTGATCTTGACTGTGACCCTGACCTCCACCCTGACCTTCACCCTGACCTTGAGTCTGACCCTGACCTCCACCCTGACCTTGACTGTGACCGTAACCTCCACCCCGACCTTGACCCTGACCCTGACCTCCACCCTGACCTCCACCCTGACCTTGACCCAGACCCTGACCTCCACCCTGACCTCCAGCCTGACCTTGACTCTGACCCTGACTTCCACCCTGACCTTGACCCTGACCCTGACCTCCACCTTGACTGTGACCGTAACCTCCACCCTGACCGTGACCCTGACCCTGACCTCCACCCTTAGCTTGACCCTGACCCTGACCTTCACCCTGACCTTGACCCTGACCCTGACCTCCACCCTGACCTTGACCCTGACCCTGACCCTCACTCTGACCTTGACCCAGACCGTGACCTCCACCCTGACCTCCACCCTGACCTTGACTGTGACCCTGACCTATACTTAGACCGTGACCTCCACCCTGACCTCCACCCTGACCTTGACCCCGACCCTGAACTCCGCCCTGACCTTGACTTTCACCCTGACCTCCACCCTGACCTTGACCCTCACCCTGACCTCCACCCTGACCTTGACCCTGACCCTGACCTCTACCCTGACCTTGACCCTGACCCTGACCTCCTCCCTGACCTCCACCCTGACCTTGACTCTGACCCTGACCTCCACCCTGACCTTGACCCTGACCGTGACCTCAACCCTGACCTTGACTGTGACCGTAACCTCCACCCTGACCTTGACCCTGACCCTGACCTCCACCCTGACCTGGACCCTGACCCTGACCTCCTCCCTGACCTCCACCCTGACCTTGACTGTGACCGTAACCTCCACCCTGACCTTGACCCTGACCCTGACCTCCACCCTGACCTTGACTGTGACCCTGACCTCCACCCTGACCTTGACTCTGACCCTGACCTCCGGCCTGACCTTGACCCTGACCCTGACCTCCACCCTGACCTTGACTGTGACCGTAACCTCCACCCCGACCTTGACCCTGACCCTGACCACCACCCTGACCTTGACTGTGACCTTGACCTCAGCCCTGACCTTGACTCTGACCCTGACCTCCACCCTGACCTTGACTCTGACCCTGACCTCCACCCTGACCTTGACTCTGACCCTGACCTCCACCCTGACCTTGACCCTGACCGTGACCTCCACCCTGACCTTGACTGTGACCGTAACCTCCACCCTGACCTTGACCCTGACCCTGACCTCCACCCTGACCTTGACCCTGACCCTGACCTCCTCCCTGACCTCCACCCTGACTTTGACTGTGACCCTGACCTCCACCCTGACCTTGACCCTGACCCTGACCTCCACCCTTAGCTTGACCCTGACCCTGATCTTCACCCTGACCTTGACCCTGACCCTGACCTCCACCCTGACCTTGACCCTGACCGTGACCTCCACCCTGACCTTGACCCTGACCCTGACCTCTACCCTGACCTTGACCCTGACCCTGACCTCCTCCCTGACCTCCACCCTGACCTTGACTCTGACCCTGACCTCCACCCTGACGTTGACCCTGACCGTGACCTCCACCCTGACCTTAACTGTGACCGTAACCTCCACCCTGACCTTGACCCTGACCCTGACCTCCACCCTGACCATGACCCTGACCCTGACCTCCTCCCTGGGGTCCACCCTGACCCTGACTGTGAACGTAACCTCCACCCTGACCTTGACCCTGACCCTGACCTCCACCCTGACCTTGACTGTGACCCTGACCTCCACCCTGACCTTGACTGTGACCGTAACCTCCAGCCCGACCTTGACCCTGACCCTGACCACCACCCTGACCTTGACTGTGACCCTGACCTCAGCCCTGACCTTGACTCTGACCCTGACCTCCACCCTGACCTTGACCCTGACCCTGACCTCCACCCTGACCTTGACTCTGACCCTGACCTCCACCCTGACCTTGACCCTGTCCGTGACCTCCACCCTGACCTTGACTGTGACCGTAACCTCCACCCTGACCTTGACCCTGACCCTGACCTCCACCCTGACCTTGACCCTGACCCTGACCTCCTCCCTGACCTCCACCCTGACCTTGACTGTGACCCTGACCTCCACCCTGACCTTGACCCTGACCCTGACCTCCACCCTTAGCTTGACCCTGACCCTGATCTTCACCCTGACCTTGACCCTGACCCTGACCTTCACTCTGACCTTGACCCAGACCGTGACCTCCACCCTGACCTCCACCCTGACCTTGACTGTGACCCTGACCTCTACTCAGACCGTGACCTCCACCCTGACCTCCACCCTGACCTTGACCCCGACCCTGAACTCCGCCCTGACCTTGACTTTGACCCTGACCTCCACCCTGACCTTGACCCTGACCCTGACCTCCACCCTGACCTTGACCCTGACCCTGACCTCTACCCTGACCTTGACCCTGACCCTGACCTCCTCCCTGACCTCCACCCTGACCTTGACTCTGACCCTGACGTCCACCCTGACCTTGACCCTGACCGTGACCTCCACCCTGACCTTGACTCTGACCCTGACCTCCACCCTGACCTTGACCCTGACCCTGACCTCCACCCTGACCTTGACTCTGACCCTGACCTCCACCCTGACCTTGACCCTGACCCTGACCTCCACCCTGACCTTGACTGTGACCGTAACCTCCACCCCGACCTTGACCCTGACCCTGACCACCACCCTGACCTTGACTGTGACCCTGACCCCCACCCTGACCTCCACCCTGACCTTGACTCTGACCCTGACCTCCACCCCGACCTTGACCCTGACCCTGACCTCCCCGCTGACCTTGACCTTGACCCTGACCTTCACCCTGACCTTGACCCTGACCCTGACCGCCGCCCTGACCTTGACTGTGACCCTGACCTCCACCCTGACCTCCACCCTGACCTTGACTGTGACCCTGACCTCCACCCTGACTTTGACCCTGACCCTGACCTCCACCCTTAGCTTGACCCTGACCCTGACCTTCACCCTGACCTTGACCCTGACCCTGACCTCCACCCTGACCTTGACCCTGACCCTGACCTCCACCCTGACCTTGACTGTGACGGTAACCTCCACCCTGACCTTGACCCTGACCCTGACCCCCACCCTGACCTCCACCCTGACCTTGACTCTGACCCTTACCTCCACCCTGACCTTGACCCTGACCCTGACCTCCACCCTGACCTTGACTCTGACCCTGACCTCCACCCTGACCTTGACCCTGACCCTGACCTCCACCCTGACTTTGACTGTGACACTGACCTCCACCCTGACCTCCACCCTGACCTTGGCTGTGACCCTGACCTCCACCCTGACCTCCACCCTGACCTTGACTCTGACCCTGACCTCCACCCTGACCTTGACCCTGACCCTGACCTCCACCCTGACCTTGACTGTGACCCTGACCTCCACCCTGACCTCCACCCTGACCTTGACTCTGACCCTGACCTCCACCCTGACCTTGACCCTGACCCTGACCTTCACCCTTAGCTTGACCCTGACCCTGACCTTCACCCTGACCTTGACCCTGACCCTGACCTCCACCCTGACCTTGACCCTGACCCTGACCTTCACTCTGACCTTGACCCAGACCGTGACCTCCACCCTGACCTCCACCCTGACCTTGACTGTGACCCTGACCTCTACTTAGACCGTGACCTCCACCCTGACCTCCACTCTGACCTTGACCCCGACCCTGAACTCCGCCCTGACCTTGACTTTGACCCTGACCTCCACCCTGACCTTGACCCTGACCCTGACCTCCACCCTGACCTTGACCCTGACCCTGACCTCTACCCTGACCTTGACCCTGACCCTGACCTCCTCCCTGACCTCCACCCTGACCTTGACGCTGACCCTGACGTCCACCCTGACCTTGACCCTGACCGTGACCTCCACCCTGACCTTGACTGTGACCGTAACCTTCACCCTGACCTTGACCCTGACCCTGACCTCCTCCCTGACCTCCACCCTGACCATGACTGTGACCGTAACCTCCACCCTGACCTTGACCCTGACCCTGACCTCCACCCTGACCTTGACTGTGACCCTGACCTCAACTCTGACCTTGACTCTGACCCTGACCTCCACCGTGACCTTGACCCTGACCCTGACCTCCACCCTGACCTTGACTGTGACCGTAACCTCCACCCCGACCTTGACCCTGACCCTGACCTCCACCCTGACCTTGACTGTGACCCTGACCTCCACTCTGACCTTGACTCTGACCCTGACCTCCACCCTGACCTTGACCCTGACCCTGACCTCCACCCTGACCTTGACTGTGACCCTGACCTCCACCCTGACCTCCACCCTGACCATGACTGTGACCGTAACCTCCACCCTGACCTTGACCCTGACCCTGACCTCCACCCTGACCTTGACTGTGACCCTGACCTCCACCCTGACCTCCACCCTGACCTTGACTCTGACCCTGACCTCCACCCTCACCTTGACCCTGACCCTGACCTCCACCCTGACCTTGACTCTGACCCTGACCTCCACCCTGACCTCGACCCTGACCCTGACCTCCACCCTGACCTTGACTGTGACCCTGACCTCCACCCTGACCTTGACTGTGACCCTGACCTCCACCCTGACCTCCACCCTGACCTTGACTCTGACCCTGACCTCCACCCTGACCTTGACCCTGACCCTGACCTCCACCCTGACCTTGAGTGTGACCCTGACCTCTACCCTGACGTTGACCTCCACCCTGACCTCCACCCTGACCTTGACCCCGACCCTGACCTTCACCCTGACCTTGACCCTGACCCTGACCTCCACCCTGACCTCCACCCTGACCTTGACTCTGACCCTGACCTCCACCCTGACCTTGACCCTGACCCTGACCTTCACCCTTAGCTTGACCCTGACCCTGACCTTCACCCTGACCTTGACCCTGACCCTGACCTTCACCCTGACCTTGACCCTGACCCTGACCTCCACCCTGACCTTGACCCTGACCCTGACCTTCACTCTGACCTTGACCCAGACCGTGACCTCCACCCTGACCTCCACCCTGACCTTGACTGTGACCCTGACCTCTACTTAGACCGTGACCTCCACCCTGACCTCCACCCTGACCTTGACCCCGACCCTGAACTCCGCCCTGACCTTGACTTTGACCCTGACCTCCACCCTGACCTTGACCCTGACCCTGACCTCCACCCTGACCTTGACCCTGACCCTGACCTCCACCCTGATCTTCACTGTGACCCTGACCTCCACCCTGACCTTCACCCTGACCTTGAGTCTGACCCTGACCTCCACCCTGACCTTGACCCTGACCCTGACCTCCACCCTGACCTTGACTGTGACCGTAACCTCCACCCCGACCTTGACCCTGACCCTGACCTCCACCCTGACCTCCACCCTGACCTTGACCCAGACCCTGACCTCCACCCTGACCTCCAGCCTGACCTTGACTCTGACCCTGACTTCCACCCTGACCTTGACCCTGACCCTGACCTCCACCTTGACTGTGACCGTAACCTCCACCCTGACCGTGACCCTGACCCTGACCTCCACCCTTAGCTTGACCCTGACCCTGACCTTCACCCTGACCTTGACCCTGACCCTGACCTCCACCCTGACCTTGACTCTGACCCTGACCCTCACTCTGACCTTGACCCAGACCGTGACCTCCACCCTGACCTCCACCCTGACCTTGACTGTGACCCTGACCTATACTTAGACCGTGACCTCCACCCTGACCTCCACCCTGACCTTGACCCCGACCCTGAACTCCGCCCTGACCTTGACTTTCACCCTGACCTCCACCCTGACCTTGACCCTCACCCTGACCTCCACCCTGACCTTGACCCTGACCCTGACCTCCACCCTGACCTTGAGTGTGACCCTGACCTCTACCCTGACGTTGACCTCCACCCTGACCTCCACCCTGACCTTGACCCTGACCCTGACCTTCACCCTGACCTTGACCCTGACCCTGACCTCCCCGCTGACCTTGAACTTGACCCTGACCTCCACCCTGACCTTGACTGTGACCGTAACCTCCACCCCGACCTTGACCCTGACCCTGACCACCACCCTGACCTTGACTGTGACCCTGACCTCCACCCTGACCTCCACCCTGACCTTGACTCTGACCCTGACCTCCACCCTGACCTTGACCCTGACCCTGACCTCCCCGCTGACCTTGACCTTGACCCTGACCTCCACCCTGACCTTGACCCTGACCCTGACCGCCGCCCTGACCTTAACTGTGACCCTGACCTCCACCCTGACCTCCACCCTGACCTTGACTGTGACCCTGACCTCCACCCTGACCTTGACCCCGACCCTGACCTCCACCCTTAGCTTGACCCTGACCCTGACCTTCACCCTGACCTTGACCCTGACCCTGACCTCCACCCTGACCTTGACCCTGACCGTGACCTCCACCCTGACCTTGACTGTGACCGTAACCTCCACCCTGACCTTGACCCTGACCCTGACCTCCACCCTGACCTTGACCCTGACCCTGACGTCCTCCCTGACCTCCACCCTGACCTTGACTGTGACCGTAACCTCCACCCTGACCTTGACCCTGACCCTGACCTCCACCCTGACCTTGACTGTGACCGTAACCTCCACCCTGACCTTGACCCTGACCCTGACCTCCACCCTGACCTTGACTGTCACCCTGACCTCCACCCTGACCTCCACCCTGACCTTGACTCTGACCCTGACCTCCACCCTGACCTTGACCCTGACCCTGACCTCCACCCTGACCTCGACTCTGACCCTGACCTCCACCCTGACCTTGACCCTGACCCTGACCTCCACCCTGACCTTGACTGTGACCCTGACCTCCACCCTGACCTCCACCCTGACCTTGACTGTGACCGTAACCTCCACCCTGACCTTGACCCTGACCCTGACCTCCACCCTGACCTTGACTGTGACCCTGACCTCCACCCTGACCTTGACTCTGACCCTGACCTCCACCCTGACCTTGACCCTGACCCTGACCTCTACCCTGACCTTGACCCTGACCCTGACCTCCTCCCTGACCTCCACCCTGACCTTGACTCTGACCCTGACGTCCACCCTGACCTTGACCCTGACCCTGACCTCCACCCTGACCTTGACTGTGACCGTAACCTCCACCCCGACCTTGACCCTGACCCTGACCTTCACCCTGACCTCCACCCTGACCTTGACCCAGACCCTGACCTCCACCCTGACCTCCAGCCTGACCTTGACTCTGACCCTGACTTCCACCCTGACCTTGACCCTGACCCTGACCTCCACCTTGACTGTGACCGTAACCTCCACCCTGACCTTGACCCTGACCCTGACCTCCACCCTTAGCTTGACCCTGACCCTGACCTTCACCCTGACCTTGACCCTGACCCTGACCTCCACCCTGACCTTGACCCTGACCCTGACCCTCACTCTGACCTTGACCCAGACCGTGACCTCCACCCTGACCTCCACCCTGACCTTGACTGTGACCCTGACCTCTACTTAGACCGTGACCTCCACCCTGACCTCCACCCTGACCTTGACCCCGACCCTGAACTCCGCCCTGACCTTGACTTTCACCCTGACCTCCACCCTGACCTTGACCCTGACCCTGACCTCCACCCTGACCTTGACCCTGACCCTGACCTCTACCCTGACCTTGACCCTGACCCTGACCTCCTCCCTGACCTCCACCCTGACCTTGACTCTGACCCTGACCTCCACCCTGACCTTGACCCTGACCGTGACCTCAACCCTAACCTTGACTGTGACCGTAACCTCCACCCTGACCTAGACCCTGACCCTGACCTCCACCCTGACCTGGCCCCTGACCCTGACCTCCTCCCTGACCTCCACCCTGACCTTGACTGTGACCGTAACCTCCACCCTGACCTTGACCCTGACCCTGACCTCCACCCTGACCTTGACTGTGACCGTAACCTCCACCCTGACCTTGACGCTGACCCTGACCTCCACCCTGACCTTGACTGTGACCCTGACCTCCACCCTGACCTTGACTCTGACCCTGACCTCCACCCTGACCTTGACCCTGACCCTGACCTCCACCCTGACCTTGACTGTGACCGTAACCTCCACTCCGACCTTGACCCTGACCCTGACCACCACCCTGACCTTGACTGTGACCCTGACCTCAGCCCTGACCTTGACTCTGACCCTGACCTCCACCCTGACCTTGACCCTGACCCTGACCTCCACCCTGACCTTGACTCTGACCCTGACCTCCACCCTGACCTTGACTCTGACCGTGACCTCCACCCTGACCTTGACTGTGACCGTAACCTCCACCCTGACCTTGACCCTGACCCTGACCTCCACCCTGACCTTGACCCTGACCCTGACCTCCTCCCTGACCTCCACCCTGACCTTGACTGTGACCCTGACCTCCACCCTGACCTTGACCCTGATTCTGACCTCCACCCTTAGCTTGACCCTGACCCTGATCTTCACCCTGACCTTGACCCTGACCCTGACCTCCACCCTGACCTTGACCCTGACCGTGACCTCCACCCTGACCTTGACCCTGACCCTGACCTCCACCCTGACCATGACCCTGACCCTGACCTCCTCCCTGGCCTCCACCCTGACCTTGACTGTGAACGTCACCTCCACCCTGACCTTGACCCTGACCCTGACCTCTACCCTGACCTTGACTGTGACCCTGACCTCCACCCTGACCTTGACCCTGACCCTGTCCTCCCCGCTGACCTTGACCTTGACCCTGACCTCCACCCTGACCTTGACCCTGACCCTGACCGCCGCCCTGACCTTAACTGTGACCCTGACCTCCACCCTGACCTCCACCCTGACCTTGACTGTGACCCTGGCCTCCACCCTGACCTTGACCCTGACCCTGACCTCCACCCTTAGCTTGACCCTGACCCTGACCTTCACCCTGACCTTGACCCTGACCCTGACCTCCACCCTGACCTTGACCCTGACCGTGACCTCCACCCTGACCTTGACTGTGACCGTAACCTCCACCCTGACCTTGACCCTGACCCTGACCTCCACCCTGACCTTGACCCTGACCCTGACCTCCTCCCTGACCTCCACCCTGACCTTGACTGTGACCGTAACCTCCACCCTGACCTTGACCCTGACCCTGACCTCCACCCTGACCTTGACTGTGACCGTAACCTCCACCCTGACCTTGACCCTGACCCTGACCTCCACCTTGACCTTGACTGTGACCCTGACCTCCACCCTGACCTCCACCCTGACCTTGACTCTGACCCTGACCTCCACCCTGACCTTGACCCTGACCCTGACCTCCACCCTGACCTCGACTCTGACCCTGACCTCCACCCTGACCTTGACCCTGACCCTGACCTCCACCCTGACCTTGACTGTGACCCTGACCTCCACCCTGACCTCCACCCTGACCTTGACTGTGACCGTAACCTCCACCCTGACCTTGACCCTGACCCTGACCTCCACCCTGACCTTGACCCTGACCGTAACCTCCACCCTGACCTTGACTGTGACCGTAACCTCCACCCTGACCTTGACCCTGACCCTGACCTCCACCCTGACCTTGACTGTGACCCTGACCTCCACCCTGACCTTGACCCTGACCCTGACCTCCTCCCTGACCTCCACCCTGACCTTGACTGTGACCGTAACCTCCACCCTGACCTTGACCCTGACCCTGACCTCCACCCTGACCTTGACTGTGACCCTGACCTCCACCCTGACCTCCACCCTGACCTTGACTCTGACCCTGACCTCCACCCTGACCTTGACCCTGACGATGACCTCCACCCTGACCTTGACTCTGACCCTGACCTCCACCCTGACCTTGACCCTGACCCTGACCTCCACCCTGACCTTGACTGTGACCGTAACCTCCACCCCGACCTTGACCCTGACCCTGTCCACCACCCTGACCTTGACTGTGACCCTGACCTCCACCCTGACCTCCACCCTGACCTTGACTCTGACCCTGACCTCCACCCTGACCTTGACCCTGACCCTGACCTCCCCGCTGACCTTGACCTTGACCCTGACCTCCACCCTGACCTTGACCCTTACCCTGACCTCCACCCTGACCTTGACTGTGACCCTGACCTCCACCCTGACCTCCACCCTGACCTTGACTGTGACCCTGACCTCCACCCTGACCTTAACTCTGACCCTGACCTCCACCCTGACCTTGACCCTGACCCTGACCTCCACCCTGACCTTGAGTGTGACCCTGACCTCTACCCTGACGTTGACCTCCACCCTGACCTCCACCCTGACCTTGACCCTGACCCTGACCTTCACCCTGACCTTGACCCTGACCCTGACCTTCCCGCTGACCTTGAACTTGACCCTGACCTCCACCCTGACCTTGACTGTGACCGTAACCTCCACCCCGACCTTGACCCTGACCCTGACCACCACCCTGACCTTGACTGTGACCCTGACCTCCACCCTGACCTCCACCCTGACCTTGACTCTGACCCTGACCTCCACCCTGACCTTGACCCTGACCCTGTCCTCCCCGCTGACCTTGACCTTGACCCTGACCTCCACCCTGACCTTGACCCTGACCCTGACCGCCGCCCTGACCTTAACTGTGACCCTGACCTCCACCCTGACCTCCACCCTGACCTTGACTGTGACCCTGGCCTCCACCCTGACCTTGACCCTGACCCTGACCTCCACCCTTAGCTTGACCCTGACCCTGACCTTCACCCTGACCTTGACCCTGACCCTGACCTCCACCCTGACCTTGACCCTGACCGTGACCTCCACCCTGACCTTGACTGTGACCGTAACCTCCACCCTGACCTTGACCCTGACCCTGACCTCCACCCTGACCTTGACCCTGACCCTGACCTCCTCCCTGACCTCCACCCTGACCTTGACTGTGACCGTAACCTCCACCCTGACATTGACCCTGACCCTGACCTCCACCCTGACCTTGACTGTGACCGTAACCTCCACCCTGACCTTGACCCTGACCCTGACCTCCACCTTGACCTTGACTGTGACCCCGACCTCCACCCTGACCTCCACCCTGACCTTGACTCTGACCCTGACCTCCACCCTGACCTTGACCCTGACCCTGACCTCCACCCTGACCTCGACTCTGACCCTGACCTCCACCCTGACCTTGACCCTGACCCTGACCTCCACCCTGACCTTGACTGTGACCCTGACCTCCACCCTGACCTCCACCCTGACCTTGACTGTGACCGTAACCTCCACCCCGACCTTGACCCTGACCCTGACCACCACCCTGACCTTGACTGTGACCCTGACCTCAGCCCTGACCTTGACTCTGACCCTGACCTCCACCCTGACCTTGACCCTGACCCTGACCTCGACCCTGACCTTGACCCTGACCCTGACCTCCTCCCTGACCTCCACCCTGACCTTGACTCTGACCCTGACGTCCACCCTGACCTTGACCCTGACCCTGACCTCCACCCTGACCTTGACTGTGACCGTAACCTCCACCCCGACCTTGACCCTGACCCTGACCTTCACCCTGACCTCCACCCTGACCTTGACCCAGACCCTGACCTCCACCCTGACCTCCAGCCTGACCTTGACTCTGACCCTGACTTCCACCCTGACCTTGACCCTGACCCTGACCTCCACCTTGACTGTGACCGTAACCTCCACCCTGACCTTGACCCTGACCCTGACCTCCACCCTTAGCTTGACCCTGACCCTGACCTTCACCCTGACCTTGACCCTGACCCTGACCTCCACCCTGACCTTGACCCTGACCCTGACCCTCACTCTGACCTTGACCCAGACCGTGACCTCCACCCTGACCTCCACCCTGACCTTGACTGTGACCCTGACCTCTACTTAGACCGTGACCTCCACCCTGACCTCCACCCTGACCTTGACCCCGACCCTGAACTCCGCCCTGACCTTGACTTTCACCCTGACCTCCACCCTGACCTTGACCCTGACCCTGACCTCCACCCTGACCTTGACCCTGACCCTGACCTCCACCCTGACCTTGACCCTGACCCTGACCTCGACCCTGACCTTGACCCTGACCCTGACCTCCTCCCTGACCTCCACCCTGACCTTGACTCCGACCCTGACGTCCACCCTGACCTTGACCCTGACCGTAACCTCCACCCTGACCTTGACTGTGACCGTAACCTCCACCCTGACCTTGACCCTGACCCTGACCTCCACCCTGACGTTGACTGCGACCCTGACCTCCACCCTGACCTCCACCCTGACCTTGAGTCTGACCCTGACCTCCACCCTGACCTTGACCCTGACCCTGACCTCCACTCTGACCTTGACTGTGACCGTAACCTCCACCCCGACCTTGACCCTGACCCTGACCTCCACCCTGACCTCCACCCTGACATTTACCCAGACCCTGACCTCCACCCTGACCTCCACCCTGACCTTGACTCTGACCCTGACCTCCACCCTGACCTTGACTCTGACCCTGACGTCCACCCTGACCTTGACCCTGACCGTGACCTCCACCCTGACCTTGACTGTGACCGTAACCTCAACCCTGACCTTGACCCTGACCCTGACCTTCACCCTGACCTTGACCCTGACCCTGACCTCCTCCCTGACCTCCACCCTGACCTTGACCCTGACCCTGACCTCCTCCCTGACCTCCACCCTGACCTTGACTGTGACCGTAACCTCCACCCTGACCTTGACCCTGACCCTGACCCTCACTCTGACCTTGACCCAGACCGTGACCTCCACCATGACCTCCACCCTGACCTTGACTGTGACCCTGACCTATACTTAGACCGTGACCTCCACCCTGACCTCCACCCTGACCTTGACCCCGACCCTGAACTCCGCCCTGACCTTCACTTTCACCCTGACCTCCACCCTGACCTTGACCCTCACCCTGACCTCCACCCTGACCTTGACCCTGACCCTGACCTCTACCCTGACCTTGACCCTGACCCTGACCTCCTCCCTGACCTCCACCCTGACCTTGACTCTGACCCTGACCTCCACCCTGACCTTGACCCTGACCGTGACCTCAACCCTGACCTTGACTGTGACCGTAACCTCCACCCTGACCTTGACCCTGACCCTGACCTACACCCTGACCTGGACCCTGACCCTGACCTCCTCCCTGACCTCCACCCTGACCTTGACTGTGACCGTAACCTCCACCCTGACCTTGACCCTGACCCTGACCTCCACCCTGACCTTGACTGTGACCCTGACCTCCACCCTGACCTTGACTCTGACCCTGACCTCCGGCCTGACCTTGACCCTGACCCTGACCTCCACCCTGACCTTGACTGTGACCGTAACCTCCACCCCGACCTTGACCCTGACCCTGACCACCACCCTGACCTTGACTGTGACCCTGACCTCAGCCCTGACCTTGACTCTGACCCTGACCTCCACCCTGACCTTGACCCTGACCCTGACCTCCACCCTGACCTTGACTCTGACCCTGACCTCCACCCTGACCTTGACCCTGACCGTGACCTCCACCCTGACCTTGACTGTGACCGTAACCTCCACCCCGACCTTGACCCTGACCCTGACCACCACCCTGACCTTGACTGTGACCCTGACCTCAGCCCTGACCTTGACTCTGACCCTGACCTCCACCCTGACCTTGACCCTGACCCTGACCTCGACCCTGACCTTGACCCTGACCCTGACCTCCTCCCTGACCTCCACCCTGACCTTGACTCTGACCCTGACGTCCACCCTGACCTTGACCCTGACCCTGACCTCCACCCTGACCTTGACTGTGACCGTAACCTCCACCCCGACCTTGACCCTGACCCTGACCTTCACCCTGACCTCCACCCTGACCTTGACCCAGACCCTGACCTCCACCCTGACCTCCAGCCTGACCTTGACTCTGACCCTGACTTCCACCCTGACCTTGACCCTGACCCTGACCTCCACCTTGACTGTGACCGTAACCTCCACCCTGACCTTGACCCTGACCCTGACCTCCACCCTTAGCTTGACCCTGACCCTGACCTTCACCCTGACCTTGACCCTGACCCTGACCTCCACCCTGACCTTGACCCTGACCCTGACCCTCACTCTGACCTTGACCCAGACCGTGACCTCCACCCTGACCTCCACCCTGACCTTGACTGTGACCCTGACCTCTACTTAGACCGTGACCTCCACCCTGACCTCCACCCTGACCTTGACCCCGACCCTGAACTCCGCCCTGACCTTGACTTTCACCCTGACCTCCACCCTGACCTTGACCCTGACCCTGACCTCCACCCTGACCTTGACCCTGACCCTGACCTCCACCCTGACCTTGACCCTGACCCTGACCTCGACCCTGACCTTGACCCTGACCCTGACCTCCTCCCTGACCTCCACCCTGACCTTGACTCCGACCCTGACGTCCACCCTGACCTTGACCCTGACCGTAACCTCCACCCTGACCTTGACTGTGACCGTAACCTCCACCCTGACCTTGACCCTGACCCTGACCTCCACCCTGACCTTGACTGTGACCCTGACCTCCACCCTGACCTCCACCCTGACCTTGAGTCTGACCCTGACCTCCACCCTGACCTTGACCCTGACCCTGACCTCCACTCTGACCTTGACTGTGACCGTAACCTCCACCCCGACCTTGACCCTGACCCTGACCTCCACCCTGACCTCCACCCTGACCTTTACCCAGACCCTGACCTCCACCCTGACCTCCACCCTGACCTTGACTCTGACCCTGACCTCCACCCTGACCTTGACTCTGACCCTGACGTCCACCCTGACCTTGACCCTGACCGTGACCTCCACCCTGACCTTGACTGTGACCGTAACCTCAACCCTGACCTTGACCCTGACCCTGACCTTCACCCTGACCTTGACCCTGACCCTCACCTCCTCCCTGACCTCCACCCTGACCTTGACCCTGACCCTGACCTCCTCCCTGACCTCCACCCTGACCTTGACTGTGACCGTAACCTCCACCCTGACCTTGACCCTGACCCTGACCCTCACTCTGACCTTGACCCAGACCGTGACCTCCACCATGACCTCCACCCTGACCTTGACTGTGACCCTGATCTATACTTAGACCGTGACCTCCACCCTGACCTCCACCCTGACCTTGACCCCGACCCTGAACTCCGCCCTGACCTTGACTTTCACCCTGACCTCCACCCTGACCTTGACCCTCACCCTGACCTCCACCCTGACCTTGACCCTGACCTTGACCTCTACCCTGACCTTGACCCTGACCCTGACCTCCTCCCTGACCTCCACCCTGACCCTGACCTACACCCTGACCTGGACCCTGACCCTGACCTCCTCCCTGACCTCCACCCTGACCTTGACTGTGACCGTAACCTCCACCCTGACCTTGACCCTGACCCTGACCTCCACCCTGACCTTGACTGTGACCCTGACCTCCACCCTGACCTTGACTCTGACCCTGACCTCCGGCCTGACCTTGACCCTGACCCTGACCTCCACCCTGACCTTGACTGTGACCGTAACCTCCACCCCGACCTTGACCCTGACCCTGACCACCACCCTGACCTTGACTGTGACCCTGACCTCAGCCCTGACCTTGACTCTGACCCTGACCTCCACCCTGACCTTGACCCTGACCCTGACCTCCACCCTGACCTTGACTCTGACCCTGACCTCCACCCTGACCTTGACCCTGACCGTGACCTCCACCCTGACCTTGACTGTGACCGTAACCTCCACCCTGACCTTGACCCTGACCCTGACCTCCACCCTGACCTTGACCCTGACCCTGACCTCCTCCCTGACCTCCACCCTGACCTTGACTGTGACCCTGACCTCCACCCTGACCTTGACCCTGACCCTGACCTCCACCCTTAGCTTGACCCTGACCCTGATCTTCACCCTGACCTTGACCCTGACCCTGACCTCCACCCTGACCTTGACCCTGACCGTGACCTCCACCCTGACCTTGACCCTGACCCTGACCTCTACCCTGACCTTGACCCTGACCCTGACCTCCTCCCTGACCTCCACCCTGACCTTGACTCTGACCCTGACCTCCACCCTGACGTTGACCCTGACCGTGACCTCCACCCTGACCTTAACTGTGACCGTAACCTCCACCCTGACCTTGACCCTGACCCTGACCTCCACCCTGACCATGACCCTGACCCTGACCTCCTCCCTGGGGTCCACCCTGACCCTGACTGTGAACGTAACCTCCACCCTGACCTTGACCCTGACCCTGACCTCCACCCTGACCTTGACTGTGACTCTGACCTCCACCCTGACCTTGACCCTGACCCTGACCTCCACCCTGACCTTGACCCTGACCCTGACCTCTACCCTGACCTTGACCCTGACCCTGACCTCCTCCCTGACCTCCTCCCTGACCTTGACGCTGACCCTGACGTCCACCCTGACCTTGACCCTGACCGTGACCTCCACCCTGACCTTGACTCTGACCCTGACCTCCACCCTGACCTTGACCCTGACCCTGACCTCCACCCTGACCTTGACTCTGACCCTGACCTCCACCCTGACCTTGACCCTGACCCTGACCTCCACCCTGACCTTGACTGTGACCGTAACCTCCACCTCGACCTTGACCCTGACCCTGACCACCACCCTGACCTTGACTGTGACCCTGACCCCCACCCTGACCTCCACCCTGACCTTGACTCTGACCCTTACCTCCACCCTGACCTTGAGCCTGACCCTGACCTCCACGCTGACCTTGACTCTGACCCTGACCTCCACCCTGACCTTGACCCTGACCCTGACCTCCACCCTGACCTTGACTGTGACCCTGACCTCCACCCTGACCTCCACCCTGACCTTGGCTGTGACCCTGACCTCCACCCTGACCTCCACCCTGACCTTGACTCTGACCCTGACCTCCACCCTGACCTTGAACCTGACCCTGACCTCCACCCTGACCTTGACTGTGACCCTGACCTCCACCCTGACCTCCACCCTGACCTTGACTCTGACCCTGACCTCCATTCTGACCTTGACCCTGACCCTGACCTTCACCCTTAGCTTGACCCTGACCCTGACCTTCACCCTGACCTTGACCCTGACCCTGACCTCCACCCTGACCTTCACTCTGACCTTGACCCAGACCGTGACCTCCACCCTGACCTCCACCCTGACCTTGACTGTGACCCTGACCTCTACTTAGACCGTGACCTCCACCCTGACCTCCACCCTGACCTTCACCCCGACCCTGAACTCCGCCCTGACCTTGAATTTGACCCTGACCTCCACCCTGACCTTGACCCTGACCCTGACCTCCACCCTGACCTTGACCCTGACCCTGACCTCTACCCTGACCTTGACCCTGACCCTGACCTCCTCCCTGACCTCCACCCTGACCTTGACGCTGACCCTGACGTCCACCCTGACCTTGACCCTGACCGTGACCTCCACCCTGACCTTGACTGTGACCGTAACCTTCACCCTGACCTTGACCCTGACCCTGACCTCCTCCCTGACCTCCACCCTGACCATGACTGTGACCGTAACCTCCACCCTGACCTTGACCCTGACCCTGACCTCCACCCTGACCTCGACTGTGACCCTGACCTCAACTCTGACCTTGACTCTGACCCTGACCTCCACCCTGACCTTGACCCTGACCCTGACCTCCACCCTGACCTTGACTGTGACCGTAACCTCCACCCCGACCTTGACCCTGACCCTGACCTCCACCCTGACCTTGACTGTGACCCTGACCTCCACCCTGACCTCCACCCTGACCTTGACTCTGACCCTGACCTCCACCCTCACCTTGACCCTGACTCTGACCTCCACCCTGACCTTGACTCTGACCCTGACCTCCACCCTGACCTCGACCCTGACCCTGACCTCCACCCTGCCCTTGACTGTGACCCTGACCTCCACCCTGACCTCCACCCTGACCTTGACTGTGACCCTGACCTCCACCCTGACCATGACCCTGACCCTGACCTCCTCCCTGGGGTCCACCCTGACCCTGACTGTGAACGTAACCTCCACCCTGACCTTGACCCTGACCCTGACCTCCACCCTGACCTTGACTGTGACCCTGACCTCCACCCTGACCTTGACCCTGACCCTGACCTCCACCCTGACCTTGACCCTGACCCTGACCTCGACCCTGACCTTGACCCTGACCCTGACCTCCTCCCTGACCTCCACCCTGACCTTGACTCCGACCCTGACGTCCACCCTGACCTTGACCCTGACCGTAACCTCCACCCTGACCTTGACTGTGACCGTAACCTCCACCCTGACCTTGACCCTGACCCTGACCTCCACCCTGACCTTGACTGTGACCCTGACCTCCACCCTGACCTCCACCCTGACCTTGAGTCTGACCCTGACCTCCACCCTGACCTTGACCCTGACCCTGACCTCCACTCTGACCTTGACTGTGACCGTAACCTCCACCCCGACCTTGACCCTGACCCTGACCTCCACCCTGACCTCCACCCTGACCTTTACCCAGACCCTGACCTCCACCCTGACCTCCACCCTGACCTTGACTCTGACCCTGACCTCCACCCTGACCTTGACTCTGACCCTGACGTCCACCCTGACCTTGACCCTGACCGTGACCTCCACCCTGACCTTGACTGTGACCGTAACCTCAACCCTGACCTTGACCCTGACCCTGACCTTCACCCTGACCTTGACCCTGACCCTGACCTCCACCTTGACTGTGACCGTAACCTCCACCCTGACCTTGACCCTGACCCTGACCTCCACCCTTAGCTTGACCCTGACCCTGACCTTCACCCTGACCTTGACCCTGACCCTGACCTCCACCCTGACCTTGACCCTGACCCTGACCCTCACTCTGACCTTGACCCAGACCGTGACCTCCACCCTGACCTCCACCCTGACCTTGACTGTGACCCTGACCTCTACTTAGACCGTGACCTCCACCCTGACCTCCACCCTGACCTTGACCCCGACCCTGAACTCCGCCCTGACCTTGACTTTCACCCTGACCTCCACCCTGACCTTGACCCTGACCCTGACCTCCACCCTGACCTTGACCCTGACCCTGACCTCCACCCTGACCTTGACCCTGACCCTGACCTCGACCCTGACCTTGACCCTGACCCTGACCTCCTCCCTGACCTCCACCCTGACCTTGACTCCGACCCTGACGTCCACCCTGACCTTGACCCTGACCGTAACCTCCACCCTGACCTTGACTGTGACCGTAACCTCCACCCTGACCTTGACCCTGACCCTGACCTCCACCCTGACCTTGACTGTGACCCTGACCTCCACCCTGACCTCCACCCTGACCTTGAGTCTGACCCTGACCTCCACCCTGACCTTGACCCTGACCCTGACCTCCACTCTGACCTTGACTGTGACCGTAACCTCCACCCCGACCTTGACCCTGACCCTGACCTCCACCCTGACCTCCACCCTGACCTTTACCCAGACCCTGACCTCCACCCTGACCTCCACCCTGACCTTGACTCTGACCCTGACCTCCACCCTGACCTTGACTCTGACCCTGACGTCCACCCTGACCTTGACCCTGACCGTGACCTCCACCCTGACCTTGACTGTGACCGTAACCTCAACCCTGACCTTGACCCTGACCCTGACCTTCACCCTGACCTTGACCCTGACCCTGACCTCCTCCCTGACCTCCACCCTGACCTTGACCCTGACCCTGACCTCCTCCCTGACCTCCACCCTGACCTTGACTGTGACCGTAACCTCCACCCTGACCTTGACCCTGACCCTGACCCTCACTCTGACCTTGACCCAGACCGTGACCTCCACCATGACCTCCACCCTGACCTTGACTGTGACCCTGACCTATACTTAGACCGTGACCTCCACCCTGACCTCCACCCTGACCTTGACCCCGACCCTGAACTCCGCCCTGACCTTGACTTTCACCCTGACCTCCACCCTGACCTTGACCCTCACCCTGACCTCCACCCTGACCTTGACCCTGACCCTGACCTCTACCCTGACCTTGACCCTGACCCTGACCTCCTCCCTGACCTCCACCCTGACCTTGACTCTGACCCTGACCTCCACCCTGACCTTGACCCTGACCGTGACCTCAACCCTGACCTTGACTGTGACCGTAACCTCCACCCTGACCTTGACCCTGACCCTGACCTACACCCTGACCTGGACCCTGACCCTGACCTCCTCCCTGACCTCCACCCTGACCTTGACTGTGACAGTAACCTCCACCCTGACCTTGACCCTGACCCTGACCTCCACCCTGACCTTGACTGTGACCCTGACCTCCACCCTGACCTTGACTCTGACCCTGACCTCCGGCCTGACCTTGACCCTGACCCTGACCTCCACCCTGACCTTGACTGTGACCGTAACCTCCACCCCGACCTTGACCCTGACCCTGACCACCACCCTGACCTTGACTGTGACCCTGACCTCAGCCCTGACCTTGACTCTGACCCTGACCTCCTCCCTGACCTCCACCCTGACCTTGACTGTGACAGTAACCTCCACCCTGACCTTGACCCTGACCCTGACCTCCACCCTGACCCTGACCTCCTCCCTGACCTCCACCCTGACCTTGACTCTGACCGTGACCTCCACCCTGACGTTGACCCTGACCGTGACCTCCACCCTGACCTTAACTGTGACCGTAACCTCCACCCTGACCTTGACCCTGACCCTGACCTCCACCCTGACCATGACCCTGACCCTGACCTCCTCCCTGGGGTCCACCCTGACCCTGACTGTGAACGTAACCTCCACCCTGACCTTGACCCTGACCCTGACCTCCACCCTGACCTTGACCCTGACCGTGACCTCCACCCTGACCTTGACCCTGACCCTGACCTCTACCCTGACCTTGACCCTGACCCTGACCTCCTCCCTGACCTCCACCCTGACCTTGACTCTGACCCTGACCTCCACCCTGACGTTGACCCTGACCGTGACCTCCACCCTGACCTTAACTGTGACCGTAACCTCCACCCTGACCTTGACCCTGACCCTGACCTCCACCCTGACCATGACCCTGACCCTGACCTCCTCCCTGGGGTCCACCCTGACCCTGACTGTGAACGTAACCTCCACCCTGACCTTGACCCTGACCCTGACCTCCACCCTGACCTTGACTGTGACCCTGACCTCCACCCTGACCTTGACCCTGACCCTGACCTCCACCCTGACCTTGACCCTGACCCTGACCTCGACCCTGACCTTGACCCTGACCCTGACCTCCTCCCTGACCTCCACCCTGACCTTGACTCCGACCCTGACGTCCACCCTGACCTTGACCCTGACCGTAACCTCCACCCTGACCTTGACTGTGACCGTAACCTCCACCCTGACCTTGACCCTGACCCTGACCTCCACCCTGACCTTGACTGTGACCCTGACCTCCACCCTGACCTCCACCCTGACCTTGAGTCTGACCCTGACCTCCACCCTGACCTTGACCCTGACCCTGACCTCCACTCTGACCTTGACTGTGACCGTAACCTCCACCCCGACCTTGACCCTGACCCTGACCTCCACCCTGACCTCCACCCTGACCTTTACCCAGACCCTGACCTCCACCCTGACCTCCACCCTGACCTTGACTCTGACCCTGACCTCCACCCTGACCTTGACTCTGACCCTGACGTCCACCCTGACCTTGACCCTGACCGTGACCTCCACCCTGACCTTGACTGTGACCGTAACCTCAACCCTGACCTTGACCCTGACCCTGACCTTCACCCTGACCTTGAACCTGACCCTGACCTCCTCCCTGACCTCCACCCTGACCTTGACCCTGACCCTGACCTCCTCCCTGACCTCCACCCTGACCTTGACTGTGACCGTAACCTCCACCCTGACCTTGACCCTGACCCTGACCCTCACTCTGACCTTGACCCAGACCGTGACCTCCACCATGACCTCCACCCTGACCTTGACTGTGACCCTGATCTATACTTAGACCGTGACCTCCACCCTGACCTCCACCCTGACCTTGACCCCGACCCTGAACTCCGCCCTGACCTTGACTTTCACCCTGACCTCCACCCTGACCTTGACCCTCACCCTGACCTCCACCCTGACCTTGACCCTGACCCTGACCTCTACCCTGACCTTGACCCTGACCCTGACCTCCTCCCTGACCTCCACCCTGACCTTGACTCTGACCCTGACCTCCACCCTGACCTTGACCCTGACCGTGACCTCAACCCTGACCTTGACTGTGACCGTAACCTCCACCCTGACCTTGACCCTGACCCTGACCTACACCCTGACCTGGACCCTGACCCTGACCTCCTCCCTGACCTCCACCCTGACCTTGACTGTGACCGTAACCTCCACCCTGACCTTGACCCTGACCCTGACCTCCACCCTGACCTTGACTGTGACCCTGACCTCCACCCTGACCTTGACTCTGACCCTGACCTCCGGCCTGACCTTGACCCTGACCCTGACCTCCACCCTGACCTTGACTGTGACCGTAACCTCCACCCCGACCTTGACCCTGACCCTGACCACCACCCTGACCTTGACTGTGACCCTGACCTCAGCCCTGACCTTGACTCTGACCCTGACCTCCACCCTGACCTTGACCCTGACCCTGACCTCCACCCTGACCTTGACTCTGACCCTGACCTCCACCCTGACCTTGACCCTGACCGTGACCTCCACCCTGACCTTGACTGTGACCGTAACCTCCACCCTGACCTTGACCCTGACCCTGACCTCCACCCTGACCTTGACCCTGACCCTGACCTCCTCCCTGACCTCCACCCTGACCTTGACTGTGACCCTGACCTCCACCCTGACCTTGACCCTGACCCTGACCTCCACCCTTAGCTTGACCCTGACCCTGATCTTCACCCTGACCTTGACCCTGACCCTGACCTCCACCCTGACCTTGACCCTGACCGTGACCTCCACCCTGACCTTGACCCTGACCCTGACCTCTACCCTGACCTTGACCCTGACCCTGACCTCCTCCCTGACCTCCACCCTGACCTTGACTCTGACCCTGACCTCCACCCTGACGTTGACCCTGACCGTGACCTCCACCCTGACCTTAACTGTGACCGTAACCTCCACCCTGACCTTGACCCTGACCCTGACCTCCACCCTGACCATGACCCTGACCCTGACCTCCTCCCTGGGGTCCACCCTGACCCTGACTGTGAACGTAACCTCCACCCTGACCTTGACCCTGACCCTGACCTCCACCCTGACCTTGACTGTGACCCTGACCTCCACCCTGACCTTGACCCTGACCCTGACCTCCACCCTGACCTTGACCCTGACCCTGACCTCTACCCTGACCTTGACCCTGACCCTGACCTCCTCCCTGACCTCCTCCCTGACCTTGACGCTGACCCTGACGTCCACCCTGACCTTGACCCTGACCGTGACCTCCACCCTGACCTTGACTCTGACCCTGACCTCCACCCTGACCTTGACCCTGACCCTGACCTCCACCCTGACCTTGACTCTGACCCTGACCTCCACCCTGACCTTGACCCTGACCCTGACCTCCACCCTGACCTTGACTGTGACCGTAACCTCCACCTCGACCTTGACCCTGACCCTGACCACCACCCTGACCTTGACTGTGACCCTGACCCCCACCCTGACCTCCACCCTGACCTTGACTCTGACCCTTACCTCCACCCTGACCTTGAGCCTGACCCTGACCTCCACCCTGACCTTGACTCTGACCCTGACCTCCACCCTGACCTTGACCCTGACCCTGACCTCCACCCTGACCTTGACTGTGACCCTGACCTCCACCCTGACCTCCACCCTGACCTTGGCTGTGACCCTGACCTCCACCCTGACCTCCACCCTGACCTTGACTCTGACCCTGACCTCCACCCTGACCTTGAACCTGACCCTGACCTCCACCCTGACCTTGACTGTGACCCTGACCTCCACCCTGACCTCCACCCTGACCTTGACTCTGACCCTGACCTCCATTCTGACCTTGACCCTGACCCTGACCTCCACCCTTAGCTTGACCCTGACCCTGACCTTCACCCTGACCTTGACCCTGACCCTGACCTCCACCCTGACCTTCACTCTGACCTTGACCCAGACCGTGACCTCCACCCTGACCTCCACCCTGACCTTGACTGTGACCCTGACCTCTACTTAGACCGTGACCTCCACCCTGACCTCCACCCTGACCTTCACCCCGACCCTGAACTCCGCCCTGACCTTGAATTTGACCCTGACCTCCACCCTGACCTTGACCCTGACCCTGACCTCCACCCTGACCTTGACCCTGACCCTGACCTCTACCCTGACCTTGACCCTGACCCTGACCTCCTCCCTGACCTCCACCCTGACCTTGACGCTGACCCTGACGTCCACCCTGACCTTGACCCTGACCGTGACCTCCACCCTGACCTTGACTGTGACCGTAACCTTCACCCTGACCTTGACCCTGACCCTGACCTCCTCCCTGACCTCCACCCTGACCATGACTGTGACCGTAACCTCCACCCTGACCTTGACCCTGACCCTGACCTCCACCCTGACCTCGACTGTGACCCTGACCTCAACTCTGACCTTGACTCTGACCCTGACCTCCACCCTGACCTTGACCCTGACCCTGACCTCCACCCTGACCTTGACTGTGACCGTAACCTCCACCCCGACCTTGACCCTGACCCTGACCTCCACCCTGACCTTGACTGTGACCCTGACCTCCACCCTGACCTCCACCCTGACCTTGACTCTGACCCTGACCTCCACCCTCACCTTGACCCTGACTCTGACCTCCACCCTGACCTTGACTCTGACCCTGACCTCCACCCTGACCTCGACCCTGACCCTGACCTCCACCCTGCCCTTGACTGTGACCCTGACCTCCACCCTGACCTCCACCCTGACCTTGACTGTGACCCTGACCTCCACCCTGACCATGACCCTGACCCTGACCTCCTCCCTGGGGTCCACCCTGACCCTGACTGTGAACGTAACCTCCACCCTGACCTTGACCCTGACCCTGACCTCCACCCTGACCTTGACTGTGACCCTGACCTCCACCCTGACCTTGACCCTGACCCTGACCTCCACCCTGACCTTGACCCTGACCCTGACCTCGACCCTGACCTTGACCCTGACCCTGACCTCCTCCCTGACCTCCACCCTGACCTTGACTCCGACCCTGACGTCCACCCTGACCTTGACCCTGACCGTAACCTCCACCCTGACCTTGACTGTGACCGTAACCTCCACCCTGACCTTGACCCTGACCCTGACCTCCACCCTGACCTTGACTGTGACCCTGACCTCCACCCTGACCTCCACCCTGACCTTGAGTCTGACCCTGACCTCCACCCTGACCTTGACCCTGACCCTGACCTCCACTCTGACCTTGACTGTGACCGTAACCTCCACCCCGACCTTGACCCTGACCCTGACCTCCACCCTGACCTCCACCCTGACCTTTACCCAGACCCTGACCTCCACCCTGACCTCCACCCTGACCTTGACTCTGACCCTGACCTCCACCCTGACCTTGACTCTGACCCTGACGTCCACCCTGACCTTGACCCTGACCGTGACCTCCACCCTGACCTTGACTGTGACCGTAACCTCAACCCTGACCTTGACCCTGACCCTGACCTTCACCCTGACCTTGACCCTGACCCTGACCTCCTCCCTGACCTCCACCCTGACCTTGACCCTGACCCTGACCTCTACCCTGACCTTGACCCTGACCCTGACCTCCTCCCTGACCTCCACCCTGACCTTGACTCTGACCCTGACCTCCACCCTGACCTTGACCCTGACCGTGACCTCAACCCTGACCTTGACTGTGACCGTAACCTCCACCCTGACCTTGACCCTGACCCTGACCTACACCCTGACCTGGACCCTGACCCTGACCTCCTCCCTGACCTCCACCCTGACCTTGACTGTGACCGTAACCTCCACCCTGACCTTGACCCTGACCCTGACCTCCACCCTGACCTTGACTGTGACCCTGACCTCCACCCTGACCTTGACTCTGACCCTGACCTCCGGCCTGACCTTGACCCTGACCCTGACCTCCACCCTGACCTTGACTGTGACCGTAACCTCCACCCCGACCTTGACCCTGACCCTGACCACCACCCTGACCTTGACTGTGACCCTGACCTCAGCCCTGACCTTGACTCTGACCCTGACCTCCACCCTGACCTTGACCCTGACCCTGACCTCCACCCTGACCTTGACTCTGACCCTGACCTCCACCCTGACCTTGACCCTGACCGTGACCTCCACCCTGACCTTGACTGTGACCGTAACCTCCACCCTGACCTTGACCCTGACCCTGACCTCCACCCTGACCTTGACCCTGACCCTGACCTCCTCCCTGACCTCCACCCTGACCTTGACTGTGACCCTGACCTCCACCCTGACCTTGACCCTGACCCTGACCTCCACCCTTAGCTTGACCCTGACCCTGATCTTCACCCTGACCTTGACCCTGACCCTGACCTCCACCCTGACCTTGACCCAGACCGTGACCTCCACCCTGACCTCCACCCTGACCTTGACTGTGACCCTGACCTCTACTTAGACCGTGACCTCCACCCTGACCTCCACCCTGACCTTCACCCCGACCCTGAACTCCGCCCTGACCTTGAATTTGACCCTGACCTCCACCCTGACCTTGACCCTGACCCTGACCTCCACCCTGACCTTGACCCTGACCCTGACCTCTACCCTGACCTTGACCCTGACCCTGACCTCCTCCCTGACCTCCACCCTGACCTTGACGCTGACCCTGACGTCCACCCTGACCTTGACCCTGACCGTGACCTCCACCCTGACCTTGACTGTGACCGTAACCTTCACCCTGACCTTGACCCTGACCCTGACCTCCTCCCTGACCTCCACCCTGACCATGACTGTGACCGTAACCTCCACCCTGACCTTGACCCTGACCCTGACCTCCACCCTGACCTCGACTGTGACCCTGACCTCAACTCTGACCTTGACTCTGACCCTGACCTCCACCCTGACCTTGACCCTGACCCTGACCTCCACCCTGACCTTGACTGTGACCGTAACCTCCACCCCGACCTTGACCCTGACCCTGACCTCCACCCTGACCTTGACTGTGACCCTGACCTCCACCCTGACCTCCACCCTGACCTTGACTCTGACCCTGACCTCCACCCTCACCTTGACCCTGACTCTGACCTCCACCCTGACCTTGACTCTGACCCTGACCTCCACCCTGACCTCGACCCTGACCCTGACCTCCACCCTGCCCTTGACTGTGACCCTGACCTCCACCCTGACCTCCACCCTGACCTTGACTGTGACCCTGACCTCCACCCTGACCTCCACCCTGACCTTGACTCTGACCCTGACCTCCACCCTGACCTTGACCCTGACCCTGACCTCCACCCTGACCTTGAGTGTGACCCTGACCTCTACCCTGACGTTGACCTCCACCCTGACCTCCACCCTGACCTTGACCCCGACCCTGACCTTCACCCTGACCTTGACCCTGACCCTGACCTCCCCGCTGACCTTGACCTTGACCCTGACCTCCACCCTGACCTTGACCCTGACCCTGACCTCCACCCTGACCTCCACCCTGACCTTGACTCTGACCCTGACCTCCACCCTGACCTTGACCCTGACCCTGACCTTCACCCTTAGCTTGACCCTGACCCTGACCTTCACCCTGACCTTGACCCTGACCCTGACCTTCACCCTGACCTTGACCCTGACCCTGACCTCCACCCTGACCTTGACCCTGACCCTGACCTTCACTCTGACCTTGACCCAGACCGTGACCTCCACCCTGACCTCCACCCTGACCTTGACTGTGACCCTGACCTCTACTTAGACCGTGACCTCCACCCTGACCTCCACCCTGACCTTGACCCCGACCCTGAACTCCGCCCTGACCTTGACTTTGACCCTGACCTCCACCCTGACCTTGACCCTGACCCTGACCTCCACCCTGACCTTGACCCTGACCCTGACCTCCACCCTGATCTTGACTGTGACCCTGACCTCCACCCTGACCTTCACCCTGACCTTGAGTCTGACCCTGACCTCCACCCTGACCTTGACCCAGACCCTGACCTCCACCCTGACCTCCAGCCTGACCTTGACTCTGACCCTGACTTCCACCCTGACCTTGACCCTGACCCTGACCTCCACCTTGACTGTGACCGTAACCTCCACCCTGACCGTGACCCTGACCCTGACCTCCACCCTTAGCTTGACCCTGACCCTGACCTTCACCCTGACCTTGACCCTGACCCTGACCTCCACCCTGACCTTGACCCTGACCCTGACCCTCACTCTGACCTTGACCCAGACCGTGACCTCCACCCTGACCTCCACCCTGACCTTGACTGTGACCCTGACCTATACTTAGACCGTGACCTCCACCCTGACCTCCACCCTGACCTTGACCCCGACCCTGAACTCCGCCCTGACCTTGACTTTCACCCTGACCTCCACCCTGACCTTGACCCTCACCCTGACCTCCACCCTGACCTTGACCCTGACCCTGACCTCTACCCTGACCTTGACCCTGACCCTGACCTCCTCCCTGACCTCCACCCTGACCTAGACTCCGACCCTGACCTCCACCCTGACCTTGACCCTGACCGTGACCTCAACCCTGACCTTGACTGTGACCGTAACCTCCACCCTGACCTTGACCCTGACCCTGACCTCCACCCTGACCTGGACCCTGACCCTGACCTCCTCCCTGACCTCCACCCTGACCTTGACTGTGACCGTAACCTCCACCCTGACCTTGACCCTGACCCTGACCTCCACCCTGACCTTGACTGTGACCCTGACCTCCACCCTGACCTTGACTATGACCCTGACCTCCGGCCTGACCTTGACCCTGACCCTGACCTCCACCCTGACCTTGACTGTGACCGTAACCTCCACCCCGACCTTGACCCTGACCCTGACCACCACCCTGACCTTGACTGTGACCCTGACCTCAGCCCTGACCTTGACTCTGACCCTGACCTCCACCCTGACCTTGACCCTGACCCTGACCTCCACCCTGACCTTGACTCTGACCCTGACCTCCACCCTGACCTTGACCCTGACCGTGACCTCCACCCTGACCTTGACCCTGACCCTGACCTCTACCCTGACCTTGACCCTGACCCTGACCTCCTCCCTGACCACCACCCTGACCTTGACTCTGACCCTGACCTCCACCCTGACGTTGACCCTGACCGTGACCTCCACCCTGACCTTAACTGTGACCGTAACCGCCACCCTGACCTTGACCCTGACCCTGACCTCCACCCTGACCATGACCCTGACCCTGACCTCCTCCCTGGGGTCCACCCTGACCCTGACTGTGAACGTAACCTCCACCCTGACCTTGACCCTGACCCTGACCTCCACCCTGACCTTGACTGTGACCCTGACCTCCACCCTGACCTTGACCCTGACCCTGACCTCCTCCCTGACCTCCACCCTGACCTTGACTGTGACCGTAACCTCCACCCTGACCTTGACCCTGACCCTGACCTCCACCCTGACCTTGACTGTGACCCTGACCTCCACCCTGACCTCCACCCTGACCTTGACTCTGACCCTGACCTCCACCCTGACCTTGACCCTGACCCTGACCTCCACCCTGACCTTGACTCTGACCCTGACCTCCACCCTGACCTTGACCCTGACCCTGACCTCCACCCTGACCTTGACTGTGACCGTAACCTCCACCCCGACCTTGACCCTGACCCTGTCCACCACCCTGACCTTGACTGTGACCCTGACCTCCACCCTGACCTCCACCCTGACATTGACTCTGACCCTGACCTCCACCCTGACCTTGACCCTGACCCTGACCTCCCCGCTGACCTTGACCTTGACCCTGACCTCCACCCTGACCTTGACCCTGACCCTGACCGCCGCCCTGACCTTGACTGTGACCCTGACCTCCACCCTGACCTCCACCCTGACCTTGACTGTGACCCTGACCTCCACCCTGACCTTGACCCTGACCCTGACCTCCATCCTTAGCTTGACCCTGACCCTGACCTCCACCCTGACCTTGACTGTGACCGTAACCTCCACCCTGACCTTGACCCTGACCCTGACCTCCACCCTGACCTTGACTGTGACCGTAACCTCCACCCTGACCTTGACCCTGACCCTGACCTCCACCCTGACCTTGACTGTGACCCTGACCTCCACCCTGACCTTGACCCTGACCCTGACCTCCACCCTGACCTTGACTCTGACCCTGACCTCCACCCTGACCTTGACCCTTACCCTGACCTCCACCCTGACCTTGACTGTGACCCTGACCTCCACCCTGACCTCCACCCTGACCTTGACTGTGACCCTGACCTCCACCCTGACCTTAACTCTGACCCTGACCTCCACCCTGACCTTGACCCTGACCCTGACCTCCACCCTGACCTTGACCCTGACCCTGACCTCCACCCTGACCTTGACTGTGACCGTGACCTCCACCCTGACCCGGACCCTGACCCTGACCTCCTCCCTGACCTCCACCCTGACCTTGACTGTGACCGTAACCTCCACCCTGACCTTGACCCTGACCCTGACCTCCACCCTGACCTTGACTGTGACCCTGACCTCCACCCTGACCTTGACTCTGACCCTGACCTCCGGCCTGACCTTGACCCTGACCCTGACCTCCACCCTGACCTTGACTGTGACCGTAACCTCCACCCCGACCTTGACCCTGACCCTGACCACCACCCTGACCTTGACTGTGACCCTGACCTCAGCCCTGACCTTGACTCTGACCCTGACCTCCACCCTGACCTTGACCCTGACCCTGACCTCCACCCTGACCTTGACTCTGACCCTGACCTCCACCCTGACCTTGACCCTGACCGTGACCTCCACCCTGACCTTGACTGTGACCGTAACCTCCACCCTGACCTTGACCCTGACCCTGACCTCCACCCTGACCTTGACCCTGACCCTGACCTCCTCCCTGACCTCCACCCTGACCTTGACTGTGACCCTGACCTCCACCCTGACCTTGACCCTGACCCTGACCTCCACCCTTAGCTTGACCCTGACCCTGATCTTCACCCTGACCTTGACTCTGACCCTGACCTCCACCCTGACCTTGACCCTGACCGTGACCTCCACCCTGACCTTGACCCTGACCCTGACCTCTACCCTGACCTTGACCCTGACCCTGACCTCCTCCCTGACCTCCACCCTGACCTTGACTCTGACCCTGACCTCCACCCTGACGTTGACCCTGACCGTGACCTCCACCCTGACCTTAACTGTGACCGTAACCTCCACCCTGACCTTGACCCTGACCCTGACCTCCACCCTGACCATGACCCTGACCCTGACCTCCTCCCTGGGGTCCACCCTGACCCTGACTGTGAACGTAACCTCCACCCTGACCTTGACCCTGACCCTGACCTCCACCCTGACCTTGACTGTGACCCTGACCTCCACCCTGACCTTGACCCTGACCCTGACCTCCTCCCTGACCTCCACCCTGACCTTGACTGTGACCGTAACCTCCACCCTGACCTTGACCCTGACCCTGACCTCCACCCTGACCTTGACTGTGACCCTGACCTCCACCCTGACCTCCACCCTGACCTTGACTCTGACCCTGACCTCCACCCTGACCTTGACCCTGACCCTGACCTCCACCCTGACCTTGACTCTGACCCTGACCTCCACCCTGACCTTGACCGTGACCCTGACCTCCACCCTGACCTTGACTGTGACCGTAACCTCCACCCCGACCTTGACCCTGACCCTGTCCACCACCCTGACCTTGACTGTGACCCTGACCTCCACCCTGACCTCCACCCTGACCTTGACTCTGACCCTGACCTCCACCCTGACCTTGACCCTGACCCTGACCTCCCCGCTGACCTTGACCTTGACGGTGACCTCCACCCTGACCTTGACCCTGACCCTGACCGCCGCCCTGACCTTGACTGTGACCCTGACCTCCACCCTGACCTCCACCCTGACCTTGACTGTGACCCTGACCTCCACCCTGACCTTGACTGTGACCCTGACCTCTACTTAGACCGTGACCTCCACCCTGACCTCCACCCTGACCTTGACCCCGACCCTGAACTCCGCCCTGACCTTGACTTTGACCCTGACCTCCACCCTGACCTTGACCCTGACCCTGACCTCCACCCTGACCTTGACCCTGACCCTGACCTCTACCCTGACCTTGACCCTGACCCTGACCTCCTCCCTGACCTCCATCCTGACCTTGACGCTGACCCTGACGTCCACCCTGACCTTGACCCTGACCGTGACCTCCACCCTGACCTTGACTGTGACCGTAACCTTCACCCTGACCTTGACCCTGACCCTGACCTCCTCCCTGACCTCCACCCTGACCATGACTGTGACCGTAACCTCCACCCTGACCTTGACCCTGACCCTGACCTCCACCCTGACCTCGACTGTGACCCTGACCTCAACTCTGACCTTGACTCTGACCCTGACCTCCACCCTGACCTTGACCCTGACCCTGACCTCCACCCTGACCTTGACTGTGACCGTAACCTCCACCCCGACCTTGACCCTGACCCTGACCTCCACCCTGACCTTGATTGTGACCCTGACCTCCACTCTGACCTTGACTCTGACCCTGACCTCCACCCTGACCTTGACCCTGACCCTGACCTCCACCCTGACCTTGACTGTGACCCTGACCTCCACCCTGACCTCCACCCTGACCATGACTGTGACCGTAACCTCCACCCTGACCTTGACCCTGACCCTGACCTCCACCCTGACCTTGACTGTGACCCTGACCTCCACCCTGACCTCCACCCTGACCTTGACTCTGACCCTGACCTCCACCCTCACCTTGACCCTGACCCTGACCTCCACCCTGACCTTGACTCTGACCCCGACCTCCACCCTGACCTCGACCCTGACCCTGACCTCCACCCTGCCCTTGACTGTGACCCTGACCTCCACCCTGACCTCCACCCTGACCTTGACTGTGACCCTGACCTCCACCCTGACCTCCACCCTGACCTTGACTCTGACCCTGACCTCCACCCTGACCTTGACCCTGACCCTGACATCCACCCTGACCTTGAGTGTGACCCTGACCTCTACCCTGACGTTGACCTTCACCCTGACCTCCACCCTGACCTTGACCCTGACGCTGACCTTCACCCTGACCTTGACCCTGACCCTGACCTCCCCGCTGACCTTGACCTTGACCCTGACCTCCACCCTGACCTTGACCCTGACCCTGACCTCCACCCTGACCTCCACCCTGACCTTGACTCTGACCCTGACCTCCACCCTGACCTTGACCCTGACCCTGACCTTCACCCTTAGCTTGACCCTGACCCTGACCTTCACCCTGACCTTGACCCTGACCCTGACCTTCACCCTGACCTTGACCCTGACCCTGACCTCCACCCTGACCTTGACCCTGACCCTGACCTTCACTCTGACCTTGACCCAGACCGTGACCTCCACCCTGACCTCCACCCTGACCTTGACTGTGACCCTGACCTCTACTCAGACCGTGACCTCCACCCTGACCTCCACCCTGACCTTGACCCCGACCCTGAACTCCGCCCTGACCTTGACTTTGACCCTGACCTCCACCCTGACCTTGACCCTGACCCTGACCTCCACCCTGACCTTGACCCTGACCCTGACCTCCACCCTGATCTTGACTGTGACCCTGACCTCCACCCTGACCTTCACCCTGACCTTGAGTCTGACCCTGACCTCCACCCTGACCTTGACCCTGACCCTGACCTCCACCCTGACCTTGACCCTTACCCTGACCTCCACCCTGACCTTGACTGTGACCCTGACCTCCACCCTGACCTCCACCCTGACCTTGACTGTGACCCTGACCTCCACCCTGACCTTAACTCTGACCCTGACCTCCACCCTGACCTTGACCCTGACCCTGACCTCCACCCTGACCTTGAGTGTGACCCTGACCTCTACCCTGACGTTGACCTCCACCCTGACCTCCACCCTGACCTTGACCCTGACCCTGACCTTCACCCTGACCTTGACCCTGACCCTGACCTCCCCGCTGACCTTGAACTTGACCCTGACCTCCACCCTGACCTTGACTGTGACCGTAACCTCCACCCCGACCTTGACCCTGACCCTGACCACCACCCTGACCTTGACTGTGACCCTGACCTCCACCCTGACCTCCACCCTGACCTTGACTCTGACCCTGACCTCCACCCTGACCTTGACCCTGACCCTGACCTCCCCGCTGACCTTGACTCTGACCCTGACCTCCACCCTGACCTTGACCCTGACCCTGACCTCCACCCTGACCTTGACTCTGACCCTGACCTCCACCCTGACCTTGACCCTGACCCTGACCTCCACCCTGACCTTGACTGTGACCGTGACCTCCACCCTGACCCGGACCCTGACCCTGACCTCCTCCCTGACCTCCACCCTGACCTTGACTGTGACCGTAACCTCCACCCTGACCTTGACCCTGACCCTGACCTCCACCCTGACCTTGACTGTGACCCTGACCTCCACCCTGACCTTGACTCTGACCCTGACCTCCGGCCTGACCTTGACCCTGACCCTGACCTCCACCCTGACCTTGACTGTGACCGTAACCTCCACCCCGACCTTGACCCTGACCCTGACCACCACCCTGACCTTGACTGTGACCCTGACCTCAGCCCTGACCTTGACTCTGACCCTGACCTCCACCCTGACCTTGACCCTGACCCTGACCTCCACCCTGACCTTGACTCTGACCCTGACCTCCACCCTGACCTTGACCCTGACCGTGACCTCCACCCTGACCTTGACTGTGACCGTAACCTCCACCCTGACCTTGACCCTGACCCTGACCTCCACCCTGACCTTGACCCTGACCCTGACCTCCTCCCTGACCTCCACCCTGACCTTGACTGTGACCCTGACCTCCACCCTGACCTTGACCCTGACCCTGACCTCCACCCTTAGCTTGACCCTGACCCTGATCTTCACCCTGACCTTGACTCTGACCCTGACCTCCACCCTGACCTTGACCCTGACCGTGACCTCCACCCTGACCTTGACCCTGACCCTGACCTCTACCCTGACCTTGACCCTGACCCTGACCTCCTCCCTGACCTCCACCCTGACCTTGACTCTGACCCTGACCTCCACCCTGACGTTGACCCTGACCGTGACCTCCACCCTGACCTTAACTGTGACCGTAACCTCCACCCTGACCTTGACCCTGACCCTGACCTCCACCCTGACCATGACCCTGACCCTGACCTCCTCCCTGGGGTCCACCCTGACCCTGACTGTGAACGTAACCTCCACCCTGACCTTGACCCTGACCCTGACCTCCACCCTGACCTTGACTGTGACCCTGACCTCCACCCTGACCTTGACCCTGACCCTGACCTCCTCCCTGACCTCCACCCTGACCTTGACTGTGACCGTAACCTCCACCCTGACCTTGACCCTGACCCTGACCTCCACCCTGACCTTGACTGTGACCCTGACCTCCACCCTGACCTCCACCCTGACCTTGACTCTGACCCTGACCTCCACCCTGACCTTGACCCTGACCCTGACCTCCACCCTGACCTTGACTCTGACCCTGACCTCCACCCTGACCTTGACCGTGACCCTGACCTCCACCCTGACCTTGACTGTGACCGTAACCTCCACCCCGACCTTGACCCTGACCCTGTCCACCACCCTGACCTTGACTGTGACCCTGACCTCCACCCTGACCTCCACCCTGACCTTGACTCTGACCCTGACCTCCACCCTGACCTTGACCCTGACCCTGACCTCCCCGCTGACCTTGACCTTGACGGTGACCTCCACCCTGACCTTGACCCTGACCCTGACCGCCGCCCTGACCTTGACTGTGACCCTGACCTCCACCCTGACCTCCACCCTGACCTTGACTGTGACCCTGACCTCCACCCTGACCTTGACTGTGACCCTGACCTCTACTTAGACCGTGACCTCCACCCTGACCTCCACCCTGACCTTGACCCTGACCCTGACCTCCACCCTGACCTTGACTGTGACCCTGACCTCCACCCTGACCTCCACTCTGACCTTGACTCTGACCCTGACCTCCACCCTGACCTTGACCCTGACCCTGACCTCCACCCTGACCTTGACTGTGACCCTGACCTCCACCCTGACCTCCACCCTGACCATGACTGTGACCGTAACCTCCACCCTGACCTTGACCCTGACCCTGACCTCCACCCTGACCTTGACTGTGACCCTGACCTCCACCCTGACCTCCACCCTGACCTTGACTCCGACCCTGACCTCCACCCTCACCTTGACCCTGACCCTGACCTCCACCCTGACCTTGACTCTGACCCCGACCTCCACCCTGACCTCGACCCTGACCCTGACCTCCACCCTGCCCTTGACTGTGACCCTGACCTCCACCCTGACCTCCACCCTGACCTTGACTGTGACCCTGACCTCCACCCTGACCTCCACCCTGACCTTGACTCTGACCCTGACCTCCACCCTGACCTTGACCCTGACCCTGACCTCCACCCTGACCTTGAGTGTGACCCTGACCTCTACCCTGACGTTGACCTTCACCCTGACCTCCACCCTGACCTTGACCCTGACCCTGACCTTCACCCTGACCTTGACCCTGACCCTGACCTCCCCGCTGACCTTGACCTTGACCCTGACCTCCACCCTGACCTTGACCCTGACCCTGACCTCCACCCTGACCTTGACTCTGACCCTGACCTCCACCCTGACCTTGACCCTGACCCTGACCTTCACCCTTAGCTTGACCCTGACCCTGACCTTCACCCTGACCTTGACCCTGACCCTGACCTTCACCCTGACCTTGACCCTGACCCTGACCTCCACCCTGACCTTGACCCTGACCCTGACCTTCACTCTGACCTTGACCCAGACCGTGACCTCCACCCTGACCTCCACCCTGACCTTGACTGTGACCCTGACCTCTACTCAGACCGTGACCTCCACCCTGACCTCCACCCTGACCTTGACCCCGACCCTGAACTCCGCCCTGACCTTGACTTTGACCCTGACCTCCACCCTGACCTTGACCCTGACCCTGACCTCCACCCTGACCTTGACCCTGACCCTGACCTCCACCCTGATCTTGACTGTGACCCTGACCTCCACCCTGACCTTCACCCTGACCTTGAGTCTGACCCTGACCTCCACCCTGACCTTGACCCTGACCCTGACCTCCACCCTGACCTTGACTGTGACCGTAACCTCCACCCCGACCTTGACCCTGACCCTGACCTCCACCCTGACCTCCACCCTGACCTTGACCCAGACCCTGACCTCCACCCTGACCTCCAGCCTGACCTTGACTTTGACCCTGACTTCCACCCTGACCTTGACCCTGACCCTGACCTCCACCTTGACTGTGACCGTAACCTCCACCCTGACCGTGACCCTGACCCTGACCTCCACCCTTAGCTTGACCCTGACCCTGACCTTCACCCTGACCTTGACCCTGACCCTGACCTCCACCCTGACCTTGACCCTGACCCTGACCCTCACTCTGACCTTGACCCAGACCGTGACCTCCACCCTGACCTCCACCCTGACCTTGACTGTGACCCTGACCTATACTTAGACCGTGACCTCCACCCTGACCTCCACCCTGACCTTGACCCCGACCCTGAACTCCGCCCTGACCTTGACTTTCACCCTGACCTCCACCCTGACCTTGCCCCTCACCCTGACCTCCACCCTGACCTTGACCCTGACCCTGACCTCTACCCTGACCTTGACCCTGACCCTGACCTCCTCCCTGACCTCCACCCTGACCTTGACTCCGACCCTGACCTCCACCCTGACCTTGACCCTGACCGTGACCTCAACCCTGACCTTGACTGTGACCGTAACCTCCACCCTGACCTTGACCCTGACCCTGACCTCCACCCTGACCTGGACCCTGACCCTGACCTCCTCCCTGACCTCCACCCTGACCTTGACTGTGACCGTAACCTCCACCCTGACCTTGACCCTGACCCTGACCTCCACCCTGACCTTGACTGTGACCCTGACCTCCACCCTGACCTTGACTATGACCCTGACCTCCGGCCTGACCTTGACCCTGACCCTGACCTCCACCCTGACCTTGACTGTGACCGTAACCTCCACCCCGACCTTGACCCTGACCCTGACCACCACCCTGACCTTGACTGTGACCCTGACCTCAGCCCTGACCTTGACTCTGACCCTGACCTCCACCCTGACCTTGACCCTGACCCTGACCTCCACCCTGACCTTGACTCTGACCCTGACCTCCACCCTGACCTTGACCCTGACCTTGACCCTGACCCTGACCTCCTCCCTGACCTCCACCCTGACCTTGACTGTGACCCTGACCTCCACCCTGACCTTGACCCTGACCCTGACCTCCACCCTTAGCTTGACCCTGACCCCGATCTTCACCCTGACCTTGACCCTGACCCTGACCTCCACCCTGACCTTGACCCTGACCGTGACCTCCACCCTGACCTTGACCCTGACCCTGACCTCTACCCTGACCTTGACCCTGACCCTGACCTCCTCCCTGACCTCCACCCTGACCTTGACTCTGACCCTGACCTCCACCCTGACGTTGACCCTGACCGTGACCTCCACCCTGACCTTAACTGTGACCGTAACCTCCACCCTGACCTTGACCCTGACCCTGACCTCCACCCTGACCATGACCCTGACCCTGACCTCCTCCCTGGGGTCCACCCTGACCCTGACTGTGAACGTAACCTCCACCCTGACCTTGACCCTGACCCTGACCTCCACCCTGACCTTGACTGTGACCCTGACCTCCACCCTGACCTTGACCCTGACCCTGACCTCCTCCCTGACCTCCACCCTGACCTTGACTGTGACCGTAACCTCCACCCTGACCTTGACCCTGACCCTGACCTCCACCCTGACCTTGACTGTGACCCTGACCTCCACCCTGACCTCCACCCTGACCTTGACTCTGACCCTGACCTCCACCCTGACCTTGACCCTGACCCTGACCTCCACCCTGACCTTGACTCTGACCCTGACCTCCACCCTGACCTTGACCCTGACCCTGACCTCCACCCTGACCTTGACTGTGACCGTAACCTCCACCCCGACCTTGACCCTGACCCTGTCCACCACCCTGACCTTGACTGTGACCCTGACCTCCACCCTGACCTCCACCCTGACCTTGACTCTGACCCTGACCTCCACCCTGACCTTGACCCTGACCCTGACCTCCCCGCTGACCTTGACCTTGACCCTGACCTCCACCCTGACCTTGACCCTGACCCTGACCGCCGCCCTGACCTTGACTGTGACCCTGACCTCCACCCTGACCTCCACCCTGACCTTGACTGTGACCCTGACCTCCACCCTGACCTTGACCCTGACCCTGACCTCCACCCTTAGCTTGACCCTGACCCTGACCTCCACCCTGACCTTGACTGTGACCGTAACCTCCACCCTGACCTTGACCCTGACCCTGACCTCCACCCTGACCTTGACTGTGACCGTAACCTCCACCCTGACCTTGACCCTGACCCTGACCTCCACCCTGACCTTGACTGTGACCCTGACCTCCACCCTGACCTTGACCCTGACCCTGACCTCCACCCTGACCTTGACTCTGACCCTGACCTCCACCCTGACCTTGACCCTTACCCTGACCTCCACCCTGACCTTGACTGTGACCCTGACCTCCACCCTGACCTCCACTCTGACCTTGACTGTGACCCTGACCTCCACCCTGACCTTAACTCTGACCCTGACCTCCACCCTGACCTTGACCCTGACCCTGACCTCCACCCTGACCTTGAGTGTGACCCTGACCTCTACCCTGACGTTGACCTCCACCCTGACCTCCACCCTGACCTTGACCCTGACCCTGACCTTCACCCTGACCTTGACCCTGACCCTGACCTCCCCGCTGACCTTGAACTTGACCCTGACCTCCACCCTGACCTTGACTGTGACCGTAACCTCCACCCCGACCTTGACCCTGACCCTGACCACCACCCTGACCTTGACTGTGACCCTGACCTCCACCCTGACCTCCACCCTGACCTTGACTCTGACCCTGACCTCCACCCTGACCTTGACCCTGACCCTGACCTCCCCGCTGACCTTGACTCTGACCCTGACCTCCACCCTGACCTTGACCCTGACCCTGACCTCCACCCTGACCTTGACTCTGACCCTGACCTCCACCCTGACCTTGACCCTGACCCTGACCTCCACCCTGACCTTGACTGTGACCGTGACCTCCACCCTGACCTGGACCCTGACCCTGACCTCCTCCCTGACCTCCACCCTGACCTTGACTGTGACCGTAACCTCCACCCTGACCTTGACCCTGACCCTGACCTCCACCCTGACCTTGACTGTGACCCTGACCTCCACCCTGACCTTGACTCTGACCCTGACCTCCACCCTGACCTTGACTCCGACCCTGACCTCCGGCCTGACCTTGACCCTGACCCTGACCTCCACCCTGACCTTGACTGTGACCGTGACCTCCACCCCGACCTTGACCCTGACCCTGACCACCACCCTGACCTTGACTGTGACCCTGACCTCAGCCCTGACCTTGACTCTGACCCTGACCTCCACTCTGACCTTGACCCTGACCCTGACCTCCACCCTGACCTTGACTCTGACCCTGACCTCCACCCTGACCTTGACCCTGACCGTGACCTCCACCCTGACCTTGACTGTGACCGTAACCTCCACCCTCACCTTGACCCTGACCCTGACCTCCACCCTGACCTTGACCCTGACCCTGACCTCCTCCCTGACCTCCACCCTGACCTTGACTGTGACCCTGACCTCCACCCTGACCTTGACCCTGACCCTGACCTCCACCCTTAGCTTGACCCTGACCCTGATCTTCACCCTGACCTTGACTCTGACCCTGACCTCCACCCTGACCTTGACCCTGACCGTGACCTCCACCCTGACCTTGACCCTGACCCTGACCTCTACCCTGACCTTGACCCTGACCCTGACCTCCTCCCTGACCTCCACCCTGACCTTGACTCTGACCCTGACCTCCACCCTGACGTTGACCCTGACCGTGACCTCCACCCTGACCTTAACTGTGACCGTAACCTCCACCCTGACCTTGACCCTGACCCTGACCTCCACCCTGACCATGACCCTGACCCTGACCTCCTCCCTGGGGTCCACCCTGACCCTGACTGTGAACGTAACCTCCACCCTGACCTTGACCCTGACCCTGACCTCCACCCTGACCTTGACTGTGACCCTGACCTCCACCCTGACCTTGACCCTGACCCTGACCTCCTCCCTGACGTCCACCCTGACCTTGACTGTGACCGTAACCTCCACCCTGACCTTGACCCTGACCCTGACCTCCACCCTGACCTTGACTGTGACCCTGACCTCCACCCTGACCTCCACCCTGACCTTGACTCTGACCCTGACCTCCACCCTGACCTTGACCCTGACCCTGACCTCCACCCTGACCTTGACTCTGACCCTGACCTCCACCCTGACCTTGACCCTGACCCTGACCTCCACCCTGACCTTGACTGTGACCGTAACCTCCACCCCGACCTTGACCCTGACCCTGTCCACCACCCTGACCTTGACTGTGACCCTGACCTCCACCCTGACCTCCACCCTGACCTTGACTCTGACCCTGACCTCCACCCTGACCTTGACCCTGACCCTGACCTCCCCGCTGACCTTGACCTTGACGGTGACCTCCACCCTGACCTTGACCCTGACCCTGACCGCCGCCCTGACCTTGACTGTGACCCTGACCTCCACCCTGACCTCCACCCTGACCTTGACTGTGACCCTGACCTCCACCCTGACCTTGACCCTGACCCTGACCTCCACCCTTAGCTTGACCCTGACCCTGACCTCCACCCTGACCTTGACTGTGACCGTAACCTCCACCCTGACCTTGACCCTGACCCTGACCTCCACCCTGACCTTGACTGTGACCGTAACCTCCACCCTGACCTTGACCCTGACCCTGACCTCCACCCTGACCTTGACTGTGACCCTGACCTCCACCCTGACCTTGACCCTGACCCTGACCTCCACCCTGACCTTGACTCTGACCCTGACCTCCACCCTGACCTTGACCCTTACCCTGACCTCCACCCTGACCTTGACTGTGACCCTGACCTCCACCCTGACCTCCACCCTGACCTTGACTGTGACCCTGACCTCCACCCTGACCTTAACTCTGACCCTGACCTCCACCCTGACCTTGACCCTGACCCTGACCTCCACCCTGACCTTGAGTGTGACCCTGACCTCTACCCTGACGTTGACCTCCACCCTGACCTCCACCCTGACCTTGACCCTGACCCTGACCTTCACCCTGACCTTGACCCTGACCCTGACCTCCCCGCTGACCTTGAACTTGACCCTGACCTCCACCCTGACCTTGACTGTGACCGTAACCTCCACCCCGACCTTGACCCTGACCCTGACCACCACCCTGACCTTGACTGTGACCCTGACCTCCACCCTGACCTCCACCCTGACCTTGACTCTGACCCTGACCTCCACCCTGACCTTGACCCTGACCCTGACCTCCCCGCTGACCTTAACTGTGACCCTGACCTCCACCCTGACCTCCACCCTGACCTTGACTGTGACCCTGACCTCCACCCTGACCTTGACCCCGACCCTGACCTCCACCCTTAGCTTGACCCTGACCCTGACCTTCACCCTGACCTTGACCCTGACCCTGACCTCCACCCTGACCTTGACCCTGACCGTGACCTCCACCCTGACCTTGACTGTGACCGTAACCTCCACCCTGACCTTGACCCTGACCCTGACCTCCACCCTGACCTTGACTGTGACCCTGACCTCCACCCTGACCTTGACCCTGACCCTGACCTCCACCCTGACCTTGACTCTGACCCTGACCTCCACCCTGACCTTGACCCTTACCCTGACCTCCACCCTGACCTTGACTGTGACCCTGACCTCCACCCTGACCTCCACCCTGACCTTGACTGTGACCCTGACCTCCACCCTGACCTTAACTCTGACCCTGACCTCCACCCTGACCTTGACCCTGACCCTGACCTCCACCCTGACCTTGAGTGTGACCCTGACCTCTACCCTGACGTTGACCTCCACCCTGACCTCCACCCTGACCTTGACCCTGACCCTGACCTTCACCCTGACCTTGACCCTGACCCTGACCTCCCCGCTGACCTTGAACTTGACCCTGACCTCCACCCTGACCTTGACTGTGACCGTAACCTCCACCCCGACCTTGACCCTGACCCTGACCACCACCCTGACCTTGACTGTGACCCTGACCTCCACCCTGACCTCCACCCTGACCTTGACTCTGACCCTGACCTCCACCCTGACCTTGACCCTGACCCTGACCTCCCCGCTGACCTTAACTGTGACCCTGACCTCCACCCTGACCTCCACCCTGACCTTGACTGTGACCCTGACCTCCACCCTGACCTTGACCCCGACCCTGACCTCCACCCTTAGCTTGACCCTGACCCTGACCTTCACCCTGACCTTGACCCTGACCCTGACCTCCACCCTGACCTTGACCCTGACCGTGACCTCCACCCTGACCTTGACTGTGACCGTAACCTCCACCCTGACCTTGACCCTGACCCTGACCTCCACCCTGACCTTGACCCTGACCCTGACGTCCTCCCTGACCTCCACCCTGACCTTGACTGTGACCGTAACCTCCACCCTGACCTTGACCCTGACCCTGACCTCCACCCTGACCTTGACTGTGACCGTAACCTCCACCCTGACCTTGACCCTGACCCTGACCTCCACCCTGACCTTGACTGTGACCCTGACCTCCACCCTGACCTCCACCCTGACCTTGACTCTGACCCTGACCTCCACCCTAACCTTGACCCTGACCCTGACCTCCACCCTGACCTCGACTCTGACCCTGACCTCCACCCTGACCTTGACCCTGACCCTGACCTCCACCCTGACCTTGACTGTGACCCTGACCTCCACCCTGACCTCCACCCTGACCTTGACTGTGACCGTAACCTCCACCCTGACCTTGACCCTGACCCTGACCTCCACCCTGACCTTGACTGTGACCCTGACCTCCACCCTGACCTTGACTCTGACCCTGACCTCCACCCTGACCTTGACCCTGACCCTGACCTCTACCCTGACCTTGACCCTGACCCTGACCTCCTCCCTGACCTCCACCCTGACCTTGACTCTGACCCTGACGTCCACCCTGACCTTGACCCTGACCCTGACCTCCACCCTGACCTTGACTGTGACCGTAACCTCCACCCCGACCTTGACCCTGACCCTGACCTTCACCCTGACCTCCACCCTGACCTTGACCCAGACCCTGACCTCCACCCTGACCTCCAGCCTGACCTTGACTCTGACCCTGTCTTCCACCCTGACCTTGACCCTGACCCTGACCTCCACCTTGACTGTGACTGTAACCTCCACCCTGACCTTGACCCTGACCCTGACCTCCACCCTTAGCTTGACCCTGACCCTGACCTTCACCCTGACCTTGACCCTGACCCTGACCTCCACCCTGACCTTGACTGTGACCCTGACCTCCACCCTGACCTTGACTCTGACCCTGACCTCCACCCTGACCTTGACCCTGACCCTGACCTCCACCCTGACCTTGACTGTGACCGTAAATTCCACTCCGACCTTGACCCTGACCCTGACCACCACCCTGACCTTGACTGTGACCCTGACCTCAGCCCTGACCTTGACTCTGACCCTGACCTCCACCCTGACCTTGACCCTGACCCTGACCTCCACCCTGACCTTGACTCTGACCCTGACCTCCACCCTGACCTTGACTCTGACCGTGACCTCCACCCTGACCTTGACTGTGACCGTAACCTCCACCCTGACCTTGACCCTGACCCTGACCTCCACCCTGACCTTGACCCTGACCCTGACCTCCTCCCTGACCTTCACCCTGACCTTGACTCTGACCCTGACCTCCACCCTGACCTTGACCCTGACCCTGACCTCCCCGCTGACCTTGACCTTGACGGTGACCTCCACCCTGACCTTGACCCTGACCCTGACCGCCGCCCTGACCTTGACTGTGACCCTGACCTCCACCCTGACCTCCACCCTGACCTTGACTGTGACCCTGACCTCCACCCTGACCTTGACTGTGACCCTGACCTCTACTTAGACCGTGACCTCCACCCTGACCTCCACCCTGACCTTGACCCCGACCCTGAACTCCGCCCTGACCTTGACTTTGACCCTGACCTCCACCCTGACCTTGACCCTGACCCTGACCTCCACCCTGACCTTGACCCTGACCCTGACCTCTACCCTGACCTTGACCCTGACCCTGACCTCCTCCCTGACCTCCATCCTGACCTTGACGCTGACCCTGACGTCCACCCTGACCTTGACCCTGACCGTGACCTCCACCCTGACCTTGACTGTGACCGTAACCTTCACCCTGACCTTGACCCTGACCCTGACCTCCTCCCTGACCTCCACCCTGACCATGACTGTGACCGTAACCTCCACCCTGACCTTGACCCTGACCCTGACCTCCACCCTGACCTCGACTGTGACCCTGACCTCAACTCTGACCTTGACTCTGACCCTGACCTCCACCCTGACCTTGACCCTGACCCTGACCTCCACCCTGACCTTGACTGTGACCGTAACCTCCACCCCGACCTTGACCCTGACCCTGACCTCCACCCTGACCTTGATTGTGACCCTGACCTCCACTCTGACCTTGACTCTGACCCTGACCTCCACCCTGACCTTGACCCTGACCCTGACCTCCACCCTGACCTTGACTGTGACCCTGACCTCCACCCTGACCTCCACCCTGACCATGACTGTGACCGTAACCTCCACCCTGACCTTGACCCTGACCCTGACCTCCACCCTGACCTTGACTGTGACCCTGACCTCCACCCTGACCTCCACCCTGACCTTGACTCTGACCCTGACCTCCACCCTCACCTTGACCCTGACCCTGACCTCCACCCTGACCTTGACTCTGACCCCGACCTCCACCCTGACCTCGACCCTGACCCTGACCTCCACCCTGCCCTTGACTGTGACCCTGACCTCCACCCTGACCTCCACCCTGACCTTGACTGTGACCCTGACCTCCACCCTGACCTCCACCCTGACCTTGACTCTGACCCTGACCTCCACCCTGACCTTGACCCTGACCCTGACATCCACCCTGACCTTGAGTGTGACCCTGACCTCTACCCTGACGTTGACCTTCACCCTGACCTCCACCCTGACCTTGACCCTGACGCTGACCTTCACCCTGACCTTGACCCTGACCCTGACCTCCCCGCTGACCTTGACCTTGACCCTGACCTCCACCCTGACCTTGACCCTGACCCTGACCTCCACCCTGACCTCCACCCTGACCTTGACTCTGACCCTGACCTCCACCCTGACCTTGACCCTGACCCTGACCTTCACCCTTAGCTTGACCCTGACCCTGACCTTCACCCTGACCTTGACCCTGACCCTGACCTTCACCCTGACCTTGACCCTGACCCTGACCTCCACCCTGACCTTGACCCTGACCCTGACCTTCACTCTGACCTTGACCCAGACCGTGACCTCCACCCTGACCTCCACCCTGACCTTGACTGTGACCCTGACCTCTACTCAGACCGTGACCTCCACCCTGACCTCCACCCTGACCTTGACCCCGACCCTGAACTCCGCCCTGACCTTGACTTTGACCCTGACCTCCACCCTGACCTTGACCCTGACCCTGACCTCCACCCTGACCTTGACCCTGACCCTGACCTCCACCCTGATCTTGACTGTGACCCTGACCTCCACCCTGACCTTCACCCTGACCTTGAGTCTGACCCTGACCTCCACCCTGACCTTGACCCTGACCCTGACCTCCACCCTGACCTTGACCCTTACCCTGACCTCCACCCTGACCTTGACTGTGACCCTGACCTCCACCCTGACCTCCACCCTGACCTTGACTGTGACCCTGACCTCCACCCTGACCTTAACTCTGACCCTGACCTCCACCCTGACCTTGACCCTGACCCTGACCTCCACCCTGACCTTGAGTGTGACCCTGACCTCTACCCTGACGTTGACCTCCACCCTGACCTCCACCCTGACCTTGACCCTGACCCTGACCTTCACCCTGACCTTGACCCTGACCCTGACCTCCCCGCTGACCTTGAACTTGACCCTGACCTCCACCCTGACCTTGACTGTGACCGTAACCTCCACCCCGACCTTGACCCTGACCCTGACCACCACCCTGACCTTGACTGTGACCCTGACCTCCACCCTGACCTCCACCCTGACCTTGACTCTGACCCTGACCTCCACCCTGACCTTGACCCTGACCCTGACCTCCCCGCTGACCTTGACTCTGACCCTGACCTCCACCCTGACCTTGACCCTGACCCTGACCTCCACCCTGACCTTGACTCTGACCCTGACCTCCACCCTGACCTTGACCCTGACCCTGACCTCCACCCTGACCTTGACTGTGACCGTGACCTCCACCCTGACCCGGACCCTGACCCTGACCTCCTCCCTGACCTCCACCCTGACCTTGACTGTGACCGTAACCTCCACCCTGACCTTGACCCTGACCCTGACCTCCACCCTGACCTTGACTGTGACCCTGACCTCCACCCTGACCTTGACTCTGACCCTGACCTCCGGCCTGACCTTGACCCTGACCCTGACCTCCACCCTGACCTTGACTGTGACCGTAACCTCCACCCCGACCTTGACCCTGACCCTGACCACCACCCTGACCTTGACTGTGACCCTGACCTCAGCCCTGACCTTGACTCTGACCCTGACCTCCACCCTGACCTTGACCCTGACCCTGACCTCCACCCTGACCTTGACTCTGACCCTGACCTCCACCCTGACCTTGACCCTGACCGTGACCTCCACCCTGACCTTGACTGTGACCGTAACCTCCACCCTGACCTTGACCCTGACCCTGACCTCCACCCTGACCTTGACCCTGACCCTGACCTCCTCCCTGACCTCCACCCTGACCTTGACTGTGACCCTGACCTCCACCCTGACCTTGACCCTGACCCTGACCTCCACCCTTAGCTTGACCCTGACCCTGATCTTCACCCTGACCTTGACTCTGACCCTGACCTCCACCCTGACCTTGACCCTGACCGTGACCTCCACCCTGACCTTGACCCTGACCCTGACCTCTACCCTGACCTTGACCCTGACCCTGACCTCCTCCCTGACCTCCACCCTGACCTTGACTCTGACCCTGACCTCCACCCTGACGTTGACCCTGACCGTGACCTCCACCCTGACCTTAACTGTGACCGTAACCTCCACCCTGACCTTGACCCTGACCCTGACCTCCACCCTGACCATGACCCTGACCCTGACCTCCTCCCTGGGGTCCACCCTGACCCTGACTGTGAACGTAACCTCCACCCTGACCTTGACCCTGACCCTGACCTCCACCCTGACCTTGACTGTGACCCTGACCTCCACCCTGACCTTGACCCTGACCCTGACCTCCTCCCTGACCTCCACCCTGACCTTGACTGTGACCGTAACCTCCACCCTGACCTTGACCCTGACCCTGACCTCCACCCTGACCTTGACTGTGACCCTGACCTCCACCCTGACCTCCACCCTGACCTTGACTCTGACCCTGACCTCCACCCTGACCTTGACCCTGACCCTGACCTCCACCCTGACCTTGACTCTGACCCTGACCTCCACCCTGACCTTGACCGTGACCCTGACCTCCACCCTGACCTTGACTGTGACCGTAACCTCCACCCCGACCTTGACCCTGACCCTGTCCACCACCCTGACCTTGACTGTGACCCTGACCTCCACCCTGACCTCCACCCTGACCTTGACTCTGACCCTGACCTCCACCCTGACCTTGACCCTGACCCTGACCTCCCCGCTGACCTTGACCTTGACGGTGACCTCCACCCTGACCTTGACCCTGACCCTGACCGCCGCCCTGACCTTGACTGTGACCCTGACCTCCACCCTGACCTCCACCCTGACCTTGACTGTGACCCTGACCTCCACCCTGACCTTGACTGTGACCCTGACCTCTACTTAGACCGTGACCTCCACCCTGACCTCCACCCTGACCTTGACCCTGACCCTGACCTCCACCCTGACCTTGACTGTGACCCTGACCTCCACCCTGACCTCCACTCTGACCTTGACTCTGACCCTGACCTCCACCCTGACCTTGACCCTGACCCTGACCTCCACCCTGACCTTGACTGTGACCCTGACCTCCACCCTGACCTCCACCCTGACCATGACTGTGACCGTAACCTCCACCCTGACCTTGACCCTGACCCTGACCTCCACCCTGACCTTGACTGTGACCCTGACCTCCACCCTGACCTCCACCCTGACCTTGACTCCGACCCTGACCTCCACCCTCACCTTGACCCTGACCCTGACCTCCACCCTGACCTTGACTCTGACCCCGACCTCCACCCTGACCTCGACCCTGACCCTGACCTCCACCCTGCCCTTGACTGTGACCCTGACCTCCACCCTGACCTCCACCCTGACCTTGACTGTGACCCTGACCTCCACCCTGACCTCCACCCTGACCTTGACTCTGACCCTGACCTCCACCCTGACCTTGACCCTGACCCTGACCTCCACCCTGACCTTGAGTGTGACCCTGACCTCTACCCTGACGTTGACCTTCACCCTGACCTCCACCCTGACCTTGACCCTGACCCTGACCTTCACCCTGACCTTGACCCTGACCCTGACCTCCCCGCTGACCTTGACCTTGACCCTGACCTCCACCCTGACCTTGACCCTGACCCTGACCTCCACCCTGACCTTGACTCTGACCCTGACCTCCACCCTGACCTTGACCCTGACCCTGACCTTCACCCTTAGCTTGACCCTGACCCTGACCTTCACCCTGACCTTGACCCTGACCCTGACCTTCACCCTGACCTTGACCCTGACCCTGACCTCCACCCTGACCTTGACCCTGACCCTGACCTTCACTCTGACCTTGACCCAGACCGTGACCTCCACCCTGACCTCCACCCTGACCTTGACTGTGACCCTGACCTCTACTCAGACCGTGACCTCCACCCTGACCTCCACCCTGACCTTGACCCCGACCCTGAACTCCGCCCTGACCTTGACTTTGACCCTGACCTCCACCCTGACCTTGACCCTGACCCTGACCTCCACCCTGACCTTGACCCTGACCCTGACCTCCACCCTGATCTTGACTGTGACCCTGACCTCCACCCTGACCTTCACCCTGACCTTGAGTCTGACCCTGACCTCCACCCTGACCTTGACCCTGACCCTGACCTCCACCCTGACCTTGACTGTGACCGTAACCTCCACCCCGACCTTGACCCTGACCCTGACCTCCACCCTGACCTCCACCCTGACCTTGACCCAGACCCTGACCTCCACCCTGACCTCCAGCCTGACCTTGACTTTGACCCTGACTTCCACCCTGACCTTGACCCTGACCCTGACCTCCACCTTGACTGTGACCGTAACCTCCACCCTGACCGTGACCCTGACCCTGACCTCCACCCTTAGCTTGACCCTGACCCTGACCTTCACCCTGACCTTGACCCTGACCCTGACCTCCACCCTGACCTTGACCCTGACCCTGACCCTCACTCTGACCTTGACCCAGACCGTGACCTCCACCCTGACCTCCACCCTGACCTTGACTGTGACCCTGACCTATACTTAGACCGTGACCTCCACCCTGACCTCCACCCTGACCTTGACCCCGACCCTGAACTCCGCCCTGACCTTGACTTTCACCCTGACCTCCACCCTGACCTTGCCCCTCACCCTGACCTCCACCCTGACCTTGACCCTGACCCTGACCTCTACCCTGACCTTGACCCTGACCCTGACCTCCTCCCTGACCTCCACCCTGACCTTGACTCCGACCCTGACCTCCACCCTGACCTTGACCCTGACCGTGACCTCAACCCTGACCTTGACTGTGACCGTAACCTCCACCCTGACCTTGACCCTGACCCTGACCTCCACCCTGACCTGGACCCTGACCCTGACCTCCTCCCTGACCTCCACCCTGACCTTGACTGTGACCGTAACCTCCACCCTGACCTTGACCCTGACCCTGACCTCCACCCTGACCTTGACTGTGACCCTGACCTCCACCCTGACCTTGACTATGACCCTGACCTCCGGCCTGACCTTGACCCTGACCCTGACCTCCACCCTGACCTTGACTGTGACCGTAACCTCCACCCCGACCTTGACCCTGACCCTGACCACCACCCTGACCTTGACTGTGACCCTGACCTCAGCCCTGACCTTGACTCTGACCCTGACCTCCACCCTGACCTTGACCCTGACCCTGACCTCCACCCTGACCTTGACTCTGACCCTGACCTCCACCCTGACCTTGACCCTGACCTTGACCCTGACCCTGACCTCCTCCCTGACCTCCACCCTGACCTTGACTGTGACCCTGACCTCCACCCTGACCTTGACCCTGACCCTGACCTCCACCCTTAGCTTGACCCTGACCCCGATCTTCACCCTGACCTTGACCCTGACCCTGACCTCCACCCTGACCTTGACCCTGACCGTGACCTCCACCCTGACCTTGACCCTGACCCTGACCTCTACCCTGACCTTGACCCTGACCCTGACCTCCTCCCTGACCTCCACCCTGACCTTGACTCTGACCCTGACCTCCACCCTGACGTTGACCCTGACCGTGACCTCCACCCTGACCTTAACTGTGACCGTAACCTCCACCCTGACCTTGACCCTGACCCTGACCTCCACCCTGACCATGACCCTGACCCTGACCTCCTCCCTGGGGTCCACCCTGACCCTGACTGTGAACGTAACCTCCACCCTGACCTTGACCCTGACCCTGACCTCCACCCTGACCTTGACTGTGACCCTGACCTCCACCCTGACCTTGACCCTGACCCTGACCTCCTCCCTGACCTCCACCCTGACCTTGACTGTGACCGTAACCTGCACCCTGACCTTGACCCTGACCCTGACCTCCACCCTGACCTTGACTGTGACCCTGACCTCCACCCTGACCTCCACCCTGACCTTGACTCTGACCCTGACCTCCACCCTGACCTTGACCCTGACCCTGACCTCCACCCTGACCTTGACTCTGACCCTGACCTCCACCCTGACCTTGACCCTGACCCTGACCTCCACCCTGACCTTGACTGTGACCGTAACCTCCACCCCGACCTTGACCCTGACCCTGTCCACCACCCTGACCTTGACTGTGACCCTGACCTCCACCCTGACCTCCACCCTGACCTTGACTCTGACCCTGACCTCCACCCTGACCTTGACCCTGACCCTGACCTCCCCGCTGACCTTGACCTTGACCCTGACCTCCACCCTGACCTTGACCCTGACCCTGACCGCCGCCCTGACCTTGACTGTGACCCTGACCTCCACCCTGACCTCCACCCTGACCTTGACTGTGACCCTGACCTCCACCCTGACCTTGACCCTGACCCTGACCTCCACCCTTAGCTTGACCCTGACCCTGACCTCCACCCTGACCTTGACTGTGACCGTAACCTCCACCCTGACCTTGACCCTGACCCTGACCTCCACCCTGACCTTGACTGTGACCGTAACCTCCACCCTGACCTTGACCCTGACCCTGACCTCCACCCTGACCTTGACTGTGACCCTGACCTCCACCCTGACCTTGACCCTGACCCTGACCTCCACCCTGACCTTGACTCTGACCCTGACCTCCACCCTGACCTTGACCCTTACCCTGACCTCCACCCTGACCTTGACTGTGACCCTGACCTCCACCCTGACCTCCACTCTGACCTTGACTGTGACCCTGACCTCCACCCTGACCTTAACTCTGACCCTGACCTCCACCCTGACCTTGACCCTGACCCTGACCTCCACCCTGACCTTGAGTGTGACCCTGACCTCTACCCTGACGTTGACCTCCACCCTGACCTCCACCCTGACCTTGACCCTGACCCTGACCTTCACCCTGACCTTGACCCTGACCCTGACCTCCCCGCTGACCTTGAACTTGACCCTGACCTCCACCCTGACCTTGACTGTGACCGTAACCTCCACCCCGACCTTGACCCTGACCCTGACCACCACCCTGACCTTGACTGTGACCCTGACCTCCACCCTGACCTCCACCCTGACCTTGACTCTGACCCTGACCTCCACCCTGACCTTGACCCTGACCCTGACCTCCCCGCTGACCTTGACTCTGACCCTGACCTCCACCCTGACCTTGACCCTGACCCTGACCTCCACCCTGACCTTGACTCTGACCCTGACCTCCACCCTGACCTTGACTGTGACCGTAACCTCCACCCTGACCTTGACCCTGACCCTGACCTCCACCCTGACCTTGACTGTGACCCTGACCTCCACCCTGACCTTGACTCTGACCCTGACCTCCACCCTGACCTTGACTCCGACCCTGACCTCCGGCCTGACCTTGACCCTGACCCTGACCTCCACCCTGACCTTGACTGTGACCGTGACCTCCACCCCGACCTTGACCCTGACCCTGACCACCACCCTGACCTTGACTGTGACCCTGACCTCAGCCCTGACCTTGACTCTGACCCTGACCTCCACTCTGACCTTGACCCTGACCCTGACCTCCACCCTGACCTTGACTCTGACCCTGACCTCCACCCTGACCTTGACCCTGACCGTGACCTCCACCCTGACCTTGACTGTGACCGTAACCTCCACCCTCACCTTGACCCTGACCCTGACCTCCACCCTGACCTTGACCCTGACCCTGACCTCCTCCCTGACCTCCACCCTGACCTTGACTGTGACCCTGACCTCCACCCTGACCTTGACCCTGACCCTGACCTCCACCCTTAGCTTGACCCTGACCCTGATCTTCACCCTGACCTTGACTCTGACCCTGACCTCCACCCTGACCTTGACCCTGACCGTGACCTCCACCCTGACCTTGACCCTGACCCTGACCTCTACCCTGACCTTGACCCTGACCCTGACCTCCTCCCTGACCTCCACCCTGACCTTGACTCTGACCCTGACCTCCACCCTGACGTTGACCCTGACCGTGACCTCCACCCTGACCTTAACTGTGACCGTAACCTCCACCCTGACCTTGACCCTGACCCTGACCTCCACCCTGACCATGACCCTGACCCTGACCTCCTCCCTGGGGTCCACCCTGACCCTGACTGTGAACGTAACCTCCACCCTGACCTTGACCCTGACCCTGACCTCCACCCTGACCTTGACTGTGACCCTGACCTCCACCCTGACCTTGACCCTGACCCTGACCTCCTCCCTGACGTCCACCCTGACTTTGACTGTGACCGTAACCTCCACCCTGACCTTGACCCTGACCCTGACCTCCACCCTGACCTTGACTGTGACCCTGACCTCCACCCTGACCTCCACCCTGACCTTGACTCTGACCCTGACCTCCACCCTGACCTTGACCCTGACCCTGACCTCCACCCTGACCTTGACTCTGACCCTGACCTCCACCCTGACCTTGACCCTGACCCTGACCTCCACCCTGACCTTGACTGTGACCGTAACCTCCACCCCGACCTTGACCCTGACCCTGTCCACCACCCTGACCTTGACTGTGACCCTGACCTCCACCCTGACCTCCACCCTGACCTTGACTCTGACCCTGACCTCCACCCTGACCTTGACCCTGACCCTGACCTCCCCGCTGACCTTGACCTTGACGGTGACCTCCACCCTGACCTTGACCCTGACCCTGACCGCCGCCCTGACCTTGACTGTGACCCTGACCTCCACCCTGACCTCCACCCTGACCTTGACTGTGACCCTGACCTCCACCCTGACCTTGACCCTGACCCTGACCTCCACCCTTAGCTTGACCCTGACCCTGACCTCCACCCTGACCTTGACTGTGACCGTAACCTCCACCCTGACCTTGACCCTGACCCTGACCTCCACCCTGACCTTGACTGTGACCGTAACCTCCACCCTGACCTTGACCCTGACCCTGACCTCCACCCTGACCTTGACTGTGACCCTGACCTCCACCCTGACCTTGACCCTGACCCTGACCTCCACCCTGACCTTGACTCTGACCCTGACCTCCACCCTGACCTTGACCCTTACCCTGACCTCCACCCTGACCTTGACTGTGACCCTGACCTCCACCCTGACCTCCACCCTGACCTTGACTGTGACCCTGACCTCCACCCTGACCTTAACTCTGACCCTGACCTCCACCCTGACCTTGACCCTGACCCTGACCTCCACCCTGACCTTGAGTGTGACCCTGACCTCTACCCTGACGTTGACCTCCACCCTGACCTCCACCCTGACCTTGACCCTGACCCTGACCTTCACCCTGACCTTGACCCTGACCCTGACCTCCCCGCTGACCTTGAACTTGACCCTGACCTCCACCCTGACCTTGACTGTGACCGTAACCTCCACCCCGACCTTGACCCTGACCCTGACCACCACCCTGACCTTGACTGTGACCCTGACCTCCACCCTGACCTCCACCCTGACCTTGACTCTGACCCTGACCTCCACCCTGACCTTGACCCTGACCCTGACCTCCCCGCTGACCTTAACTGTGACCCTGACCTCCACCCTGACCTCCACCCTGACCTTGACTGTGACCCTGACCTCCACCCTGACCTTGACCCCGACCCTGACCTCCACCCTTAGCTTGACCCTGACCCTGACCTTCACCCTGACCTTGACCCTGACCCTGACCTCCACCCTGACCTTGACCCTGACCGTGACCTCCACCCTGACCTTGACTGTGACCGTAACCTCCACCCTGACCTTGACCCTGACCCTGACCTCCACCCTGACCTTGACTGTGACCCTGACCTCCACCCTGACCTTGACCCTGACCCTGACCTCCACCCTGACCTTGACTCTGACCCTGACCTCCACCCTGACCTTGACCCTTACCCTGACCTCCACCCTGACCTTGACTGTGACCCTGACCTCCACCCTGACCTCCACCCTGACCTTGACTGTGACCCTGACCTCCACCCTGACCTTAACTCTGACCCTGACCTCCACCCTGACCTTGACCCTGACCCTGACCTCCACCCTGACCTTGAGTGTGACCCTGACCTCTACCCTGACGTTGACCTCCACCCTGACCTCCACCCTGACCTTGACCCTGACCCTGACCTTCACCCTGACCTTGACCCTGACCCTGACCTCCCCGCTGACCTTGAACTTGACCCTGACCTCCACCCTGACCTTGACTGTGACCGTAACCTCCACCCCGACCTTGACCCTGACCCTGACCACCACCCTGACCTTGACTGTGACCCTGACCTCCACCCTGACCTCCACCCTGACCTTGACTCTGACCCTGACCTCCACCCTGACCTTGACCCTGACCCTGACCTCCCCGCTGACCTTAACTGTGACCCTGACCTCCACCCTGACCTCCACCCTGACCTTGACTGTGACCCTGACCTCCACCCTGACCTTGACCCCGACCCTGACCTCCACCCTTAGCTTGACCCTGACCCTGACCTTCACCCTGACCTTGACCCTGACCCTGACCTCCACCCTGACCTTGACCCTGACCGTGACCTCCACCCTGACCTTGACTGTGACCGTAACCTCCACCCTGACCTTGACCCTGACCCTGACCTCCACCCTGACCTTGACCCTGACCCTGACGTCCTCCCTGACCTCCACCCTGACCTTGACTGTGACCGTAACCTCCACCCTGACCTTGACCCTGACCCTGACCTCCACCCTGACCTTGACTGTGACCGTAACCTCCACCCTGACCTTGACCCTGACCCTGACCTCCACCCTGACCTTGACTGTGACCCTGACCTCCACCCTGACCTCCACCCTGACCTTGACTCTGACCCTGACCTCCACCCTAACCTTGACCCTGACCCTGACCTCCACCCTGACCTCGACTCTGACCCTGACCTCCACCCTGACCTTGACCCTGACCCTGACCTCCACCCTGACCTTGACTGTGACCCTGACCTCCACCCTGACCTCCACCCTGACCTTGACTGTGACCGTAACCTCCACCCTGACCTTGACCCTGACCCTGACCTCCACCCTGACCTTGACTGTGACCCTGACCTCCACCCTGACCTTGACTCTGACCCTGACCTCCACCCTGACCTTGACCCTGACCCTGACCTCTACCCTGACCTTGACCCTGACCCTGACCTCCTCCCTGACCTCCACCCTGACCTTGACTCTGACCCTGACGTCCACCCTGACCTTGACCCTGACCCTGACCTCCACCCTGACCTTGACTGTGACCGTAACCTCCACCCCGACCTTGACCCTGACCCTGACCTTCACCCTGACCTCCACCCTGACCTTGACCCAGACCCTGACCTCCACCCTGACCTCCAGCCTGACCTTGACTCTGACCCTGACTTCCACCCTGACCTTGACCCTGACCCTGACCTCCACCTTGACTGTGACTGTAACCTCCACCCTGACCTTGACCCTGACCCTGACCTCCACCCTTAGCTTGACCCTGACCCTGACCTTCACCCTGACCTTGACCCTGACCCTGACCTCCACCCTGACCTTGACTGTGACCCTGACCTCCACCCTGACCTTGACTCTGACCCTGACCTCCACCCTGACCTTGACCCTGACCCTGACCTCCACCCTGACCTTGACTGTGACCGGAAATTCCACTCCGACCTTGACCCTGACCCTGACCACCACCCTGACCTTGACTGTGACCCTGACCTCAGCCCTGACCTTGACTCTGACCCTGACCTCCACCCTGACCTTGACCCTGACCCTGACCTCCACCCTGACCTTGACTCTGACCCTGACCTCCACCCTGACCTTGACTCTGACCGTGACCTCCACCCTGACCTTGACTGTGACCGTAACCTCCACCCTGACCTTGACCCTGACCCTGACCTCCACCCTGACCTTGACCCTGACCCTGACCTCCTCCCTGACCTTCACCCTGACCTTGACTGTGACCCTGACCTCCACCCTGACCTTGACCCTGACCCTGACCTCCACCCTTAGCTTGACCCTGACCCTGATCTTCACCCTGACCTTGACCCTGACCCTGACCTCCACCCTGACCTTGACCCTGACCGTGACCTCCACCCTGACCTTGACCCTGACCCTGACCTCTACCCTGACCTTGACCCTGACCCTGACCTCCTCCCTGACCTCCACCCTGACCTTGACTCTGACCCTGACCTCCACCCTGACGTTGACCCTGACCGTGACCTCCACCCTGACCTTAACTGTGACCGTAACCTCCACCCTGACCTTGACCCTGACCCTGACCTCCACCCTGACCATGACCCTGACCCTGACCTCCTCCCTGACCTCCACCCTGACCTTGACTGTGAACGTAACCTCCACCCTGACCTTGACCCTGACCCTGACCTCCACCCTGACCTTGACTGTGACCCTGACCTCCACCCTGACCTTGACTGTGACCGTAACCTCCACCCTGACCTTGACCCTGACCCTGACCTCCACCCTGACCTTGACTGTGACCCTGACCTCCACCCTGACCTCCACCCTGACCTTGACTCTGACCCTGACCTCCACCCTGACCTTGACCCTGACCCTGACCTCCACCCTGACCTTGACTCTGACCCTGACCTCCACCCTGACCTTGACCCTGACCCTGACCTCCACCCTGACCTTGACTGTGACCGTAACCTCCACCCTGACCTTGACCCTGACCCTGACCTCCACCCTGACCTCCACGCTGACCTTGACACTGACCCTTACCTCCACCCTGACCTTGACCCTGACCCTGACCTTCACCCTGACCTTGACCCTGACCCTGACCTTCACCCTGACCTTGACCCTGACCCTGACCTCCACCCTGACCTTGACCCTGACCCTGACCTTCACTCTGACCTTGACCCAGACCGTGACCTCCACCCTGACCTCCACCCTGACCTTGACTGTGACCCTGACCTCTACTTAGACCGTGACCTCCACCCTGACCTCCACCCTGACCTTGACCCCGACCCTGAACTCCGCCCTGACCTTGACTTTGACCCTGACCTCCACCCTGACCTTGACCCTGACCCTGACCTCCACCCTGACCTTGACCCTGACCCTGACCTCTACCCTGACCTTGACCCTGACCCTTACCTCCTCCCTGACCTCCACCCTGACCTTGACTCTGACCCTGACGTCCAGCCTGACCTTGACCCTGACCGTGACCTCCACCCTGACCTTGACTGTGACCGGAACCTCCACCCTGACCTTGACCCTGACCCTGACCCCCACCCTGACCTTGACCCTGACCCTGACCTCCTCCCTGACCTCCACCCTGACCTTGACTGTGACCGTAACCTCCACCCTGACCTTGACCCTGACCCTGACCTCCACCCTGATCTTGACTGTGACCCTGACCTCCACCCTGACCTCCACCCTGACCTTGAGTCTGACCCTGACCTCCACCCTGACCTTGACCCTGACCCTGACCTCCACCCTGACCTTGACTGTGACCGTAACCTCCACCCCGACCTTGACCCTGACCCTGACCTCCACCCTGACCTCCACCCTGACCTTGACCCAGACCCTGACCTCCACCCTGACCTCCAGCCTGACCTTGACTCTGACCCTGACTTCCACCCTGACCTTGACCCTGACCCTGACCTCCACCTTGACTGTGACCGTAACCTCCACCCTGACCGTGACCCTGACCCTGAACTCCACCCTTAGCTTGACCCTGACCCTGACCTTCACCCTGACCTTGACCCTGACCCTGACCTCCACCCTGACCTTGACCCTGACCCTCACCCTCACTCTGACCTTGACCCAGACCGTGACCCGCACCCTGACCTCCACCCTGACCTTGACTGTGACCCTGACCTCTACTTAGACCGTGACCTCCACCCTGACCTCCACCCTGACCTTGACCCCGACCCTGAACTCCGCCCTGACCTTGACTTTCACCCTGACCTCCACCCTGACCTTGACCCTCACCCTGACCTCCACCCTGACCTTGACCCTGACCCTGACCTCCTCCCTGACCTCCACCCTGACCTTGACTGTGACCGTAACCTCCACCCTGACCTTGACCCTGACCCTGACCTCCACCCTGACCTTGACTGTGACCCTGACCTCCACCCTGACCTCCACCCTGACCTTGACTCTGACCCTGACCTCCACCCTGACCTTGACCCTGACCCTGACCTCCACCCTGACCTTGACTCTGACCCTGACCTCCACCCTGACCTTGACCCTGACCCTGACCTCCACCCTGACCTTGACTGTGACCGTAACCTCCACCCCGACCTTGACCCTGACCCTGACCACCACCCTGACCTTGACTGTGACCCTGACCTCCACCCTGACCTCCACCCTGACCTTGACTCTGACCCTGACCTCCACCCTGACCTTGACCCTGACCTTGACCTCCCCGCTGACCTTGACCTTGACCCTGACCTCCACCCTGACCTTGACCCTGACCCTGACCGCCGCCCTGACCTTGACTGTGACCCTGACCTCCACCCTGACCTCCACCCTGACCTTGACTGTGACCCTGACCTCCACCCTGACCTTGACCCTGACCCTGACCTCCACCCTTAGCTTGACCCTGACCCTGTCCTCCACCCTGACCTTGACTGGGACCGTAACCTCCACCCTGACCTTGACCCTGACCCTGACCTCCACCCTGACCTTGACTGTGACCGTAACCTCCACCCTGACCTTGACCCTGACCCTGACCTCCACCCTGACCTTGACTGTGACCCTGACCTCCACCCTGACCTCCACCCTGACCTTGACTCTGACCCTGACCTCCACCCTGACCTTGACCCTGACCCTGACCTCCACCCTGACCTTGACTCTGACCCTGACCTCCACCCTGACCTTGACCCTGACCCTGACCTCCACCCTGACCTTGACTGTGACCGTAACCTCCACCCTGACCTTGACCCTGACCCTGACCTCCACCCTGACCTCCACGCTGACCTTGACACTGACCCTTACCTCCACCCTGACCTTGACCCTGACCCTGACCTTCACCCTGACCTTGACCCTGACCCTGACCTTCACCCTGACCTTGACCCTGACCCTGACCTCCACCCTGACCTTGACCCTGACCCTGACCTTCACTCTGACCTTGACCCAGACCGTAACCTCCACCCTGACCTCCACCCTGACCTTGACTGTGACCCTGACCTCTACTTAGACCGTGACCTCCACCCTGACCTCCACCCTGACCTTGACCCCGACCCTGAACTCCGCCCTGACCTTGACTTTGACCCTGACCTCCACCCTGACCTTGACCCTGACCCTGACCTCCACCCTGACCTTGACCCTGACCCTGACCTCTACCCTGACCTTGACCCTGACCCTTACCTCCTCCCTGACCTGCACCCTGACCTTGACTCGGACCCTGACGTCCACCCTGACCTTGACCCTGACCGTGACCTCCACCCTGACCTTGATCGTGACCGGAACCTCCACCCTGACCTTGACCCTGACCCTGACCCCCACCCTGACCTTGACCCTGACCCTGACCTCCACCCTAACCTTGACCCTGACCCTGACCTCCACCCTGACCTCGACTCTGACCCTGACCTCCACCCTGACCTTGACCCTGACCCTGACCTCCACCCTGACCTTGACTGTGACCCTGACCTCCACCCTGACCTCCACCCTGACCTTGACTGTGACCGTAACCTCCACCCTGACCTTGACCCTGACCCTGACCTCCACCCTGACCTTGACTGTGACCCTGACCTCCACCCTGACCTTGACTCTGACCCTGACCTCCACCCTGACCTTGACCCTGACCCTGACCTCTACCCTGACCTTGACCCTGACCCTGACCTCCTCCCTGACCTCCACCCTGACCTTGACTCTGACCCTGACGTCCACCCTGACCTTGACCCTGACCCTGACCTCCACCCTGACCTTGACTGTGACCGTAACCTCCACCCCGACCTTGACCCTGACCCTGACCTTCACCCTGACCTCCACCCTGACCTTGACCCAGACCCTGACCTCCACCCTGACCTCCAGCCTGACCTTGACTCTGACCCTGACTTCCACCCTGACCTTGACCCTGACCCTGACCTCCACCTTGACTGTGACTGTAACCTCCACCCTGACCTTGACCCTGACCCTGACCTCCACCCTTAGCTTGACCCTGACCCTGACCTTCACCCTGACCTTGACCCTGACCCTGACCTCCACCCTGACCTTGACTGTGACCCTGACCTCCACCCTGACCTTGACTCTGACCCTGACCTCCACCCTGACCTTGACCCTGACCCTGACCTCCACCCTGACCTTGACTGTGACCGTAAATTCCACTCCGACCTTGACCCTGACCCTGACCACCACCCTGACCTTGACTGTGACCCTGACCTCAGCCCTGACCTTGACTCTGACCCTGACCTCCACCCTGACCTTGACCCTGACCCTGACCTCCACCCTGACCTTGACTCTGACCCTGACCTCCACCCTGACCTTGACTCTGACCGTGACCTCCACCCTGACCTTGACTGTGACCGTAACCTCCACCCTGACCTTGACCCTGACCCTGACCTCCACCCTGACCTTGACCCTGACCCTGACCTCCTCCCTGACCTTCACCCTGACCTTGACTGTGACCCTGACCTCCACCCTGACCTTGACCCTGACCCTGACCTCCACCCTTAGCTTGACCCTGACCCTGATCTTCACCCTGACCTTGACCCTGACCCTGACCTCCACCCTGACCTTGACCCTGACCGTGACCTCCACCCTGACCTTGACCCTGACCCTGACCTCTACCCTGACCTTGACCCTGACCCTGACCTCCTCCCTGACCTCCACCCTGACCTTGACTCTGACCCTGACCTCCACCCTGACGTTGACCCTGACCGTGACCTCCACCCTGACCTTAACTGTGACCGTAACCTCCACCCTGACCTTGACCCTGACCCTGACCTCCACCCTGACCATGACCCTGACCCTGACCTCCTCCCTGACCTCCACCCTGACCTTGACTGTGAACGTAACCTCCACCCTGACCTTGACCCTGACCCTGACCTCCACCCTGACCTTGACTGTGACCCTGACCTCCACCCTGACCTTGACTGTGACCGTAACCTCCACCCTGACCTTGACCCTGACCCTGACCTCCACCCTGACCTTGACTGTGACCCTGACCTCCACCCTGACCTCCACCCTGACCTTGACTCTGACCCTGACCTCCACCCTGACCTTGACCCTGACCCTGACCTCCACCCTGACCTTGACTCTGACCCTGACCTCCACCCTGACCTTGACCCTGACCCTGACCTCCACCCTGACCTTGACTGTGACCGTAACCTCCACCCTGACCTTGACCCTGACCCTGACCTCCACCCTGACCTCCACGCTGACCTTGACACTGACCCTTACCTCCACCCTGACCTTGACCCTGACCCTGACCTTCACCCTGACCTTGACCCTGACCCTGACCTTCACCCTGACCTTGACCCTGACCCTGACCTCCACCCTGACCTTGACCCTGACCCTGACCTTCACTCTGACCTTGACCCAGACCGTGACCTCCACCCTGACCTCCACCCTGACCTTGACTGTGACCCTGACCTCTACTTAGACCGTGACCTCCACCCTGACCTCCACCCTGACCTTGACCCCGACCCTGAACTCCGCCCTGACCTTGACTTTGACCCTGACCTCCACCCTGACCTTGACCCTGACCCTGACCTCCACCCTGACCTTGACCCTGACCCTGACCTCTACCCTGACCTTGACCCTGACCCTTACCTCCTCCCTGACCTCCACCCTGACCTTGACTCTGACCCTGACGTCCAGCCTGACCTTGACCCTGACCGTGACCTCCACCCTGACCTTGACTGTGACCGGAACCTCCACCCTGACCTTGACCCTGACCCTGACCCCCACCCTGACCTTGACCCTGACCCTGACCTCCTCCCTGACCTCCACCCTGACCTTGACTGTGACCGTAACCTCCACCCTGACCTTGACCCTGACCCTGACCTCCACCCTGATCTTGACTGTGACCCTGACCTCCACCCTGACCTCCACCCTGACCTCCACCCTGACCTTGAGTCTGACCCTGACCTCCACCCTGACCTTGACCCTGACCCTGACCTCCACCCTGACCTTGACTGTGACCGTAACCTCCACCCCGACCTTGACCCTGACCCTGACCTCCACCCTGACCTCCACCCTGACCTTGACCCAGACCCTGACCTCCACCCTGACCTCCAGCCTGACCTTGACTCTGACCCTGACTTCCACCCTGACCTTGACCCTGACCCTGACCTCCACCTTGACTGTGACCGTAACCTCCACCCTGACCGTGACCCTGACCCTGAACTCCACCCTTAGCTTGACCCTGACCCTGACCTTCACCCTGACCTTGACCCTGACCCTGACCTCCACCCTGACCTTGACCCTGACCCTCACCCTCACTCTGACCTTGACCCAGACCGTGACCCGCACCCTGACCTCCACCCTGACCTTGACTGTGACCCTGACCTCTACTTAGACCGTGACCTCCACCCTGACCTCCACCCTGACCTTGACCCCGACCCTGAACTCCGCCCTGACCTTGACTTTCACCCTGACCTCCACCCTGACCTTGACCCTCACCCTGACCTCCACCCTGACCTTGACCCTGACCCTGACCTCCTCCCTGACCTCCACCCTGACCTTGACTGTGACCGTAACCTCCACCCTGACCTTGACCCTGACCCTGACCTCCACCCTGACCTTGACTGTGACCCTGACCTCCACCCTGACCTCCACCCTGACCTTGACTCTGACCCTGACCTCCACCCTGACCTTGACCCTGACCCTGACCTCCACCCTGACCTTGACTCTGACCCTGACCTCCACCCTGACCTTGACCCTGACCCTGACCTCCACCCTGACCTTGACTGTGACCGTAACCTCCACCCCGACCTTGACCCTGACCCTGACCACCACCCTGACCTTGACTGTGACCCTGACCTCCACCCTGACCTCCACCCTGACCTTGACTCTGACCCTGACCTCCACCCTGACCTTGACCCTGACCTTGACCTCCCCGCTGACCTTGACCTTGACCCTGACCTCCACCCTGACCTTGACCCTGACCCTGACCGCCGCCCTGACCTTGACTGTGACCCTGACCTCCACCCTGACCTCCACCCTGACCTTGACTGTGACCCTGACCTCCACCCTGACCTTGACCCTGACCCTGACCTCCACCCTTAGCTTGACCCTGACCCTGTCCTCCACCCTGACCTTGACTGTGACCGTAACCTCCACCCTGACCTTGACCCTGACCCTGACCTCCACCCTGACCTTGACTGTGACCGTAACCTCCACCCTGACCTTGACCCTGACCCTGACCTCCACCCTGACCTTGACTGTGACCCTGACCTCCACCCTGACCTCCACCCTGACCTTGACTCTGACCCTGACCTCCACCCTGACCTTGACCCTGACCCTGACCTCCACCCTGACCTTGACTCTGACCCTGACCTCCACCCTGACCTTGACCCTGACCCTGACATCCACCCTGACCTTGACTGTGACCGTAACCTCCACCCTGACCTTGACCCTGACCCTGACCTCCACCCTGACCTCCACGCTGACCTTGACACTGACCCTTACCTCCACCCTGACCTTGACCCTGACCCTGACCTTCACCCTGACCTTGACCCTGACCCTGACCTTCACCCTGACCTTGACCCTGACCCTGACCTCCACCCTGACCTTGACCCTGACCCTGACCTTCACTCTGACCTTGACCCAGACCGTAACCTCCACCCTGACCTCCACCCTGACCTTGACTGTGACCCTGACCTCTACTTAGACCGTGACCTCCACCCTGACCTCCACCCTGACCTTGACCCCGACCCTGAACTCCGCCCTGACCTTGACTTTGACCCTGACCTCCACCCTGACCTTGACCCTGACCCTGACCTCCACCCTGACCTTGACCCTGACCCTGACCTTTACCCTGACCTTGACCCTGACCCTTACCTCCTCCCTGACCTGCACCCTGACCTTGACTCGGACCCTGACGTCCACCCTGACCTTGACCCTGACCGTGACCTCCACCCTGACCTTGATCGTGACCGGAACCTCCACCCTGACCTTGACCCTGACCCTGACCCCCACCCTGACCTTGACCCTGACCCTGACCTCCTCCCTGACCTCCACCCTGACCTTGACTGTGACCGTAACCTCCACCCTGACCTTGACCCTGACCCTGACCTCCACCCTGATCTTGACTGTGACCCTGACCTCCACCCTGACCTCCACCCTGACCTTGAGTCTGACCCTGACCTCCACCCTGACCTTGACCCTGACCCTGACCTCCACCCTGACCTTGACTGTGACCGTAACCTCCACCCCGACCTTGACCCTGACCCTGACCTCCACCCTGACCTCCACCCTGACCTTGACCCAGACCCTGACCTCCACCCTGACCTCCAGCCTGACCTCGACTCTGACCCTGACTTCCACCCTGACCTTGACCCTGACCCTGACCTCCACCTTGACTGTGACCGTAACCTCCACCCTGACCGTGACCCTGACCCTGACCTCCACCCTTAGCTTGACCCTGACCCTGACCTTCACCCTGACCTTGACCCTGACCCTGACCTCCACCCTGACCTTGACCCTGACCCTGACCCTCACTCTGACCTTGACCCAGACCGTGACCTCCACCCTGACCTCCACCCTGACCTCGACTGTGACCCTGACCTCTACTTAGACCGTGACCTCCACCCTGACCTCCACCCTGACCTTGACCCCGACCCTGAACTCCGCCCTGACCTTGACTTTCACCCTGACCTCCACCCTGACCTTGACCCTCACCCTGACCTCCATCCTGACCTTGACCCTGACCCTGACCTCTACCCTGACCTTGACCCTGACCCTGACCTCCTCCCTGACCTCCACCCTGACCTTGACTCTGACCCTGACCTCCACCCTGACCTTGACTCTGACCCTGACCTCCACCCTGACCTTGACCCTGACCCTGACCTCTACCCTGACCTTGACCCTGACCCTGACCTCCTCCCTGACCTCCACCCTGACCTTGACTCTGACCCTGACGTCCACCCTGACCTTGACCCTGACCCTGACCTCCACCCTGACCTTGACTGTGACCGTAACCTCCACCCCGACCTTGACCCTGACCCTGACCTTCACCCTGACCTCCACCCTGACCTTGACCCAGACCCTGACCTCCACCCTGACCTCCAGCCTGACCTTGACTCTGACCCTGACTTCCACCCTGACCTTGACCCTGACCCTGACCTCCACCTTGACTGTGACCGTAACCTCCACCCTGACCTTGACCCTGACCCTGACCTCCACCCTGACCTTGACTGTGACCGTAACCTCCACCCTGACCTTCACGCTGACCCTGACCTCCACCCTGACCTTGACTGTGACCCTGACCTCCACCCTGACCTTGACTCTGACCCTGACCTCCACCCTGACCTTGACCCTGACCCTGACCTCCACCCTGACCTTGACTGTGACCGTAAATTCCACTCCGACCTTGACCCTGACCCTGACCACCACCCTGACCTTGACTGTGACCCTGACCTCAGCCCTGACCTTGACTCTGACCCTGACCTCCACCCTGACCTTGACCCTGACCCTGACCTCCACCCTGACCTTGACTCTGACCCTGACCTCCACCCTGACCTTGACTCTGACCGTGACCTCCACCCTGACCTTGACTGTGACCGTAACCTCCACCCTGACCTTGACCCTGACCCTGACCTCCACCCTGACCTTGACCCTGACCCTGACCTCCTCCCTGACCTCCACCCTGACCTTGACTGTGACCCTGACCTCCACCCTGACCTTGACCCTTACCCTGACCTCCACCCTTAGCTTGACCCTGACCCTGATCTTCACCCTGACCTTGACCCTGACCCTGACCTCCACCCTGACCTTGACCCTGACCGTGACCTCCACCCTGACCTTGACCCTGACCCTGACCTCTACCCTGACCTTGACCCTGACCCTGACCTCCTCCCTGACCTCCACCCTGACCTTGACTCTGACCCTGACCTCCACCCTGACGTTGACCCTGACCGTGACCTCCACCCTGACCTTAACTGTGACCGTAACCTCCACCCTGACCTTGACCCTGACCCTGACCTCCACCCTGACCATGACCCTGACCCTGACCTCCTCCCTGACCTCCACCCTGACCTTGACTGTGATCGTAACCTCCACCCTGACCTTGACCCTGACCCTGACCTCCACCCTGACCTTGACTGTGACCCTGACCTCCACCCTGACCTTGACTGTGACCGTAACCTCCACCCTGACCTTGACCCTGACCCTGACCTCCACCCTGACCTTGACTGTGACCCTGACCTCCACCCTGACCTCCACCCTGACCTTGACTCTGACCCTGACCTCCACCCTGACCTTGACCCTGACCCTGACCTCCACCCTGACCTTGACTCTGACCCTGACCTCCACCCTGACCTTGACCTCCACCCTGACCTCCACGCTGACCTTGACACTGACCCTTACCTCCACCCTGACCTTGACCCTGACCCTGACCTTCACCCTGACCTCGACCCTGACCCTGACCTTCACCCTGACCTTGACCCTGACCCTGACCTCCACCCTGACCTTGACCCTGACCCTGACCTTCACTCTGACCTTGACCCAGACCGTGACCTCCACCCTGACCTCCACCCTGACCTTGACTGTGACCCTGACCTCTACTTAGACCGTGACCTCCACCCTGACCTCCACCCTGACCTTGACCCCGACCCTGAACTCCGCCCTGACCTTGACTTTGACCCTGACCTCCACCCTGACCTTGACCCTGACCCTGACCTCCACCCTGACCTTGACCCTGACCCTGACCTCTACCCTGACCTTGACCCTGACCCTTACCTCCTTCCTGACCTCCACCCTGACCTTGACTCTGACCCTGACGTCCACCCTGACCTTGACCCTGACCGTGACCTCCACCCTGACCTTGACTGTGACCGGAACCTCCACCCTGACCTTGACCCTGACCCTGACCCCCACCCTGACCTTGACCCTGACCCTGACCTCCTCCCTGACCTCCACCCTGACCTTGACTGTGACCGTAACCTCCACCCTGACCTTGACCCTGACCCTGACCTCCACCCTGATCTTGACTGTGACCCTGACCTCCACCCTGACCTCCACCCTGACCTTGAGTCTGACCCTGACCTCCACCCTGACCTTGACCCTGACCCTGACCTCCACCCTGACCTTGACTGTGACCGTAACCTCCACCCCGACCTTGACCCTGACCCTGACCTCCACCCTGACCTCCACCCTGACCTTGACCCAGACCCTGACCTCCACCCTGACCTCCAGCCTGACCTTGACTCTGACCCTGACTTCCACCCTGACCTTGACCCTGACCCTGACCTCCACCTTGACTGTGACCGTAACCTCCACCCTGACCGTGACCCTGACCCTGAACTCCACCCTTAGCTTGACCCTGACCCTGACCTTCACCCTGACCTTGACCCTGACCCTGACCTCCACCCTGACCTTGACCCTGACCCTCACCCTCACTCTGACCTTGACCCAGACCGTGACCCCCACCCTGACCTCCACCCTGACCTTGACTGTGACCCTGACCTCTACTTAGACCGTGACCTCCACCCTGACCTCCACCCTGACCTTGACCCCGACCCTGAACTCCGCCCTGACCTTGACTTTCACCCTGACCTCCACCCTGACCTTGACCCTCACCCTGACCTCCACCCTGACCTTGACCCTGACCCTGACCTCCTCCCTGACCTCCACCCTGACCTTGACTGTGACCGTAACCTCCACCCTGACCTTGACCCTGACCCTGACCTCCACCCTGACCTTGACTGTGACCCTGACCTCCACCCTGACCTCCACCCTGACCTTGACTCTGACCCTGACCTCCACCCTGACCTTGACCCTGACCCTGACCTCCACCCTGACCTTGACTCTGACCCTGACCTCCACCCTGACCTTGACCCTGACCCTGACCTCCACCCTGACCTTGACTGTGACCGTAACCTCCACCCCGACCTTGACCCTGACCCTGACCACCACCCTGACCTTGACTGTGACCCTGACCTCCACCCTGACCTCCACCCTGACCTTGACTCTGACCCTGACCTCCACCCTGACCTTGACCCTGACCTTGACCTCCCCGCTGACCTTGACCTTGACCCTGACCTCCACCCTGACCTTGACCCTGACCCTGACCGCCGCCCTGACCTTGACTGTGACCCTGACCTCCACCCTGACCTCCACCCTGACCTTGACTGTGACCCTGACCTCCACCCTGACCTTGACCCTGACCCTGACCTCCACCCTTAGCTTGACCCTGACCCTGACCTCCACCCTGACCTTGACTGTGACCGTAACCTCCACCCTGACCTTGACCCTGACCCTGACCTCCACCCTGACCTTGACTGTGACCGTAACCTCCACCCTGACCTTGACCCTGACCCTGACCTCCACCCTGACCTTGACTGTGACCCTGACCTCCACCCTGACCTCCACCCTGACCTTGACTCTGACCCTGACCTCCACCCTGACCTTGACCCTGACCCTGACCTCCACCCTGACCTTGACTCTGACCCTGACCTCCACCCTGACCTTGACCCTGACCCTGACCTCCACCCTGACCTTGACTGTGACCGTAACCTCCACCCTGACCTTGACCCTGACCCTGACCTCCACCCTGACCTCCACGCTGACCTTGACACTGACCCTTACCTCCACCCTGACCTTGACCCTGACCCTGACCTTCACCCTGACCTTGACCCTGACCCTGACCTTCACCCTGACCTTGACCCTGACCCTGACCTCCACCCTGACCTTGACCCTGACCCTGACCTTCACTCTGACCTTGACCCAGACCGTAACCTCCACCCTGACCTCCACCCTGACCTTGACTGTGACCCTGACCTCTACTTAGACCGTGACCTCCACCCTGACCTCCACCCTGACCTTGACCCCGACCCTGAACTCCGCCCTGACCTTGACTTTGACCCTGACCTCCACCCTGACCTTGACCCTGACCCTGACCTCCACCCTGACCTTGACCCTGACCCTGACCTCTACCCTGACCTTGACCCTGACCCTGACCTCCTCCCTGACCTCCACCCTGACCTTGACTCTGACCCTGACCTCCACCCTGACCTTGACCCTGACCGTGACCTCAGCCCTGACCTTGACTCTGACCCTGACCGCCACCCTGACCTTGACCCTGACCCTGACCTCCACCCTGACCTTGACTCTGACCCTGACCTCCACCCTGACCTGGCCCCTGACCCTGACCTCCTCCCTGACCTCCACCCTGACCTTGACTGTGACCGTAACCTCCACCCTGACCTTGACCCTGACCCTGACCTCCACCCTGACCTTGACTGTGACCGTAACCTCCACCCTGACCTTCACGCTGACCCTGACCTCCACCCTGACCTTGACTGTGACCCTGACCTCCACCCTGACCTTGACTCTGACCCTGACCTCCACCCTGACCTTGACCCTCACCCTGACCTCCACCCTGACCTTGACTGTGACCGTAAATTCCACTCCGACCTTGACCCTGACCCTGACCACCACCCTGACCTTGACTGTGACCCTGACCTCAGCCCTGACCTTGACTCTGACCCTGACCTCCACCCTGACCTTGACCCTGACCCTGACCTCCACCCTGACCTTGACTCTGACCCTGACCTCCACCCTGACGTTGACTCTGACCGTGACCTCCACCCTGACCTTGACTGTGACCGTAACCTCCACCCTGACCTTGACCCTGACCCTGACCTCCACCCTGACCTTGACCCTGACCCTGACCTCCTCCCTGACCTCCACCCTGACCTTGACTGTGACCCTGACCTCCACCCTGACCTTGACCCTTACCCTGACCTCCACCCTTAGCTTGACCCTGACCCTGATCTTCACCCTGACCTTGACCCTGACCCTGACCTCCACCCTGACCTTGACCCTGACCGTGACCTCCACCCTGACCTTGACCCTGACCCTGACCTCTACCCTGACCTTGACCCTGACCCTGACCTCCTCCCTGACCTCCACCCTGACCTTGACTCTGACCCTGACCTCCACCCTGACGTTGACCCTGACCGTGACCTCCACCCTGACCTTAACTGTGACCGTAACCTCCACCCTGACCTTGACCCTGACCCTGACCTCCACCCTGACCATGACCCTGACCCTGACCTCCTCCCTGACCTCCACCCTGACCTTGACTGTGATCGTAACCTCCACCCTGACCTTGACCCTGACCCTGACCTCCACCCTGACCTTGACTGTGACCCTGACCTCCACCCTGACCTTGACTGTGACCGTAACCTCCACCCTGACCTTGACCCTGACCCTGACCTCCACCCTGACCTTGACTGTGACCCTGACCTCCACCCTGACCTCCACCCTGACCTTGACTCTGACCCTGACCTCCACCCTGACCTTGACCCTGACCCTGACCTCCACCCTGACCTTGACTCTGACCCTGACCTCCACCCTGACCTTGACCCTGACCCTGACCTCCACCCTGACCTTGACTGTGACCGTAACCTCCACCCTGACCTTGACCCTGACCCTGACCTCCACCCTGACCTCCACGCTGACCTTGACACTGACCCTTACCTCCACCCTGACCTTGACCCTGACCCTGACCTTCACCCTGACCTCGACCCTGACCCTGACCTTCACCCTGACCTTGACCCTGACCCTGACCTCCACCCTGACCTTGACCCTGACCCTGACCTTCACTCTGACCTTGACCCAGACCGTGACCTCCACCCTGACCTCCACCCTGACCTTGACTGTGACCCTGACCTCTACTTAGACCGTGACCTCCACCCTGACCTCCACCCTGACCTTGACCCCGACCCTGAACTCCGCCCTGACCTTGACTTTGACCCTGACCTCCACCCTGACCTTGACCCTGACCCTGACCTCCACCCTGACCTTGACCCTGACCCTGACCTCTACCCTGACCTTGACCCTGACCCTTACCTCCTTCCTGACCTCCACCCTGACCTTGACTCTGACCCTGACGTCCACCCTGACCTTGACCCTGACCGTGACCTCCACCCTGACCTTGACTGTGACCGGAACGTCCACCCTGACCTTGACCCTGACCCTGACCCCCACCCTGACCTTGACCCTGACCCTGACCTCCTCCCTGACCTCCACCCTGACCTTGACTGTGACCGTAACCTCCACCCTGACCTTGACCCTGACCCTGACCTCCACCCTGATCTTGACTGTGACCCTGACCTCCACCCTGACCTCCACCCTGACCTTGAGTCTGACCCTGACCTCCACCCTGACCTTGACCCTGACCCTGACCTCCACCCTGACCTTGACTGTGACCGTAACCTCCACCCCGACCTTGACCCTGACCCTGACCTCCACCCTGACCTCCACCCTGACCTTGACCCAGACCCTGACCTCCACCCTGACCTCCAGCCTGACCTTGACTCTGACCCTGACTTCCACCCTGACCTTGACCCTGACCCTGACCTCCACCTTGACTGTGACCGTAACCTCCACCCTGACCGTGACCCTGACCCTGAACTCCACCCTTAGCTTGACCCTGACCCTGACCTTCACCCTGACCTTGACCCTGACCCTGACCTCCACCCTGACCTTGACCCTGACCCTCACCCTCACTCTGACCTTGACCCAGACCGTGACCCCCACCCTGACCTCCACCCTGACCTTGACTGTGACCCTGACCTCTACTTAGACCGTGACCTCCACCCTGACCTCCACCCTGACCTTGACCCCGACCCTGAACTCCGCCCTGACCTTGACTTTCACCCTGACCTCCACCCTGACCTTGACCCTCACCCTGACCTCCACCCTGACCTTGACCCTGACCCTGACCTCCTCCCTGACCTCCACCCTGACCTTGACTGTGACCGTAACCTCCACCCTGACCTTGACCCTGACCCTGACCTCCACCCTGACCTTGACTGTGACCCTGACCTCCACCCTGACCTCCACCCTGACCTTGACTCTGACCCTGACCTCCACCCTGACCTTGACCCTGACCCTGACCTCCACCCTGACCTTGACTCTGACCCTGACCTCCACCCTGACCTTGACCCTGACCCTGACCGCCGCCCTGACCTTGACTGTGACCCTGACCTCCACCCTGACCTCCACCCTGACCTTGACTGTGACCCTGACCTCCACCCTGACCTTGACCCTGACCCTGACCTCCACCCTTAGCTTGACCCTGACCCTGACCTCCACCCTGACCTTGACTGTGACCGTAACCTCCACCCTGACCTTGACCCTGACCCTGACCTCCACCCTGACCTTGACTGTGACCGTAACTTCCACCCTGACCTTGACCCTGACCCTGACCTCCACCCTGACCTTGACTGTGACCCTGACCTCCACCCTGACCTCCACCCTGACCTTGACTCTGACCCTGACCTCCACCCTGACCTTGACCCTGACCCTGACCTCCACCCTGACCTTGACTCTGACCCTGACCTCCACCCTGACCTTGACCCTGACCCTGACCTCCACCCTGACCTTGACTGTGACCGTAACCTCCACCCTGACCTTGACCCTGACCCTGACCTCCACCCTGACCTCCACGCTGACCTTGACACTGACCCTTACCTCCACCCTGACCTTGACCCTGACCCTGACCTTCACCCTGACCTTGACCCTGACCCTGACCTTCACCCTGACCTTGACCCTGACCCTGACCTCCACCCTGACCTTGACCCTGACCCTGACCTTCACTCTGACCTTGACCCAGACCGTAACCTCCACCCTGACCTCCACCCTGACCTTGACTGTGACCCTGACCTCTACTTAGACCGTGACCTCCACCCTGACCTCCACCCTGACCTTGACCCCGACCCTGAACTCCGCCCTGACCTTGACTTTGACCCTGACCTCCACCCTGACCTTGACCCTGACCCTGACCTCCACCCTGACCTTGACCCTGACCCTGACCTCTACCCTGACCTTGACCCTGACCCTTACCTCCTCCCTGACCTGCACCCTGACCTTGACTCGGACCCTGACGTCCACCCTGACCTTGACCCTGACCGTGACCTCCACCCTGACCTTGACTGTGACCGAAACCTCCACCCTGACCTTGACCCTGACCCTGACCCCCACCCTGACCTTGACCCTGACCCTGACCTCCTCCCTGACCTCCACCCTGACCTTGACTGTGACCGTAACCTCCACCCTGACCTTGACCCTGACCCTGACCTCCACCCTGATCTTGACTGTGACCCTGACCTCCACCCTGACCTCCACCCTGACCTTGAGTCTGACCCTGACCTCCACCCTGACCTTGACCCTGACCCTGACCTCCACCCTGACCTTGACTGTGACCGTAACCTCCACCCCGACCTTGACCCTGACCCTGACCTCCACCCTGACCTCCACCCTGACCTTGACCCAGACCCTGACCTCCACCCTGACCTCCAGCCTGACCTCGACTCTGACCCTGACTTCCACCCTGACCTTGACCCTGACCCTGACCTCCACCTTGACTGTGACCGTAACCTCCACCCTGACCGTGACCCTGACCCTGACCTCCACCCTTAGCTTGACCCTGACCCTGACCTTCACCCTGACCTTGACCCTGACCCTGACCTCTACCCTGACCTTGACCCTGACCCTGACCTCCTCCCTGACCTCCACCCTGACCTTGACTCTGACCCTGACCTCCACCCTGACCTTGACCCTGACCGTGACCTCAGCCCTGACCTTGACTCTGACCCTGACCGCCACCCTGACCTTGACCCTGACCCTGACCTCCACCCTGACCTTGACTCTGACCCTGACCTCCACCCTGACCTTGACCCTGACCGTGACCTCCACCCTGACCTTGACTGTGACCGTAACCTCCACCCTGACCTTGACCCTGACCCTGACCTCCACCCTGACCTTGACCCTGACCCTGACCTCCTACCTGACCTCCACCCTGACCTTGACTGTGACCCTGACATCCACCCTGACCTTGACCCTGACCCTGACCTCCACCCTTAGCTTGACCCTGACCCTGATCTTCACCCTGACCTTGACCCTGACCCTGACCTCCACCCTGACCTTGACCCTGACCGTGACCTCCACCCTGACCTTGACCCTGACCCTGACCTCTACCCTGACCTTGACCCTGACCCTGACCTCCTCCCTGACCTCCACCCTGACCTTGACTCTGACCCTGACCTCCACCCTGACGTTGACCCTGACCGTGACCTCCACCCTGACCTTAACTGTGACCGTAACCTCCACCCTGACCTTGACCCTGACCCTGACCTCCACCCTGACCATGACCCTGACCCTGACCTCCTCCCTGACCTCCACCCTGACCCTGACTGTGAACGTAACCTCCACCCTGACCTTGACCCTGCCCCTGACCTCCACCCTGACCTTGACTGTGACCCTGACCTCCACCCTGACCTTGACCCTGACCCTGACCTCCTCCCTGACCTCCACCCTGACCTTGACTGTGACCGTAACCTCCACCCTGACCTTGACCCTGACCCTGACCTCCACCCTGACCTTGACTGTGACCCTGACCTCCACCCTGACCTCCACCCTGACCTTGACTCTGACCCTGACCTCCACCCTGACCTTGACCCTGACGATGACCTCCACCCTGACCTTGACTCTGACCCTGACCTCCACCCTGACCTTGACCCTGACCCTGACCTCCACCCTGACCTTGACTGTGACCGTAACCTCCACCCCGACCTTGACCCTGACCCTGTCCACCACCCTGACCTTGACTGTGACCCTGACCTCCACCCTGACCTCCACCCTGACCTTGACTCTGACCCTGACCTCCACCCTGACCTTGACCCTGACCCTGACCTCCCCGCTGACCTTGACCTCCACCCTGACCTCCACCCTGACCTTGACTTTGACCCTGACCTTGACCTCCACCCTGACCTTGACCCTGACCCTGACCTCCACCCTGACCTCCACCCTGACCGTGACTCTGACCCTGACCTCCACCCTGACCTTGACCCTGACCCTGACCTCCACCCTGACCTTGACCCTGACCCTGACCTCCACCCTGAACTCCACCCTGACCTTGACTTTGACCCTGACCTTGACCTCCACCCTGACCTTGACCCTGACCCTGACCACCACCCTTAGCTTGACCCTGACCCTGACCTTCACCCTGACCTTGACCCTGACCCTGACCTCCACCCTGACCTTGACCCTGACCCTGACCCTCACTCTGACCTTGACCCAGACCGTGACCTCCACCCTGACCTCCACCCTGACCTTGACTGTGACCCTGACCTCTACTTAGACCGTGACCTCCACCCTGACCTCCACCCTGACCTTGACCCTGACCCTGACCTCTACCCTGACCTCCACCCTGACCTTGACTCTGACCCTGACCTCCACCCTGACCTTGACCCTGACCCTGACTTCCACCCTGACCTTGACTGTGACCCTGACCTCCACCCTGACCTTGACCCTGACCCTGACCTCCCCGCTGACCTTGACCTTGACCCTGACCTCCACCCTCACCTTGACCCTGACCCTGACCGCCGCCCTGACCTTGACTGTGACCCTGACCTCCACCCTGACCTCCACCCTGACCTTGACTATGACCCTGACCTCCACCCTGACCTTGACTCTGACCCTGAACTCCACCCTTAGCTTGACCCTGACCCTGACCGTTACCCTGACCTTGACCCTGACCCTGACCTCCACCCTGACCTTGACTGTGACCCTGACCTCTACTTAGACCGTGACCTCCACCCTGACCTCCACCCTGACCTTGACCCCGACCCTGAACTCCGCCCTGACCCTGACTTTGACCCTGACCTCCACCCTGACCTTGACCCTGACCCTGACATCCACCTTGACCTTGACCATGACCCTGACCTCTACCCTGACCTTGACCCTGACCCTGACTTCCTCCCTGACCTCCACCCTGACCTTGACTCTGACCCTGACCTCCACCCTGACCTTGACCCAGACCGTGACCTCCACCCTGACCTTGACCCAGACCGTGACCTCCACCCTGACCTCCACCCTGACCTTGACTGTGACCCTGACCTCTACTTAGACCGTGACCTCCACCCTGACCTCCACCCTGACCTTGACTTCGACCCTGAACTCCGCCCTGACCTTGACTTTCACCCTGACCTCCACCCTGACCTTGACTGTGACCCTGACCTCCACCCTGACCTTGACTCTGACCCTGACCTCCACCCTGACCTCGACCCTGACCCTGACCTCCTCCCTGACCTCCACCCCGACCTTGACTGTGACCCTGACCTCCACCCTGACCTTGACCCTGACCCTGACCTCCACCCTTAGCTTGACCCTGACCCTGATCTTCACCCTGACCTTGACCCTGACCCTGACCTCCACCCTGACATTGACCCTGACCGTGACCTCCACCCTGACCTTGACCCTGACCCTGACCTCTACCCTGACCTTGACCCTGACCCTGACCTCCTCCCTGACCTTGACCCTGACCCTGACCTCCTCCCTGACCTCCACCCTGACCTTGACTGTGACCGTAACCTCCACCCTGACCTTGACTGTGACCGTAACCTCCACCCTGACCTTGACCCTGACCCTGACCTCCACCCTGACCTTGACTCTGACCCTGACCTCCACCCTGACCTTGACCCTGACCCTGACCTTCACCCTGACCTTGACTGTGACCGTAACCTCCACCCCGACCTTGACCCTGACCGTGACCTTCACCCTGACCTCCACCCTGACCTTGACCCAGACCCTGACCTCCACCCTGACCTCCACCCTGACCTTGACTCTGACCCTGACCTCCACCCTGACCTTGACCCTGACCCTGACCTCCACCCTGACCTCCACGCTGACCCTGACACTGACCCTTACCTCCACCCTGACCTTGACCCTGACCCTGACCTCCACCCTGACCTTGACTCTGACCCTGACCTCCACCCTGACCTTGACCCTGACCCTGACCTTCACCCTGACCTTGACTGTGACCGTAACCTCCACCCCGACATTGACCCTGACCGTGACCTCCACCCTGACCTCCACCCTGACCTTGACCCAGACCCTGACCTCCACCCTGACCTCCACCCTGACCTTGACTCTGACCCTGACCTCCACCCTGACCTTGACCCTGACCCTGACCTCCACCCTGACCTTGACTGTGACCGTAACCTCCACCCCGACCTTGACCCTGACCCTGACCGCCACCCTGACCTCCACCCTGACCTTGACCCAGACCCTGACCTCCACCCTGACCTCCACCCTGACCTTGACTCTGACCCTGACCTCCACCCTGACCTTGACCCTGACCCTGACCTCCACCCTGACCTTGACTGTGACCGTAACCTCCACCCTGACCTTGACCCTGACCCTGACCTCCACCCTGACCTTGACTGTGACCCTGACCTCCACCCTGACCTCCACCCTGACCTTGACCCTGACCCTGACCTCCACCCTTAGCTTGACCCTGACCCTGATCTTCACCCTGACCTTGACCCTGACCCTGACCTCCACCCTGACATTGACCCTGACCGTGACCTCCACCCTGACCTTGACCCTGACCCTGACCTCTACCCTGACCTTGACCCTGACCCTGACCTCCTCCCTGACCTCCACCCTGACCTTGACTCTGACCCTGACCTCCACCCTGACCTTGACCCTGACCGTGACCTCCACCCTGACCTTGACTGTGACCGTAACCTCCACCCTGACCTTGACCCTGACCCTGACCTCCACCCTGACCTCCACGCTGACCCTGACACTGACCCTTACCTCCACCCTGACCTTGACCCTGACCCTGACCTCCACCCTGACCTTGACTCTGACCCTGACCTCCACCCTGACCTTGACCCTGACCCTGACCTTCACCCTGACCTTGACTGTGACCGTAACCTCCACCCCGACCTTGACCCTGACCGTGACCTCCACACTGACCTCCACCCTGACCTTGACCCAGACCCTGACCTCCACCCTGACCTCCACCCTGAACTTGACTCTGACCCTGACCTCCACCCTGACCTTGACCCTGACCCTGACCTCCACCCTGACCTTGACTGTGACCGTAACCTCCACCCCGACCTTGACCCTGACCCTGACCGCCACCCTGACCTCCACCCTGACCTTGACCCAGACCCTGACCTCCACCCTGACCTCCACCCTGACCTTGACCCTGACCCTGACCTCCACCCTGACCTTGACCCTGACCCTGACCTCCACCCTGACCTTGACTGTGACCGTAACCTCCACCCTGACCTTGACCCTGACCCTGACCTCCACCCTGACCTTGACTGTGACCCTGACCTCCACCCTGACCTCCACCCTGACCTTGACCCTGACCCTGACCTCCACCCTTAGCTTGACCCTGACCCTGATCTTCACCCTGACCTTGACCCTGACCCTGACCTCCACCCTGACATTGACCCTGACCGTGACCTCCACCCTGACCTTGACCCTGACCCTGACCTCTACCCTGACCTTGACCCTGACCCTGACCTCCTCCCTGACCTCCACCCTGACCTTGACCCTGACCCTGACCTCTTCCCTGACCTCCACCCTGACCTTGACTGTGACCGTAACCTCCACCCTGACCTTGACTGTGACCGTAACCTCCACCCTGACCTTGACCCTGACCCTGACCTCCACCCTGACCTTGACTCTGACCCTGACCTCCACCCTGACCTTGACCCTGACCCTGACCTCCCCGCTGACCTCGACCTTGACCCTGACCTCCACCCTGACCTTGACCCTGACCCTGACCTCCACCCTTAGCTTGACCCTGACCCTGACCTTCACCCTCACCTTGACCCTGACCCTGACCTCCACCCTGACCTTGACCCTGACCGTGACCTCCACCCTGACCTCGACTGTGACCGTAACCTCCACCCTGACCTTGACTTTGACCCTGACCTCCACCCTGACCGTGACTCTGACCCTGACCTCCTGCCTGACCTCCACCCTGACCTTGACTGTGACCGTAACCTCCACCCTGACCTTGACCCTGACCCTGACCTCCACCCTGACCTTGACCCTGACCCTGACCTCCACCCTGACCTCCACGCTGACCCTGACACTGACCCTTACCTCCACCCTGACCTTGACCCTGACCCTGACCTCCACCCTGACCTTGACTCTGACCCTGACCTCCACCCTGACCTTGACCCTGACCCTGACCTTCACCCTGACCTTGACTGTGACCGTAACCTCCACCCCGACATTGACCCTGACCGTGACCTCCACCCTGACCTCCACCCTGACCTTGACCCAGACCCTGACCTCCACCCTGACCTCCACCCTGACCTTGACTCTGACCCTGACCTCCACCCTGACCTTGACCCTGACCCTGACCTCCACCCTGACCTTGACTGTGACCGTAACCTCCACCCCGACCTTGACCCTGACCCTGACCGCCACCCTGACCTCCACCCTGACCTTGACCCAGACCCTGACCTCCACCCTGACCTCCACCCTGACCTTGACTCTGACCCTGACCTCCACCCTGACCTTGACCCTGACCCTGACCTCCACCCTGACCTTGACTGTGACCGTAACCTCCACCCTGACCTTGACCCTGACCCTGACCTCCACCCTGACCTTGACTGTGACCCTGACCTCCACCCTGACCTCCACCCTGACCTTGACCCTGACCCTGACCTCCACCCTTAGCTTGACCCTGACCCTGATCTTCACCCTGACCTTGACCCTGACCCTGACCTCCACCCTGACATTGACCCTGACCGTGACCTCCACCCTGACCTTGACCCTGACCCTGACCTCTACCCTGACCTTGACCCTGACCCTGACCTCCTCCCTGACCTCCACCCTGACCTTGACTCTGACCCTGACCTCCACCCTGACCTTGACCCTGACCGTGACCTCCACCCTGACCTTGACTGTGACCGTAACCTCCACCCTGACCTTGACCCTGACCCTGACCTCCACCCTGACCTCCACGCTGACCCTGACACTGACCCTTACCTCCACCCTGACCTTGACCCTGACCCTGACCTCCACCCTGACCTTGACTCTGACCCTGACCTCCACCCTGACCTTGACCCTGACCCTGACCTTCACCCTGACCTTGACTGTGACCGTAACCTCCACCCCGACCTTGACCCTGACCGTGACCTCCACACTGACCTCCACCCTGACCTTGACCCAGACCCTGACCTCCACCCTGACCTCCACCCTGAACTTGACTCTGACCCTGACCTCCACCCTGACCTTGACCCTGACCCTGACCTCCACCCTGACCTTGACTGTGACCGTAACCTCCACCCCGACCTTGACCCTGACCCTGACCGCCACCCTGACCTCCACCCTGACCTTGACCCAGACCCTGACCTCCACCCTGACCTCCACCCTGACCTTGACCCTGACCCTGACCTCCACCCTGACCTTGACCCTGACCCTGACCTCCACCCTGACCTTGACTGTGACCGTAACCTCCACCCTGACCTTGACCCTGACCCTGACCTCCACCCTGACCTTGACTGTGACCCTGACCTCCACCCTGACCTCCACCCTGACCTTGACCCTGACCCTGACCTCCACCCTTAGCTTGACCCTGACCCTGATCTTCACCCTGACCTTGACCCTGACCCTGACCTCCACCCTGACATTGACCCTGACCGTGACCTCCACCCTGACCTTGACCCTGACCCTGACCTCTACCCTGACCTTGACCCTGACCCTGACCTCCTCCCTGACCTCCACCCTGACCTTGACCCTGACCCTGACCTCTTCCCTGACCTCCACCCTGACCTTGACTGTGACCGTAACCTCCACCCTGACCTTGACTGTGACCGTAACCTCCACCCTGACCTTGACCCTGACCCTGACCTCCACCCTGACCTTGACTCTGACCCTGACCTCCACCCTGACCTTGACCCTGACCCTGACCTCCCCGCTGACCTCGACCTTGACCCTGACCTCCACCCTGACCTTGACCCTGACCCTGACCTCCACCCTTAGCTTGACCCTGACCCTGACCTTCACCCTCACCTTGACCCTGACCCTGACCTCCACCCTGACCTTGACCCTGACCGTGACCTCCACCCTGACCTCGACTGTGACCGTAACCTCCACCCTGACCTTGACTTTGACCCTGACCTCCACCCTGACCGTGACTCTGACCCTGACCTCCTGCCTGACCTCCACCCTGACCTTGACTGTGACCGTAACCTCCACCCTGACCTTGACCCTGACCCTGACCTCCACCCTGACCTTGACTGTGACCGTAACCTCCACCCCGACCTTGACCCTGACCCTGACCTCCACCCTGACCTCCACCCTGACCTTGACCCAGACCCTGACCTCCACCCTGACCTCCACCCTGACCTTGACTTTGACCCTGACCTTGACCTCCACCCTGACCTTGACCCTGACCCTGACCACCACCCTTAGCTTGACCCTGACCCTGACCTTCACCCTGACCTTGACCCTGACCCTGACCTCCACCCTGACCTTGACCCTGACCCTGACCCTCACTCTGACCTTGACCCAGACCGTGACCTCCACCCTGACCTCCACCCTGACCTTGACTGTGACCCTGACCTCTACTTAGACCGTGACCTCCACCCTGACCTCCACCCTGACCTTGACTCTGACCCTGACCTCCACCCTGACCTTGACCCTGACCCTGACCTCCTCCCTGACCTCCACCCTGACCTTGACTGTGACAATGACCTCCACCCTGACCTTGACCCTGACCCTGACCTCCACCCTTAGCTTGACCCTGACCCTGATCTTCACCCTGACCTTGACCCTGACCCTGACCTCCACCCTGACATTGACCCTGACCGTGACCTCCACCCTGACCTTGACCCTGACCCTGACCTCCACCCTGACCTTGACTGTGACCGTAACCTCCACCCTGACCTTGACCCTGACCCTGACCTCCACCCTGACCTCCACGCTGACCCTGACACTGACCCTTACCTCCACCCTGACCTTGACCCTGACCCTGACCTCCACCCTGACCTTGACTCTGACCCTGACCTCCACCCTGACCTTGACCCTGACCCTGACCTTCACCCTGACCTTGACTGTGACCGTAACCTCCACCCCGACCTTGACCCTGACCGTGACCTCCACCCTGACCTCCACCCTGACCTTGACCCAGACCCTGACCTCCACCCTGACCTCCACCCTGACCTTGACTCTGACCCTGACCTCCACCCTGACCTTGACCCTGACCCTGACCTCCACCCTGACCTTGACTGTGACCGTAACCTCCACCCCGACCTTGACCCTGACCTTGACCGCCACCCTGACCTCCACCCTGACCTTGACCCAGACCCTGACCTCCACCCTGACCTCCACCCTGACCTTGACTCTGACCCTGACCTCCACCCTGACCTTGACCCTGACCCTGACCTCCACCCTGACCTTGACTGTGACCGTAACCTCCACCCTGACCTTGACCCTGACCCTGACCTCCACCCTGACCTTGACTGTGACCCTGACCTCCACCCTGACCTCCACCCTGACCTTGACCCTGACCCTGACCTCCACCCTTAGCTTGACCCTGACCCTGATCTTCACCCTGACCTTGACCCTGACCCTGACCTCCACCCTGACATTGACCCTGACCGTGACCTCCACCCTGACCTTGACCCTGACCCTGACCTCTACCCTGACCTTGACCCTGACCCTGACCTCCTCCCTGACCTCCACCCTGACCTTGACTCTGACCCTGACCTCCACCCTGACCTTGACCCTGACCGTGACCTCCACCCTGACCTTGACTGTGACCGTAACCTCCACCCTGACCTTGACCCTGACCCTGACCTCCACCCTGACCTCCACGCTGACCCTGACACTGACCCTTACCTCCACCCTGACCTTGACCCTGACCCTGACCTCCACCCTGACCTTGACTCTGACCCTGACCTCCACCCTGACCTTGACCCTGACCCTGACCTTCACCCTGACCTTGACTGTGACCGTAACCTCCACCCCGACCTTGACCCTGACCGTGACCTCCACACTGACCTCCACCCTGACCTTGACCCAGACCCTGACCTCCACCCTGACCTCCACCCTGAACTTGACTCTGACCCTGACCTCCACCCTGACCTTGACCCTGACCCTGACCTCCACCCTGACCTTGACTGTGACCGTAACCTCCACCCCGACCTTGACCCTGACCCTGACCGCCACCCTGACCTCCACCCTGACCTTGACCCAGACCCTGACCTCCACCCTGACCTCCACCCTGACCTTGACCCTGACCCTGACCTCCACCCTGACCTTGACCCTGACCCTGACCTCCACCCTGACCTTGACTGTGACCGTAACCTCGACCCTGACCTTGACCCTGACCCTGACCTCCACCCTGACCTTGACTGCGACCCTGACCTCCACCCTGACCTCCACCCTGACCTTGACCCTGACCCTGACCTCCACCCTTAGCTTGACCCTGACCCTGATCTTCACCCTGACCTTGACCCTGACCCTGACCTCCACCCTGACATTGACCCTGACCGTGACCTCCACCCTGACCTTGACCCTGACCCTGACCTCTACCCTGACCTTGACCCTGACCCTGACCTCCTCCCTGACCTCCACCCTGACCTTGACCCTGACCCTGACCTCTTCCCTGACCTCCACCCTGACCTTGACTGTGACCGTAACCTCCACCCTGACCTTGACTGTGACCGTAACCTCCACCCTGACCTTGACCCTGACCCTGACCTCCACCCTGACCTTGACTCTGACCCTGACCTCCACCCTGACCTTGACCCTGACCCTGACCTCCCCGCTGACCTCGACCTTGACCCTGACCTCCACCCTGACCTTGACCCTGACCCTGACCTCCACCCTTAGCTTGACCCTGACCCTGACCTTCACCCTCACCTTGACCCTGACCCTGACCTCCACCCTGACCTTGACCCTGACCGTGACCTCCACCCTGACCTCGACTGTGACCGTAACCTCCACCCTGACCTTGACTTTGACCCTGACCTCCACCCTGACCGTGACTCTGACCCTGACCTCCTGCCTGACCTCCACCCTGACCTTGACTGTGACCGTAACCTCCACCCTGACCTTGACCCTGACCCTGACCTCCACCCTGACCTTGACTGTGACCGTAACCTCCACCCTGACCTTGACCCTGACCCTGACCTCCACCCTGACCTCCACGCTGACCCTGACACTGACCCTTACCTCCACCCTGACCTTGACCCTGACCCTGACCTCCACCCTGACCTTGACTCTGACCCTGACCTCCACCCTGACCTTGACCCTGACCCTGACCTTCACCCTGACCTTGACTGTGACCGTAACCTCCACCCCGACCTTGACCCTGACCGTGACCTCCACCCTGACCTCCACCCTGACCTTGACCCAGACCCTGACCTCCACCCTGACCTCCACCCTGACCTTGACTCTGACCCTGACCTCCACCCTGACCTTGACCCTGACCCTGACCTCCACCCTGACCTTGACTGTGACCGTAACCTCCACCCCGACCTTGACCCTGACCCTGACCTCCACCCTGACCTCCACCCTGACCTTGACCCAGACCCTGACCTCCACCCTGACCTCCACCCTGACCTTGACTTTGACCCTGACCTTGACCTCCACCCTGACCTTGACCCTGACCCTGACCACCACCCTTAGCTTGACCCTGACCCTGACCTTCACCCTGACCTTGACCCTGACCCTGACCTCCACCCTGACCTTGACCCTGACCCTGACCCTCACTCTGACCTTGACCCAGACCGTGACCTCCACCCTGACCTCCACCCTGACCTTGACTGTGACCCTGACCTCTACTTAGACCGTGACCTCCACCCTGACCTCCACCCTGACCTTGACTCTGACCCTGACCTCCACCCTGACCTTGACCCTGACCCTGACCTCCTCCCTGACCTCCACCCTGACCTTGACTGTGACAATGACCTCCACCCTGACCTTGACCCTGACCCTGACCTCCACCCTTAGCTTGACCCTGACCCTGATCTTCACCCTGACCTTGACCCTGACCCTGACCTCCACCCTGACATTGACCCTGACCGTGACCTCCACCCTGACCTTGACCCTGACCCTGACCTCCACCCTGACCTTGACTGTGACCGTAACCTCCACCCTGACCTTGACCCTGACCCTGACCTCCACCCTGACCTCCACGCTGACCCTGACACTGACCCTTACCTCCACCCTGACCTTGACCCTGACCCTGACCTCCACCCTGACCTTGACTCTGACCCTGACCTCCACCCTGACCTTGACCCTGACCCTGACCTTCACCCTGACCTTGACTGTGACCGTAACCTCCACCCCGACCTTGACCCTGACCGTGACCTCCACCCTGACCTCCACCCTGACCTTGACCCAGACCCTGACCTCCACCCTGACCTCCACCCTGACCTTGACTCTGACCCTGACCTCCACCCTGACCTTGACCCTGACCCTGACCTCCACCCTGACCTCCACGCTGACCCTGACACTGACCCTTACCTCCACCCTGACCTTGACCCTGACCCTGACCTCCACCCTGACCTTGACTCTGACCCTGACCTCCACCCTGACCTTGACCCTGACCCTGACCTTCACCCTGACCTTGACTGTGACCGTAACCTCCACCCCGACCTTGACCCTGACCGTGACCTCCACCCTGACCTCCACCCTGACCTTGACCCAGACCCTGACCTCCACCCTGACCTCCACCCTGACCTTGACTCTGACCCTGACCTCCACCCTGACCTTGACCCTGACCCTGACCTCCACCCTGACCTTGACTGTGACCGTAACCTCCACCCCGACCTTGACCCTGACCCTGACCGCCACCCTGACCTCCACCCTGACCTTGACCCAGACCCTGACCTCCACCCTGACCTCCACCCTGACCTTGACTCTGACCCTGACCTCCACCCTGACCTTGACCCTGACCCTGACCTCCACCCTGACCTTGACTGTGACCGTAACCTCCACCCTGACCTTGACCCTGACCCTGACCTCCACCCTGACCTTGACTGTGACCCTGACCTCCACCCTGACCTCCACCCTGACCTTGACCCTGACCCTGACCTCCACCCTTAGCTTGACCCTGACCCTGATCTTCACCCTGACCTTGACCCTGACCCTGACCTCCACCCTGACATTGACCCTGACCGTGACCTCCACCCTGACCTTGACCCTGACCCTGACCTCTACCCTGACCTTGACCCTGACCCTGACCTCCTCCCTGACCTCCACCCTGACCTTGACTCTGACCCTGACCTCCACCCTGACCTTGACCCTGACCGTGACCTCCACCCTGACCTTGACTGTGACCGTAACCTCCACCCTGACCTTGACCCTGACCCTGACCTCCACCCTGACCTCCACGCTGACCCTGACACTGACCCTTACCTCCACCCTGACCTTGACCCTGACCCTGACCTCCACCCTGACCTTGACTCTGACCCTGACCTCCACCCTGACCTTGACCCTGACCCTGACCTTCACCCTGACCTTGACTGTGACCGTAACCTCCACCCCGACCTTGACCCTGACCGTGACCTCCACACTGACCTCCACCCTGACCTTGACCCAGACCCTGACCTCCACCCTGACCTCCACCCTGACCTTGACTCTGACCCTGACCTCCACCCTGACCTCCACCCTGACCTTGACTGTGACCGTAACCTCCACCCTGACCTTGACTGTGACCGTAACCTCCACCCTGACCTTGACCCTGACCCTGACCTCCACCCTGACCTTGACTCTGACCCTGACCTCCACCCTGACCTTGACCCTGACCCTGACCTCCCCGCTGACCTCGACCTTGACCCTGACCTCCACCCTGACCTTGACCCTGACCCTGACCTCCACCCTTAGCTTGACCCTGACCCTGACCTTCACCCTCACCTTGACCCTGACCCTGACCTCCACCCTGACCTTGACCCTGACCGTGACCTCCACCCTGACCTCGACTGTGACCGTAACCTCCACCCTGACCTTGACTTTGACCCTGACCTCCACCCTGACCGTGACTCTGACCCTGACCTCCTGCCTGACCTCCACCCTGACCTTGACTGTGACCGTAACCTCCACCCTGACCTTGACCCTGACCCTGACCTCCACCCTGACCTTGACTGTGACCGTAACCTCCACCCTGACCTTGACCCTGACCCTGACCTCCACCCTGACCTCCACGCTGACCCTGACACTGACCCTTACCTCCACCCTGACCTTGACCCTGACCCTGACCTCCACCCTGACCTTGACTCTGACCCTGACCTCCACCCTGACCTTGACCCTGACCCTGACCTTCACCCTGACCTTGACTGTGACCGTAACCTCCACCCCGACCTTGACCCTGACCGTGACCTCCACCCTGACCTCCACCCTGACCTTGACCCAGACCCTGACCTCCACCCTGACCTCCACCCTGACCTTGACTCTGACCCTGACCTCCACCCTGACCTTGACCCTGACCCTGACCTCCACCCTGACCTTGACTGTGACCGTAACCTCCACCCCGACCTTGACCCTGACCCTGACCTCCACCCTGACCTCCACCCTGACCTTGACCCAGACCCTGACCTCCACCCTGACCTCCACCCTGACCTTGACTTTGACCCTGACCTTGACCTCCACCCTGACCTTGACCCTGACCCTGACCACCACCCTTAGCTTGACCCTGACCCTGACCTTCACCCTGACCTTGACCCTGACCCTGACCTCCACCCTGACCTTGACCCTGACCCTGACCCTCACTCTGACCTTGACCCAGACCGTGACCTCCACCCTGACCTCCACCCTGACCTTGACTGTGACCCTGACCTCTACTTAGACCGTGACCTCCACCCTGACCTCCACCCTGACCTTGACTCTGACCCTGACCTCCACCCTGACCTTGACCCTGACCCTGACCTCCTCCCTGACCTCCACCCTGACCTTGACTGTGACAATGACCTCCACCCTGACCTTGACCCTGACCCTGACCTCCACCCTTAGCTTGACCCTGACCCTGATCTTCACCCTGACCTTGACCCTGACCCTGACCTCCACCCTGACATTGACCCTGACCGTGACCTCCACCCTGACCTTGACCCTGACCCTGACCTCCACCCTGACCTTGACTGTGACCGTAACCTCCACCCTGACCTTGACCCTGACCCTGACCTCCACCCTGACCTCCACGCTGACCCTGACACTGACCCTTACCTCCACCCTGACCTTGACCCTGACCCTGACCTCCACCCTGACCTTGACTCTGACCCTGACCTCCACCCTGACCTTGACCCTGACCCTGACCTTCACCCTGACCTTGACTGTGACCGTAACCTCCACCCCGACCTTGACCCTGACCGTGACCTCCACCCTGACCTCCACCCTGACCTTGACCCAGACCCTGACCTCCACCCTGACCTCCACCCTGACCTTGACTCTGACCCTGACCTCCACCCTGACCTTGACCCTGACCCTGACCTCCACCCTGACCTCCACGCTGACCCTGACACTGACCCTTACCTCCACCCTGACCTTGACCCTGACCCTGACCTCCACCCTGACCTTGACTCTGACCCTGACCTCCACCCTGACCTTGACCCTGACCCTGACCTTCACCCTGACCTTGACTGTGACCGTAACCTCCACCCCGACCTTGACCCTGACCGTGACCTCCACCCTGACCTCCACCCTGACCTTGACCCAGACCCTGACCTCCACCCTGACCTCCACCCTGACCTTGACTCTGACCCTGACCTCCACCCTGACCTTGACCCTGACCCTGACCTCCACCCTGACCTTGACTGTGACCGTAACCTCCACCCCGACCTTGACCCTGACCCTGACCGCCACCCTGACCTCCACCCTGACCTTGACCCAGACCCTGACCTCCACCCTGACCTCCACCCTGACCTTGACTCTGACCCTGACCTCCACCCTGACCTTGACCCTGACCCTGACCTCCACCCTGACCTTGACTGTGACCGTAACCTCCACCCTGACCTTGACCCTGACCCTGACCTCCACCCTGACCTTGACTGTGACCCTGACCTCCACCCTGACCTCCACCCTGACCTTGACCCTGACCCTGACCTCCACCCTTAGCTTGACCCTGACCCTGATCTTCACCCTGACCTTGACCCTGACCCTGACCTCCACCCTGACATTGACCCTGACCGTGACCTCCACCCTGACCTTGACCCTGACCCTGACCTCTACCCTGACCTTGACCCTGACCCTGACCTCCTCCCTGACCTCCACCCTGACCTTGACTCTGACCCTGACCTCCACCCTGACCTTGACCCTGACCGTGACCTCCACCCTGACCTTGACTGTGACCGTAACCTCCACCCTGACCTTGACCCTGACCCTGACCTCCACCCTGACCTCCACGCTGACCCTGACACTGACCCTTACCTCCACCCTGACCTTGACCCTGACCCTGACCTCCACCCTGACCTTGACTCTGACCCTGACCTCCACCCTGACCTTGACCCTGACCCTGACCTTCACCCTGACCTTGACTGTGACCGTAACCTCCACCCCGACCTTGACCCTGACCGTGACCTCCACACTGACCTCCACCCTGACCTTGACCCAGACCCTGACCTCCACCCTGACCTCCACCCTGACCTTGACTCTGACCCTGACCTCCACCCTGACCTTGACCCTGACCCTGACCTCCACCCTGACCTTGACTGTGACCGTAACCTCCACCCCGACCTTGACCCTGACCCTGACCGCCACCCTGACCTCCACCCTGACCTTGACCCAGACCCTGACCTCCACCCTGACCTCCACCCTGACCTTGACTCTGACCCTGACCTCCACCCTGACCTTGACCCTGACCCTGACCTCCACCCTGACCTTGACTGTGACCGTAACCTCCACCCTGACCTTGACCCTGACCCTGACCTCCACCCTGACCTTGACTGTGACCCTGACCTCCACCCTGACCTCCACCCTGACCTTGACCCTGACGCTGACCTCCACCCTTAGCTTGACCCTGACCCTGATCTTCACCCTGACCTTGACCCTGACCCTGACCTCCACCCTGACATTGACCCTGACCGTGACCTCCACCCTGACCTTGACCCTGACCCTGACCTCTACCCTGACCTTGACCCTGACCCTGACCTCCTCCCTGACCTCCACCCTGACCTTGACTCTGACCCTGACCTCCACCCTGACCTTGACCCTGACCGTGACCTCCACCCTGACCTTGACTGTGACCGTAACCTCCACCCTGACCTTGACCCTGACCCTGACCTCCACCCTGACCTCCACGCTGACCCTGACACTGACCCTTACCTCCACCCTGACCTTGACCCTGACCCTGACCTCCACCCTGACCTTGACTCTGACCCTGACCTCCACCCTGACCTTGACCCTGACCCTGACCTTCACCCTGACCTTGACTGTGACCGTAACCTCCACCCCGACCTTGACCCTGACCGTGACCTCCACACTGACCTCCACCCTGACCTTGACCCAGACCCTGACCTCCACCCTGACCTCCACCCTGACCTTGACTCTGATTCTGACCTCCACCCTGACCTTGACCCTGACCCTGACCTCCACCCTGACCTTGACTGTGACCGTAACCTCCACCCCGACCTTGACCCTGACCCTGACCGCCACCCTGACCTCCACCCTGACCTTGACCCAGACCCTGACCTCCACCCTGACCTCCACCCTGACCTTGACCCTGACCCTGACCTCCACCCTGACCTTGACCCTGACCCTGACCTCCACCCTGACCTTGACTGTGACCGTAACCTCCACCCTGACCTTGACCCTGACCCTGACCTCCACCCTGACCTTGACTGTGACCCTGACCTCCACCCTGACCTCCACCCTGACCTTGACCCTGACCCTGACCTCCACCCTTAGCTTGACCCTGACCCTGATCTTCACCCTGACCTTGACCCTGACCCTGACCTCCACCCTGACATTGACCCTGACCGTGACCTCCACCCTGACCTTGACCCTGACCCTGACCTCTACCCTGACCTTGACCCTGACCCTGACCTCCTCCCTGACCTCCACCCTGACCTTGACCCTGACCCTGACCTCTTCCCTGACCTCCACCCTGACCTTGACTGTGACCGTAACCTCCACCCTGACCTTGACTGTGACCGTAACCTCCACCCTGACCTTGACCCTGACCCTGACCTCCACCCTGACCTTGACTCTGACCCTGACCTCCACCCTGACCTTGACCCTGACCCTGACCTCCCCGCTGACCTTGACCTTGACCCTGACCTCCACCCTGACCTTGACCCTGACCCTGACCTCCACCCTTAGCTTGACCCTGACCCTGACCTTCACCCTCACCTTGACCCTGACCCTGACCTCCACCCTGACCTTGACCCTGACCGTGACCTCCACCCTGACCTCGACTGTGACCGTAACCTCCACCCTGACCTTGACTTTGACCCTGACCTCCACCCTGACCGTGACTCTGACCCTGACCTCCTGCCTGACCTCCACCCTGACCTTGACTGTGACCGTAACCTCCACCCTGACCTTGACCCTGACCCTGACCTCCACCCTGACCTTGACTGTGACCGTAACCTCCACCCTGACCTTGACCCTGACCCTGACCTCCACCCTGACCTCCACGCTGACCCTGACACTGACCCTTACCTCCACCCTGACCTTGACCCTGACCCTGACCTCCACCCTGACCTTGACTCTGACCCTGACCTCCACCCTGACCTTGACCCTGACCCTGACCTTCACCCTGACCTTGACTGTGACCGTAACCTCCACCCCGACCTTGACCCTGACCGTGACCTCCACCCTGACCTCCACCCTGACCTTGACCCAGACCCTGACCTCCACCCTGACCTCCACCCTGACCTTGACTCTGACCCTGACCTCCACCCTGACCTTGACCCTGACCCTGACCTCCACCCTGACCTTGACTGTGACCGTAACCTCCACCCCGACCTTGACCCTGACCCTGACCTCCACCCTGACCTCCACCCTGACCTTGACCCAGACCCTGACCTCCACCCTGACCTCCACCCTGACCTTGACTTTGACCCTGACCTTGACCTCCACCCTGACCTTGACCCTGACCCTGACCACCACCCTTAGCTTGACCCTGACCCTGACCTTCACCCTGACCTTGACCCTGACCCTGACCTCCACCCTGACCTTGACCCTGACCCTGACCCTCACTCTGACCTTGACCCAGACCGTGACCTCCACCCTGACCTCCACCCTGACCTTGACTGTGATCCTGACCTCTACTTAGACCGTGACCTCCACCCTGACCTCCACCCTGACCTTGACTCTGACCCTGACCTCCACCCTGACCTTGACCCTGACCCTGACCTCCTCCCTGACCTCCACCCTGACCTTGACTGTGACCCTGACCTCCACCCTGACCTTGACCCTGACCCTGACCTCCACCCTTAGCTTGACCCTGACCCTGATCTTCACCCTGACCTTGACCCTGACCCTGACCTCCACCCTGACATTGACCCTGACCGTGACCTCCACCCTGACCTTGACCCTGACCCTGACCTCCACCCTGACCTTGACTGTGACCGTAACCTCCACCCTGACCTTGACCCTGACCCTGACCTCCACCCTGACCTCCACGCTGACCCTGACACTGACCCTTACCTCCACCCTGACCTTGACCCTGACCCTGACCTCCACCCTGACCTTGACTCTGACCCTGACCTCCACCCTGACCTTGACCCTGACCCTGACCTTCACCCTGACCTTGACTGTGACCGTAACCTCCACCCCGACCTTGACCCTGACCGTGACCTCCACCCTGACCTCCACCCTGACCTTGACCCAGACCCTGACCTCCACCCTGACCTCCACCCTGACCTTGACTCTGACCCTGACCTCCACCCTGACCTTGACCCTGACCCTGACCTCCACCCTGACCTCCACGCTGACCCTGACACTGACCCTTACCTCCACCCTGACCTTGACCCTGACCCTGACCTCCACCCTGACCTTGACTCTGACCCTGACCTCCACCCTGACCTTGACCCTGACCCTGACCTTCACCCTGACCTTGACTGTGACCGTAACCTCCACCCCGACCTTGACCCTGACCGTGAACTCCACCCTGACCTCCACCCTGACCTTGACCCAGACCCTGACCTCCACCCTGACCTCCACCCTGACCTTGACTCTGACCCTGACCTCCACCCTGACCTTGACCCTGACCCTGACCTCCACCCTGACCTTGACTGTGACCGTAACCTCCACCCCGACCTTGACCCTGACCCTGACCGCCACCCTGACCTCCACCCTGACCTTGACCCAGACCCTGACCTCCACCCTGACCTTGACTGTGACCGTAACCTCCACCCTGACCTTGACCCTGACCCTGACCTCCACCCTGACCTTGACTGTGACCCTGACCTCCACCCTGACCTCCACCCTGACCTTGACCCTGACCCTGACCTCCACCCTTAGCTTGACCCTGACCCTGATCTTCACCCTGACCTTGACCCTGACCCTGACCTCCACCCTGACATTGACCCTGACCGTGACCTCCACCCTGACCTTGACCCTGACCCTGACCTCTACCCTGACCTTGACCCTGACCCTGACCTCCTCCCTGACCTCCACCCTGACCTTGACCCTGACCCTGACCTCTTCCCTGACCTCCACCCTGACCTTGACTGTGACCGTAACCTCCACCCTGACCTTGACTGTGACCGTAACCTCCACCCTGACCTTGACCCTGACCCTGACCTCCACCCTGACCTTGACTCTGACCCTGACCTCCACCCTGACCTTGACCCTGACCCTGACCTCCCCGCTGACCTTGACCTTGACCCTGACCTCCACCCTGACCTTGACCCTGACCCTGACCTCCACCCTTAGCTTGACCCTGACCCTGACCTTCACCCTCACCTTGACCCTGACCCTGACCTCCACCCTGACCTTGACCCTGACCGTGACCTCCACCCTGACCTCGACTGTGACCGTAACCTCCACCCTGACCTTGACTTTGACCCTGACCTCCACCCTGACCGTGACTCTGACCCTGACCTCCTGCCTGACCTCCACCCTGACCTTGACTGTGACCGTAACCTCCACCCTGACCTTGACCCTGACCCTGACCTCCACCCTGACCTTGACTGTGACCGTAACCTCCACCCTGACCTTGACCCTGACCCTGACCTCCACCCTGACCTCCACGCTGACCCTGACACTGACCCTTACCTCCACCCTGACCTTGACCCTGACCCTGACCTCCACCCTGACCTTGACTCTGACCCTGACCTCCACCCTGACCTTGACCCTGACCCTGACCTTCACCCTGACCTTGACTGTGACCGTAACCTCCACCCCGACCTTGACCCTGACCGTGACCTCCACCCTGACCTCCACCCTGACCTTGACCCAGACCCTGACCTCCACCCTGACCTCCACCCTGACCTTGACTCTGACCCTGACCTCCACCCTGACCTTGACCCTGACCCTGACCTCCACCCTGACCTTGACTGTGACCGTAACCTCCACCCCGACCTTGACCCTGACCCTGACCTCCACCCTGACCTCCACCCTGACCTTGACCCAGACCCTGACCTCCACCCTGACCTCCACCCTGACCTTGACTTTGACCCTGACCTTGACCTCCACCCTGACCTTGACCCTGACCCTGACCACCACCCTTAGCTTGACCCTGACCCTGACCTTCACCCTGACCTTGACCCTGACCCTGACCTCCACCCTGACCTTGACCCTGACCCTGACCCTCACTCTGACCTTGACCCAGACCGTGACCTCCACCCTGACCTCCACCCTGACCTTGACTGTGACCCTGACCTCTACTTAGACCGTGACCTCCACCCTGACCTCCACCCTGACCTTGACTCTGACCCTGACCTCCACCCTGACCTTGACCCTGACCCTGACCTCCTCCCTGACCTCCACCCTGACCTTGACTGTGACCCTGACCTCCACCCTGACCTTGACCCTGACCCTGACCTCCACCCTTAGCTTGACCCTGACCCTGATCTTCACCCTGACCTTGACCCTGACCCTGACCTCCACCCTGACATTGACCCTGACCGTGACCTCCACCCTGACCTTGACCCTGACCCTGACCTCCACCCTGACCTTGACTGTGACCGTAACCTCCACCCTGACCTTGACCCTGACCCTGACCTCCACCCTGACCTTGACTCTGACCCTGACCTCCACCCTGACCTTGACCCTGACCCTGACCTCCACCCTGACCTTGACTGTGACCGTAACTTCCACCCCGACCTTGACCCTGACCCTGACCGCCACCCTGACCTCCACCCTGACCTTGACCCAGACCCTGACCTCCACCCTGACCTCCACCCTGACCTTGACTCTGACCCTGACCTCCACCCTGACCTTGACCCTGACCCTGACCTCCACCCTGACCTTGACTGTGACCGTAACCTCCACCCTGACCTTGACCCTGACCCTGACCTCCACCCTGACCTTGACTGTGACCCTGACCTCCACCCTGACCTCCACCCTGACCTTGACCCTGACCCTGACCTCCACCCTTAGCTTGACCCTGACCCTGATCTTCACCCTGACCTTGACCCTGACCCTGACCTCCACCCTGACATTGACCCTGACCGTGACCTCCACCCTGACCTTGACCCTGACCCTGACCTCTACCCTGACCTTGACCCTGACCCTGACCTCCTCCCTGACCTCCACCCTGACCTTGACTCTGACCCTGACCTCCACCCTGACCTTGACCCTGACCGTGACCTCCACCCTGACCTTGACTGTGACCGTAACCTCCACCCTGACCTTGACCCTGACCCTGACCTCCACCCTGACCTCCACGCTGACCCTGACACTGACCCTGACCTCCACCCTGACCTTGACCCTGACCCTGACCTCCACCCTGACCTTGACTCTGACCCTGACCTCCACCCTGACCTTGACCCTGACCCTGACCTTCACCCTGACCTTGACTGTGACCGTAACCTCCACCCCGACCTTGACCCTGACCGTGACCTCCACACTGACCTCCACCCTGACCTTGACCCAGACCCTGACCTCCACCCTGACCTCCACCCTGACCTTGACTCTGACCCTGACCTCCACCCTGACCTTGACCCTGACCCTGACCTCCACCCTGACCTTGACTGTGATCGTAACCTCCACCCCGACCTTGACCCTGACCCTGACCGCCACCCTGACCTCCACCCTGACCTTGACCCAGACCCTGACCTCCACCCTGACCTCCACCCTGACCTTGACTCTGACCCTGACCTCCACCCTGACCTTGACCCTGACCCTGACCTCCACCCTGACCTTGACTGTGACCGTAACCTCCACCCTGACCTTGACCCTGACCCTGACCTCCACCCTGACCTTGACTGTGACCCTGACCTCCACCCTGACCTCCACCCTGACCTTGACACTGACGCTGACCTCCACCCTTAGCTTGACCCTGACCCTGATCTTCACCCTGACCTTGACCCTGACCCTGACCTCCACCCTGACATTGACCCTGACCGTGACCTCCACCCTGACCTTGACCCTGACCCTGACCTCTACCCTGACCTTGACCCTGACCCTGACCTCCTCCCTGACCTCCACCCTCACCTTGACCCTGACCCTGACCTCCTCCCTGACCTCCACCCTGACCTTGACTGTGACCGTAACCTCCACCCTGACCTTGACTGTGACCGTAACCTCCACCCTGACCTTGACCCTGACCCTGACCTCCACCCTGACCTTGACTCTGACCCTGACCTCCACCCTGACCTTGACCCTGACCCTGACCTCCCCGCTGACCTTGACCTTGACCCTGACCTCCACCCTGACCTTGACCCTGACCCTGACCTCCACCCTTAGCTTGACCCTGACCCTGACCTTCACCCTCACCTTGACCCTGACCCTGACCTCCACCCTGACCTTGACCCTGACCGTGACCTCCACCCTGACCTTGACTGTGACCGTAACCTCCACCCTGACCTTGACCCTGACCCTGACCTCCACCCTGACCGTGACTCTGACCCTGACCTCCTGCCTGACCTCCACCCTGACCTTGACTGTGACCGTAACCTCCACCCTGACCTTGACCCTGACCCTGACCTCCACCCTGACCTTGACTGTGACCGTAACCTCCACCCTGACCTTGACCCTGACCCTGACCTCCACCCTGACCTCCACGCTGACCCTGACACTGACCCTTACCTCCACCCTGACCTTGACCCTGACCCTGACCTCCACCCTGACCTTGACTCTGACCCTGACCTCCACCCTGACCTTGACCCTGACCCTGACCTTCACCCTGACCTTGACTGTGACCGTAACCTCCACGCCGACCTTGACCCTGACCGTGACCTCCACCCTGACCTTCACCCTGACCTTGACCCAGACCCTGACCTCCACCCTGACCTCCACCCTGACCTTGACTCTGACCCTGACCTCCACCCTGACCTTGACCCTGACCCTGACCTCCACCCTGACCTTGACTGTGACCGTAACCTCCACCCCGACCTTGACCCTGACCCTGACCTCCACCCTGACCTCCACCCTGACCTTGACCCAGACCCTGACCTCCACCCTGACCTCCACCCTGACCTTGACTGTGACCGTAACCTCCACCCTGACCTTGACCCTGACCCTGACCTCCACCCTGACCTTGACTGTGACCCTGACCTCAACCCTGACCTCCACCCTGACCTTGACCCTGACCCTGACCTCCACCCTTAGCTTGACCCTGACCCTGATCTTCACCCTGACCTTGACCCTGACCCTGACCTCCACCCTGACATTGACCCTGACCGTGACCTCCACCCTGACCTTGACCCTGACCCTGACCTCTACCCTGACCTTGACCCTGACCCTGACCTCCTCCCTGACCTCCACCCTGACCTTGACCCTGACCCTGACCTCTTCCCTGACCTCCACCCTGACCTTGACTGTGACCGTAACCTCCACCCTGACCTTGACTGTGACCGTAACCTCCACCCTGACCTTGACCCTGACCCTGACCTCCACCCTGACCTTGACTCTGACCCTGACCTCCACCCTGACCTTGACCCTGACCCTGACCTCCCCGCTGACCTTGACCTTGACCCTGACCTCCACCCTGACCTTGACCCTGACCCTGACCTCCACCCTTAGCTTGACCGTGACCCTGACCTTCACCCTCACCTTGACCCTGACCCTGACCTCCACCCTGACCTTGACCCTGACCGTGACCTCCACCCTGACCTCGACTGTGACCGTAACCTCCACCCTGACCTTGACTTTGACCCTGACCTCCACCCTGACCGTGACTCTGACCCTGACCTCCTGCCTGACCTCCACCCTGACCTTGACTGTGACCGTAACCTCCACCCTGACCTTGACCCTGACCCTGACCTCCACCCTGACCTTGACTGTGACCGTAACCTCCACCCTGACCTTGACCCTGACCCTGACCTCCACCCTGACCTCCACGCTGACCCTGACACTGACCCTTACCTCCACCCTGACCTTGACCCTGACCCTGACCTCCACCCTGACCTTGACTCTGACCCTGACCTCCACCCTGACCTTGACCCTGACCCTGACCTTCACCCTGACCTTGACTGTGACCGTAACCTCCACGCCGACCTTGACCCTGACCGTGACCTCCACCCTGACCTTCACCCTGACCTTGACCCAGACCCTGACCTCCACCCTGACCTCCACCCTGACCTTGACTCTGACCCTGACCTCCACCCTGACCTTGACCCTGACCCTGACCTCCACCCTGACCTTGACTGTGACCGTAACCTCCACCCCGACCTTGACCCTGACCCTGACCTCCACCCTGACCTCCACCCTGACCTTGACCCAGACCCTGACCTCCACCCTGACCTCCACCCTGACCTTGACTCTCACCCTGACCTCCACCCTGACCTTGACCCTGACCCTGACCTCCACCCTGACCTTGACTGTGACCGTAACCTCCACCCTGACCTTGACCCTGACCCTGACCTCCACCCTGACCTTGACTGTGACCCTGACCTCAACCCTGACCTCCACCCTGACCTTGACCCTGACCCTGACCTCCACCCTTAGCTTGACCCTGACCCTGATCTTCACCCTGACCTTGACCCTGACCCTGACCTCCACCCTGACATTGACCCTGACCGTGACCTCCACCCTGACCTTGACCCTGACCCTGACCTCTACCCTGACCTTGACCCTGACCCTGACCTCCTCCCTGACCTCCACCCTGACCTTGACCCTGACCCTGACCTCTTCCCTGACCTCCACCCTGACCTTGACTGTGACCGTAACCTCCACCCTGACCTTGACTGTGACCGTAACCTCCACCCTGACCTTGACCCTGACCCTGACCTCCACCCTGACCTTGACTCTGACCCTGACCTCCACCCTGACCTTGACCCTGACCCTGACCTCCCCGCTGACCTTGACCTTGACCCTGACCTCCACCCTGACCTTGACCCTGACCCTGACCTCCACCCTTAGCTTGACCGTGACCCTGACCTTCACCCTCACCTTGACCCTGACCCTGACCTCCACCCTGACCTTGACCCTGACCGTGACCTCCACCCTGACCTCGACTGTGACCGTAACCTCCACCCTGACCTTGACTTTGACCCTGACCTCCACCCTGACCGTGACTCTGACCCTGACCTCCTGCCTGACCTCCACCCTGACCTTGACTGTGACCGTAACCTCCACCCTGACCTTGACCCTGACCCTGACCTAAACCCTGACCTTGACTGTGACCGTAACCTCCACCCTGACCTTGACCCTGACCCTGACCTCCACCCTGACCTCCACGCTGACCCTGACACTGACCCTTACCTCCACCCTGACCTTAACCCTGACCCTGACCTCCAACCTGACCTTGACTCTGACCCTGACCTCCACCCTGACCTTGACCCTGACCCTGACCTTCACCCTGACCTTGACTGTGACCGTAACCTCCACCCCGACCTTGACCCTGACCGTGACCTCCACCCTGACCTCCACCCTGACCTTGACCCAGACCCTGACCTCCACCCTGACCTCCACCCTGACCTTGACTCTGACCCTGACCTCCACCCTGACCTTGACCCTGACCCTGACCTCCACCCTGACCTTGACTGTGACCGTAACCTCCACCCCGACCTTGACCCTGACCCTGACCTCCACCCTGACCTCCACCCTGACCTTGACCCAGACCCTGACCTCCACCCTGACCTCCACCCTGACCTTGACTTTGACCCTGACCTTGACCTCCACCCTGACCTTGACCCTGACCCTGACCACCACCCTTAGCTTGACCCTGACCCTGACCTTCACCCTGACCTTGACCCTGACCCTGACCTCCACCCTGACCTTGACCCTGACCCTGACCCTCACTCTGACCTTGACCCAGACCGTGACCTCCACCCTGACCTCCACCCTGACCTTGACTGTGACCCTGACCTCTACTTAGACCGTGACCTCCACCCTGACCTCCACCCTGACCTTGACTCTGACCCTGACCTCCACCCTGACCTTGACCCTGACCCTGACCTCCTCCCTGACCTCCACCCTGACCTTGACTGTGACCCTGACCTCCACCCTGACCTTGACCCTGACCCTGACCTCCACCCTTAGCTTGACCCTGACCCTGATCTTCACCCTGACCTTGACCCTGACCCTGACCTCCACCCTGACATTGACCCTGACCGTGACCTCCACCCTGACCTTGACCCTGACCCTGACCTCTACCCTGACCTTGACCCTGACCCTGACCTCCTCCCTGACCTCCACCCTGACCTTGACCCTGACCCTGACCTCCTCCCTGACCTCCACCCTGACCTTGACTGTGACCGTAACCTCCACCCTGACATTGACTGTGACCGTAACCTCCACCCTGACCTTGACCCTGACCCTGACCTCCACCCTGACCTTGACTCTGACCCTGACCTCCACCCTGACCTTGACCCTGACCCTGACCTCCCCGCTGACCTTGACCTTGACCCTGACCTCCACCCTGACCTTGACCCTGACCCTGACCTCCACCCTTAGCTTGACCCTGACCCTGACCTTCACCCTCACCTTGACCCTGACCCTGACCTCCACCCTGACCTTGACCCTGACCGTGACCTCCACCCTGACCTTGACTGTGACCGTAACCTCCACCCTGACCTTGACCCTGACCCTGACCTCCACCCTGACCGTGACCCTGACCCTGACCTCCTCCCTGACCTCCACCCTGACCTTGACTGTGACCGTAACCTCCACCCTGACCTTGACCCTGACCCTGACCTCCACCCTGACCTTGACTGTGACCGTAACCTCCACCCTGACCTTGACCCTGACCCTGACCTCCACCCTGACCTCCACGCTGACCCTGACACTGACCCTTACCTCCACCCTGACCTTGACCCTGACCCTGACCTCCACCCTGACCTTGACTCTGACCCTGACCTCCACCCTGACCTTGACCCTGACCCTGACCTTCACCCTGACCTTGACTGTGACCGTAACCTCCACGCCGACCTTGACCCTGACCGTGACCTCCACCCTGACCTCCACCCTGACCTTGACCCAGACCCTGACCTCCACCCTGACCTCCACCCTGACCTTGACTCTGACCCTGACCTCCACCCTGACCTTGACCCTGACCCTGACCTCCACCCTGACCTTGACTGTGACCGTAACCTCCACGCCGACCTTGACCCTGACCCTGACCTCCACCCTGACCTCCACCCTGACCTTGACCCAGACCCTGACCTCCACCCTGACCTCCACCCTGACCTTGACTCTGACCCTGACCTCCACCCTGACCTTGACCCTGACCCTGACCTCCACCCTGACCTTGACTGTGACCGTAACCTCCACCCTGACCTTGACCCTGACCCTGACCTCCACCCTGACCTTGACTGTGACCCTGACCTCCACCCTGACCTCCACCCTGACCTTGACCCTGACCCTGACCTCCACCCTTAGCTTGACCCTGACCCTGATCTTCACCCTGACCTTGACCCTGACCCTGACCTCCACCCTGACATTGACCCTGACCGTGACCTCCACCCTGACCTTGACCCTGACCCTGACCTCTACCCTGACCTTGACCCTGACCCTGACCTCCTCCCTGACCTCCACCCTGACCTTGACCCTGACCCTGACCTCCTCCCTGACCTCCACCCTGACCTTGACTGTGACCGTAACCTCCACCCTGACCTTGACTGTGACCGTAACCTCCACCCTGACCTTGACCCTGACCCTGACCTCCACCCTGACCTTGACTCTGACCCTGACCTCCACCCTGACCTTGACCCTGACCCTGACCTCCCCGCTGACCTTGACCTTGACCCTGACCTCCACCCTGACCTTGACCCTGACCCTGACCTCCACCCTTAGCTTGACCCTGACCCTGACCTTCACCCTCACCTTGACCCTGACCCTGACCTCCACCCTGACCTTGACCCTGACCGTGACCTCCACCCTGACCTTGACTGTGACCGTAACCTCCACCCTGACCTTGACCCTGACCCTGACCTCCACCCTGACCGTGACCCTGACCCTGACCTCCTCCCTGACCTCCACCCTGACCTTGACTGTGACCGTAACCTCCACCCTGACCTTGACCCTGACCCTGACCTCCACCCTGACCTTGACTGTGACCGTAACCTCCACCCTGACCTTGACCCTGACCCTGACCTCCACCCTGACCTCCACGCTGACCCTGACACTGACCCTTACCCCCACCCTGACCTTGACCCTGACCCTGACCTCCACCCTGACCTTGACTCTGACCCTGACCTCCACCCTGACCTTGACTGTGACCCTGACCTCCACCCTGACCTTGACCCTGACCCTGACCGCCGCCCTGACCTTGACTGCGACCCTGACCTCCACCCTGACCTCCACCCTGACCTTGACTGTGACCCTGACCTCCACCCTGACCTTGACCCTGACCCTGACCTCCACCCTGACCTTGACCTTGACCCTGACCTCCACCCTGACATTGACCCTGACCCTGACCTCCACCCTGACCTCCACCCTGACCTTGACTGTGACCCTGACCTCCACCCTGACCTTGACCCTGACCTTGACCTTGACCCTGACCTCCACCCTGACCTTGACCCTGACCCTGACCTCCACCCTGACCTTGACTGTGACCGTAACCTCCACCCTGACCTTGACCCTGACCCTGACGTCCACCCTGACCTTGACTGTGACCCTGACCTCCACCCTGACCTTGACCCTGACCGTGACCTCTACCCTGACCTTGACTGTGACCGTGACCTCTACCCTGACCTTGACTGTGACCGTAACCTCCACCCTGACCTTGACCCTGACCCTGACCTCCTCCCTGAGCTCCCCGCTGACCTTGACCTTGACCCTGACCTCCACCCTGACCTTGACCCTGACCCTGACCGCCGCCCTGACCTTGACTGTGACCGTAACCTCCACCCTGACCTTGACCCTGACCCTGACGTCCACCCTGACCTTGACTGTGACCCTGACCTCCACCCTGACCTTGACTGTGACCCTGACCTCCACCCTGACCTTGACCCTGACCCTGACCGCCGCCCTGACCTTGACTGCGACCCTGACCTCCACCCTGACCTCCACCCTGACCTTGACTGTGACCCTGACCTCTACCCTGACCTTGACCCTGACCCTGACCTCCACCCTGACCTTGACCTTGACCCTGACCTCCACCCTGACCTTGACCCTGACCCTGACCTCCACCCTGACCTCCACCCTGACCTTGACCCTGACCCTGACCTCCACCCTGACCTTGACTCTGACCCTGACCTCCACCCTGACCTTGACCCTGACCCTGACCTCCACCCTGACCTTGACCCTGACCCTGACCTCCACCCTGACCTTGACCCTGACCCTGACCCTCACTCTGACCTTGACCCAGACCGTGACCTCCACCCTTAGCTTGACCCTGACCCTGACGTTCACCCTGACCTTGACCCTGACCCTGACCTCCACCCTGACCTTGACCCTGACTCTGACCTCCACCCTGACCTTGACTCTGACCCTGACCTCCACCCTGACCTTGACCCGGACCCTGACCTCCACCCTGACCTTGACCCTGACCCTGACCTCCACCCTGACCTTGACCCTGACCCTGACCCTCACTCTGACCTTGACCCAGACCGTGACCTCCACCCTTAGCTTGACCCTGACCCTGACGTTCACCCTGACCTTGACCCTGACCCTGACCTCCACCCTGACCTTGACCCTGACCCTGACCCTCACTCTGACCTTGACCCAGACCGTGACCTCCACCCTGACCATGACCTTGACCCTGACCTCCACCCTGACCTTGACTCTGACCCTGACCTCCACCCTGACCTTGACCCTGACCCTGACCTCCACCCTGACCTTGACTCTGACCCTGACCTCCACCCTGACCTTGACCCTCACCCTGACCTCCACCCTGACCTTGACTCTGACCCTGACCTCCACTCTGACCTTGACCCTGACCGTGACCTCTACCCTGACCTTGACTGTGACCGTGACCTCTACCCTGACCTTGACTGTGACCGGAACCTCCACCCTGACCGTGACTGTGACCCTGACCTCCACCCTGACCTTGACCCTGACCCTGACCGCCGCCCTGACCTTGACTGCGACCCTGACCTCCACCCTGACCTCCACCCTGACCTTGACTGTGACCCTGACCTCCACCCTGACCTTGACCCTGACCCTGACCCTCACTCTGAACTTGACCCAGACCGTGACCTCCACCCTGACCTTGACCTTGACCCTGACCTCCACCCTGACCTTGACCCTGACCCTGACCTCCACCCTGACCTTGAACCTGACCCTGACCTCCCCGCTGACCTTGACTCTGACCCTGACCTCCACCCTGACCTTGACTGTGACCCTGACCTCCACCCTGACCTTGACCCTGACCCTGACCGCCGCCCTGACCTTGACTCCGACCCTGACCTCGACCCTGACCTCCACCCTGACCTTGACTGTGACCCTGACCTCCACCCTGACCTTGACTCTGACCCTGACCTCCACCCTGACCTTGACCCTGACCCTGACCGCTGCCCTGACCTTGACTGTGACCCTGACCTCCACCCTGACCTCCACCCTGACCTTGACTGTGACCCTGACCTCCGACCTGACCTTGACCCTGACCCTGACCTCCACCCTGACCTTGACCCTGACCCTGACCGCTGCCCTGACCTTGACTGTGACCCTGACCTCCTCCCTGACCTCCACCCTGACTTTGACTGTGACCCTGACCTCCACCCTGACCTTGACTCTGACCCTGACCTCCACCCTGACCTTGACCCTGACCCTGACCTCCACCCTGACCTGGACCCTGACCCTGACCTCCTCCCTGACCTCCACCCTGACCTTGACTGTGACCGTAACCTCCACCCTGACCTTGACCCTGACCCTGACCTCCGACCTGACCTTGACTCTGACCCTGACCTCCACCCTGACCTTGACCCTGACCGTGACCTCTACCCTGACCTTGACTGTGACCGTAACCTCCACGCTGACCTTGACCCTGACCCTGACCTCCACCCTGACGTTGACCCTGACCGTGACCTCCACCCTGACCTTGACTGTGACCGTAACCTCCACCCTGACCTTGACCCTGACCCTGACCTCCACCCTGACCTTGACCCTGACCCTGACCTCCACCCTGACCTTGACCCTGACCCTGACCCTCACTCTGACCTTGACCCAGACCGTGACCTCCACCCTTAGCTTGTCCCTGACCCTGACGTTCACCCTGACCTTGACTCTGACCCTGACCTCCACCCTGACCTTGACCCTGACCGTGACCTCTACCCTGACCTTGACTGTGACCCTGACCTCCACCCTGACCTTGACTCTGACCCTGACCTCCACTCTGACCTTGACCCTGACCGTGACCTCTACCCTGACCTTGACTGTGACCGTGACCTCTACCCTGACCTTGACTGTGACCGGAACCTCCACCCTGACCTTGACTGTGACCCTGACCTCCACCCTGACCTTGACCCTGACCCTGACCGCCGCCCTGACCTTGACTGCGACCCTGACCTCCACCCTGACCTCCACCCTGACCTTGACTGTGACCCTGACCTCCACCCTGACCTTGACCCCGACCCTGACCCTCACTCTGAACTTGACCCAGACCGTGACCTCCACCCTGACCTTGACCTTGACCCTGACCTCCACCCTGACCTTGACCCTGACCCTGACCTCCACCCTGACCTTGACCCTGACCCTGACCTCCACCCTGACCTGGACCCTGACCCTGACCTCCTCCCTGACCTCCACCCTGACCTTGACTGTGACCGTAACCTCCACCCCGACCTTGACCCTGACCCTGACCTCCACCCTGACCTTGACTCTGACCCTGACCTCCACCCTGACCTTGACCCTGACCGTGACCTCTACCCTGACCTTGACTGTGACCGTAACCTCCACGCTGACCTTGACCCTGACCCTGACCTCCACCCTGACGTTGACCCTGACCGTGACCTCCACCCTGACCTTGACTGTGACCGTAACCTCCACCCTGACCTTGACCCTGACCCTGACCTCCACCCTGACCCGTACCCTGACCCTGACCTCCTCCCTGACCTCCACCCTGACCTTGACTGTGACCGTAACCTCCACCCTGACCTTGACCCTGACCCTGACCCTCACTCTGACCTTGACCCAGACCGTGACCTCCACCCTGACCTCCACCCTGACCTTGACTGTGACCCTGACCTCCACCCTGACCTTGACTGTGACCCTGACCTCCACCCTGACCTTGACCCTGACCCTGACCACCGCCCTGACCTTGACTGTGACCCTGACCTCCACCCTGACCTTGACCCTGACCCTGACCTCCACCCTGACCTTGACTGTGACCCTGACCTCGACCCTGACCTTGACCCTGACCCTGACCGCCGCCCTGACCTTGACTGCGACCCTGACCTCCACCCTGACCTCCACCCTGACCTTGACTGTGACCCTGACCTCCACCCTGACCTTGACCCTGACCCTGACCTCCACCCTGTCCTTGACCTTGACCCTGACCTCCACCCTGACCTTGACCCTGACCCTGACCTCCACCCTGACCTTGACTCTGACCCTGACCTCCACCCTGACCTTGACTGTGACCCTGACCTCCACCCTGACCTTGACCCTGACCCTGACCGCCGCCCTGACCTTGACTCCGACCCTGACCTCGACCCTGACCTCCACCCTGACCTTGACTGTGACCCTGACCTCCACCCTGACCTTGACTCTGACCCTGACCTCCACCCTGACCTTGACCCTGACCCTGACCGCTGCCCTGACCTTGACTGTGACCCTGATTTCCACCCTGACCTCCACCCTGACCTTGACTGTGACCCTGACCTCCGACCTGACCTTGACCCTGACCCTGACCTCCACCCTGACCTTGACCCTGACCCTGACCGCTGCCCTGACCTTGACTGTGACCCTGACCTCCTCCCTGACCTCCACCCTGACTTTGACTGTGACCCTGACCTCCACCCTGACCTTGACTCTGACCCTGACCTCCACCCTGACCTTGACCCTGACCCTGACCTCCACCCTGACCTGGACCCTGACCCTGACCTCCTCCCTGACCTCCACCCTGACCTTGACTGTGACCGTAACCTCCACCCTGACCTTGACCCTGACCCTGACCTCCGACCTGACCTTGACTCTGACCCTGACCTCCACCCTGACCTTGACCCTGACCGTGACCTCTACCCTGACCTTGACTGTGACCGTAACCTCCACGCTGACCTTGACCCTGACCCTGACCTCCACCCTGACGTTGACCCTGACCGTGACCTCCACCCTGACCTTGACTGTGACCGTAACCTCCACCCTGACCTTGACCCTGACCCTGACCTCCACCCTGACCTTGACCCTGACCCTGACCTCCACCCTGACCTTGACCCTGACCCTGACCCTCACTCTGACCTTGACCCAGACCGTGACCTCCACCCTTAGCTTGTCCCTGACCCTGACGTTCACCCTGACCTTGACTCTGACCCTGACCTCCACCCTGACCTTGACCCTGACCGTGACCTCTACCCTGACCTTGACTGTGACCCTGACCTCCACCCTGACCTTGACTCTGACCCTGACCTCCACTCTGACCTTGACCCTGACCGTGACCTCTACCCTGACCTTGACTGTGACCGTGACCTCTACCCTGACCTTGACTGTGACCGGAACCTCCACCCTGACCTTGACTGTGACCCTGACCTCCACCCTGACCTTGACCCTGACCCTGACCGCCGCCCTGACCTTGACTGCGACCCTGACCTCCATCCTGACCTCCACCCTGACCTTGACTGTGACCCTGACCTCCACCCTGACCTTGACCCTGACCCTGACCCTCACTCTGAACTTGACCCAGACCGTGACCTCCACCCTGACCTTGACCTTGACCCTGACCTCCACCCTGACCTTGACCCTGACCCTGACCTCCACCCTGACCTTGACCCTGACCCTGACCTCCACCCTGACCTGGACCCTGACCCTGACCTCCTCCCTGACCTCCACCCTGACCTTGACTGTGACCGTAACCTCCACCCCGACCTTGACCCTGACCCTGACCTCCACCCTGACCTTGACTCTGACCCTGACCTCCACCCTGACCTTGACCCTGACCGTGACCTCTACCCTGACCTTGACTGTGACCGTAACCTCCACGCTGACCTTGACCCTGACCCTGACCTCCACCCTGACGTTGACCCTGACCGTGACCTCCACCCTGACCTTGACTGTGACCGTAACCTCCACCCTGACCTTGACCCTGACCCTGACCTCCACCCTGACCTGGATTCTGACCCTGACCTCCTCCCTGACCTCCACCCTGACCTTGACTGTGACCGTAACCTCCACCCTGACCTTGACCCTGACCCTGACCGCCGCCCTGACCTTGACTGTGACCCTGACCTCCACCCTGACCTCCACCCTGACCTTGACTCTGACCCTGACCTCCACCCTGACCTTGAACCTGACCCTGACCTCCCCGCTGACCTTGACCCTGACCGTGACCTCTACCCTGACCTTGACTGTGACCGTAACCTCCACCCTGACGTTGACCCTGACCCTGACCTCCACCCTGACGTTGACCCTGACCGTGACTTCCACCCTGACTTTGACTGTGACCGTCACCTCCACCCTGACCTTGACCCTGACCCTGACCTCCACCCTGACCTGTACCCTGACCCTGACCTCCTCCCTGACCTCCACCCTGACCTTGACTGTGACCGTAACCTCCACCCTGACCTTGACCCTGACCCTGACCCTCACTCTGACCTTGACCCAGACCGTGACCTCCACCCTGACCTCCACCCTGACCTTGACTGTGACCCTGACCTCCACCCTGACCTTGACTGTGACCCTGACCTCCACCCTGACCTTGACCCTGACCCTGACCACCGCCCTGACCTTGACTGTGACCCTGACCTCCACCCTGACCTTGACCCTGACCCTGACCTCCACCCTGACCTTGACTGTGACCCTGACCTCCACCCTGACCTTGACCCTGACCCTGACCGCCGCCCTGACCTTGACTGCGACCCTGACCTCCACCCTGACCTCCACCCTGACCTTGACTGTGACCCTGACCTCCACCCTGACCTTGACCCTGACCCTAACCTCCACCCTGACCTTGACCTTGACCCTGACCTCCACCCTGACCTTGACCCTGACCCTGACCTCCACCCTGACCTCCACCCTGACCTTGACTGTGACCCTGACCTCCACCCTGACCTTGACCCTGACCCTGACCTCCACCCTGACCTTGACCTTGACCCTGACCTCCACCCTGACCTTGACCCTGACCCTGACCTCCACCCTGACCTTGACTGTGACCGTAACCTCCACCCTGACCTTGACCCTGACCCTGACCTCCACCCTGACCTTGACTCTGACCCTGACCTCCACCCTGACCTTGACCCTGACCCTGACCTCCACCCTGACCTTGACCCTGACCCTGACCTCCACCCTGACCTTGACCCTGACCCTGACCCTCACTCTGACCTTGACCCAGACCGTGACCTCCACCCTTAGCTTGACCCTGACCCTGACGTTCACCCTGACCTTGACCCTGACCCTGACCTCCACCCTGACCTTGACCCTGACCCTGACCCTCACTCTGACCTTGACCCAGACCGTGACCTCCACCCTGACCATGACCTTGACCCTGACCTCCACCCTGACCTTGACCCTGACCCTGACCTCCACCCTGACCTTGACCCTGACCCTGACCTCCACCCTGACCTTGACTCTGACCCTGACCTCCACCCTGACCTTGACCCTGACCCTGACCTCCACCCTGACCTTGACTCTGACCCTGACCTCCACCCTGACCTTGACCCTGACCCTGACCTCCACCCTGACCTTGACTCTGACCCCGACCTCCACCCTGACCTTGACCCTGACCCTGACCTCCACCCTGACCTTGACCCTGACCCTGACCTCCACCCTGACCTTGACCCTGACCCTGACCTCCACCCTGACCTTGACTGTGACCCTGACCTCCACCCTGACCTTGACCCTGACCCTGACTTCCACCCTGACCTTGACCGTGACCCTGACCTCCACCCTGACCTTGACCCTGACCCTGACCTCCACCCTGACCTTGACCCTGACCCTGACCCTCACTCTGACCTTGACCCAGACCGTGACCCCCACCCTGACCTCCACCCTGACCTTGACTGTGACCCTGACCTCTACTTAGACCTTGACCCTGACCCTGACCTCCACCCTGACCTTGACCCTGACCCTGACCTCCACCCTGACCTTGACTCTGACCCTGACCTCCACCCTGACCTTGACCCTGACCGTGACCTCTACCCTGACCTTGACTGTGACCCTGACCTCCACCCTGACCTTGACTCTGACCCTGACCTCCACCCTGACCTTGACCCTGACCGTGACCTCTACCCTGACCTTGACTGTGACCGTGACCTCTACCCTGACCTTGACTGTGACCGTAACCTCCACCCTGACCTTGACTGTGACCCTGACCTCCACCCTGACCTTGACCCTGACCCTGACCGCCGCCCTGACCTTGACTGCGACCCTGACCTCCACCCTGACCTCCACCCTGACCTTGACTGTGACCCTGACCTCCACCCTGACCTTGACCCTGACCCTGACCCTCACTCTGAACTTGACCCAGACCGTGACCTCCACCCTGACCTTGACCTTGACCCTGACCTCCACCCTGACCTTGACCCTGACCCTGACCTCCACCCTGACCTTGAACCTGACCCTGACCTCCCCGCTGACCTTGAATCTGACCCTGACCTCCACCCTGACCTTGACTGTGACCCTGACCTCCACCCTGACCTTGACCCTGACCCTGACCGCCGCCCTGACCTTGACTCCGACCCTGACCTCCACCCTGACCTCCACCCTGACCTTGACTGCGACCCTGACCTCCACCCTGACCTTGACTCTGACCCTGACCTCCACCCTGACCTTGACCCTGACCCTGACCGCTGCCCTGACCTTGACTGTGACCCTGACCTCCACCCTGACCTCCACCCTGACCTTGACTGTGACCCTGACCTCCACCCTGACCTTGACCCTGACCCTGACCTCCACCCTGACCTTGACCCTGACCCTGACCGCTGCCCTGACCTTGACTGTGACCCTGACCTCCACCCTGACCTCCACCCTGACCTTGACTCTGACCCTGACCTCCACCCTGACCTTGACCCTGACCGTGACCTCTACCCTGACCTTGACTGTGACCGTAACCTCCACCCTGACCTTGACCCTGATCCTGACATCCTCCCTGACCTCCCCGCTGACCTTGACCTTGACCCTGACCTCCACCCTGACCTTGACCCTGACCCTGACCGCCGCCCTGACCTTGACTGTGACCCTGACCTCCACCCTGACCTCCACCCTGACCTTGACTCTGACCCTGACCTCCACCCTGACCTTGAACCTGACCCTGACCTCCCCGCTGACCTTGACTCTGACCCTGACCTCCACCCTGACCTTGTCTGTGACCCTGACCTCCACCCTGATCTTGACCCTGACCCTGACCGCCGCCCTGACCTTCACTCCGACCCTGACCTCCACCCTGACCTCCACCCTGACCTTGACTGTGACCCTGACCTCCACCCTGACCTTGACTCTGACCCTGACCTCCACCCTGACCTTGACCCTGACCCTGACCTCCACCCTGACCTGGACCCTGACCCTGACCTCCTCCCTGACCTCCACCCTGACCTTGACTGTGACCGTAACCTCCACCCTGACCTTGACCCTGACCCTGACCTCCACCCTGACCTTGACTCTGACCCTGACCTCCACCCTGACCTTGACCCTGACCGTGACCTCTACCCTGACCTTGACTGTGACCGTAACCTCCACGCTGACCTTGACCCTGACCCTGACCTCCACCCTGACGTTGACCCTGACCGTGACCTCCACCCTGACCTTGACTGTGACCGTAACCTCCACCCTGACCTTGACCCTGACCCTGACCTCCACCCTGACCTGGATTCTGACCCTGACCTCCTTCCTGACCTCCACCCTGACCTTGACTGTGACCGTAACCTCCACCCTGACCTTGACCCTGACCCTGACCGCCGCCCTGACCTTGACTGTGACCCTGACCTCCACCCTGACCTCCACCCTGACCTTGACTCTGACCCTGACCTCCACCCTGACCTTGAACCTGACCCTGACCTCCCCGCTGACCTTGACTCTGACCCTGATCTCCACTCTGACCTTGACTGTGACCCTGACCTCCACCCTGACCTTGACCCTGACCCTGACCGCCGCCCTGACCTTGACTCCGACCCTGACCTCCACCCTGACCTCCACCCTGACCTTGACTGTGACCCTGACCTCCACCCTGACCTTGACTCTGACCCTGACCCCCACCCTGACCTTGACCCTGACCCTGACCTCGACCCTGACCTGGACCCTGACCCTGACCTCCTCCCTGACCTCCACTCTGACCTTGACTGTGACCGTAACCTCCACCCTGACCTTGACCCTGACCCTGACCCTCACTCTGACCTTGACCCAGACCGTGACCTCCACCCTGACGTCCACCCTGACCTTGACTGTGACCCTGACCTCCACCCTGACCTTGACTGTGACCCTGACCTCCACCCTGACCTTGACCCTGACCCTGACCGCCGCCCTGACCTTGACTGTGACCCTGACCTCCACCCTGACCTTGACCCTGACCGTGACCTCTACCCTGACCTTGACTGTGACCGTCACCTCCACCCTGACCTTGACCCTGACCCTGACCTCCACCCTGACGTTGACCCTGACCGTGACCTCCACCCTGACCTTGACTGTGACCGTAACCTCCACCCTGAGCTTGACCCTGACCCTGACCTCCACCCTGACCTGGACCCTGACCCTGACCTCCACCCTGACCTTGACTCTGACCCTGACCTCCACCCTGACCTTGACCCTGACCGTGACCTCTACCCTGACCTTGACTGTGACCGTAACCTCCACCCTGACCTTGACTGTGACCCTGACCCCCACCCTGACCTTGACCCTGACCGTGACCTCTACCCTGACCTTGACTGTGACCGTAACCTCCACCCTGACCTTGACCCTGACCCTGACCTCCACCCTGACGTTGACCCTGACCCTGACCTCCACCCTGACCTGGACCCTGACCCTGACCTCCACCCTGACCTTGACTCTGACCCTGACCTCCACCCTGACCTTGACTCTGACCCTGACCTCCACCCTGACCTTGACCCTGACCGTGACCTCTACCCTGACCTTGACTGTGACCGTAACCTCCACCCTGACCTTGACCCTGATCCTGACATCCTCCCTGACCTCCCCGCTGACCTTGACCTTGACCCTGACCTCCACCCTGACCTTGACCCTGACCCTGACCGCCGCCCTGACCTTGACTGTGACCCTGACCTCCACCCTGACCTCCACCCTGACCTTGACTCTGACCCTGACCTCCACCCTGACCTTGAACCTGACCCTGACCTCCCCGCTGACCTTGACTCTGACCCTGACCTCCACCCTGACCTTGTCTGTGACCCTGACCTCCACCCTGATCTTGACCCTGACCCTGACCGCCGCCCTGACCTTCACTCCGACCCTGACCTCCACCCTGACCTCCACCCTGACCTTGACTGTGACCCTGACCTCCACCCTGACCTTGACTCTGACCCTGACCTCCACCCTGACCTTGACCCTGACCCTGACCTCCACCCTGACCTGGACCCTGACCCTGACCTCCTCCCTGACCTCCACCCTGACCTTGACTGTGACCGTAACCTCCACCCTGACCTTGACCCTGACCCTGACCTCCACCCTGACCTTGACTCTGACCCTGACCTCCACCCTGACCTTGACCCTGACCGTGACCTCTACCCTGACCTTGACTGTGACCGTAACCTCCACGTCGACCTTGACCCTGACCCTGACCTCCACCCTGACGTTGACCCTGACCGTGACCTCCACCCTGACCTTGACTGTGACCGTAACCTCCACCCTGACCTTGACCCTGACCCTGACCTCCACCCTGACCTGGATTCTGACCCTGACCTCCTTCCTGACCTCCACCCTGACCTTGACTGTGACCGTAACCTCCACCCTGACCTTGACCCTGACCCTGACCGCCGCCCTGACCTTGACTGTGACCCTGACCTCCACCCTGACCTCCACCCTGACCTTGACTCTGACCCTGACCTCCACCCTGACCTTGAACCTGACCCTGACCTCCCCGCTGACCTTGACTCTGACCCTGATCTCCACTCTGACCTTGACTGTGACCCTGACCTCCACCCTGACCTTGACCCTGACCCTGACCGCCGCCCTGACCTTGACTCCGACCCTGACCTCCACCCTGACCTCCACCCTGACCTTGACTGTGACCCTGACCTCCACCCTGACCTTGACTCTGACCCTGACCCCCACCCTGACCTTGACCCTGACCCTGACCTCGACCCTGACCTGGACCCTGACCCTGACCTCCTCCCTGACCTCCACTCTGACCTTGACTGTGACCGTAACCTCCACCCTGACCTTGACCCTGACCCTGACCCTCACTCTGACCTTGACCCAGACCGTGACCTCCACCCTGACGTCCACCCTGACCTTGACTGTGACCCTGACCTCCACCCTGACCTTGACTGTGACCCTGACCTCCACCCTGACCTTGACCCTGACCCTGACCGCCGCCCTGACCTTGACTGTGACCCTGACCTCCACCCTGACCTTGACCCTGACCGTGACCTCTACCCTGACCTTGACTGTGACCGTAACCTCCACCCTGACCTTGACCCTGACCCTGACCTCCACCCTGACGTTGACCCTGACCGTGACCTCCACCCTGACCTTGACTGTGACCGTAACCTCCACCCTGAGCTTGACCCTGACCCTGACCTCCACCCTGACCTGGACCCTGACCCTGACCTCCACCCTGACCTTGACTCTGACCCTGACCTCCACCCTGACCTTGACCCTGACCGTGACCTCTACCCTGACCTTGACTGTGACCGTAACCTCCACCCTGACCTTGACTGTGACCCTGACCCCCACCCTGACCTTGACCCTGACCGTGACCTCTACCCTGACCTTGACTGTGACCGTAACCTCCACCCTGACCTTGACCCTGACCCTGACCTCCACCCTGACGTTGACCCTGACCGTGACTTCCACCCTGACCTTGACTGTGACCGTAACCTCCACCCTGACCTTGACCCTGACCCTGACCTCCACCCTGACCTGGACCCTGACCCTGACCTCCTCCCTGACCTCCACCCTGACCTTGACTGTGACCGTAACCTCCACCCTGACCTTGACCCTGACCCTGACCCTCACTCTGACCTTGACCCAGACTGTGACCTCCACCCTGACCTCCACCCTGACCTTGACTGTGACCCTGTCCTCCACCCTGACCTTAACTGTGACCCTGACCTCCACCCTGACCTTGACCCTGACCCTGACCACCGCCCTGACCTTGACTGTGACCCTGACCTCCACCCTGACCTTGACCCTGACCCTGACCTCCACCCTGACCTTGACCCTGACCCTGACCTCCCCGCTGACCTTGACCCTGACCCTGACCTCCACCCTGACTTCGACTGTGACCCTGACCTCCACCCTGACCTTGACTCTGACCCTGACCTTCACCCTGACCTTGACCCTGACCCTGACCCCCACCCTGACCTTGACTGTGACCGTAACCTCCACCCCGACCTTGACCCTGACCCTGACCCCCACCCTGACCTTGACTGTGACCCTGACCTCAGCCCTGACCTTGACTCTGACCCTGACCTCCACCCTGACCTTGACTGTGACCCTGACCTCCACCCTGACCTTGACCCTGACCCTGACCGCCGCCCTGACCTTGACTGCGACCCTGACCTCCACCCTGACCTCCACCCTGACCTTGACTGTGACCCTGACCTCCACCCTGACCTTGACCCTGACCCTGACCTCCACCCTGACCTTGACCTTGACCCTGACCTGCACCCTGACCTTGACCCTGACCCTGACGTCCACCCTGACCTTGACCCAGACCGTGACCTCCACCCTGACCATGACCTTGACCCTGACCTCCACCCTGACCTTGACCCTGACCCTGACCTCCACCCTGACCTTGACCCTGACCCTGACCTCCACCCTGACCTTGACTCTGACCCTGACCTCCACCCTGACCTTGACCCTCACCCTGACTTCCACCCTGACCTTGACCGTGACCCTGACCTCCACCCTGACCTTGACCCTGACCCTGACCTCCACCCTGACCTTGACCCTGACAGTGACCCTCACTCTGACCTTGACCCAGACCGTGACCCCCACCCTGACCTCCACCCTGACCTTGACTGTGACCCTGACCTCTACTTAGACCTTGACCCTGACCCTGACCTCCACCCTGACCTTGATCCTGACCCTGACCTCCACCCTGACCTTGACTCTGACCCTGACCTCCACCCTGACCTTGACCCTGACCGTGACCTCTACCCTGACCTTGACTGTGACCCTGACCTCCACCCTGACCTTGACTCTGACCCTGACCTCCACCCTGACCTTGACCCTGACCGTGACCTCTACCCTGACCTTGACTGTGACCGTGACCTCTACCCTGACCTTGACTGTGACCGTAACCTCCACCCTGACCTTGACTGTGACCCTGACCTCCACCCTGACCTTGACCCTGACCCTGACCGCCGCCCTGACCTTGACTGCGACCCTGACCTCCACCCTGACCTCCACCCTGACCTTGACTGTGACCCTGACCTCCACCCTGACCTTGACCCTGACCCTGACCCTCACTCTGAACTTGACCCAGACCGTGACCTCCACCCTGACCTTGACCTTGACCCTGACCTCCACCCTGACCTTGACCCTGACCCTGACCTCCACCCTGACCTTGAACCTGACCCTGACCTCCCCGCTGACCTTGACTCTGACCCTGACCTCCACCCTGACCTTGACTGTGACCGTAACCTCCACCCTGACCTTGACCCTGACCCTGACCCTCACTCTGACCTTGACCCAGACTGTGACCTCCACCCTGACCTCCACCCTGACCTTGACTGTGACCCTGACCTCCACCCTGACCTTGACTGTGACCCTGACCTCCACCCTGACCTTGACCCTGACCCTGACCACCGCCCTGACCTTGACTGTGACCCTGACCTCCACCCTGACCTTGACCCTGACCCTGACCTTCCCGCTGACCTTGACCCTGACCCTGACCTCCACCCTGACTTCGACTGTGACCCTGACCTCCACCCTGACCTTGACTCTGACCCTGACCTTCACCCTGACCTTGACCCTGACCCTGACCTCCACCCTGACCTTGACTGTGACCGTAACCTCCACCCCGACCTTGACCCTGACCCTGACCCCCACCCTGACCTTGACTGTGACCCTGACCTCAGCCCTGACCTTGACTCTGACCCTGACCTCCACCCTGACCTTGACTGTGACCCTGACCTCCACCCTGACCTTGACCCTGACCCTGACCGCCGCCCTGACCTTGACTGCGACCCTGACCTCCACCCTGACCTCCACCCTGACCTTGAATGTGACCCTGACCTCCACCCTGACCTTGACCCTGACCCTGACCTCCACCCTGACCTTGACCTTGACCCTGACCTCCACCCTGACCTTGACCCTGACCCTGACCTCCACCCTGACCTTGACCCAGACCGTGACCTCCACCCTGACCATGACCTTGACCCTGACCTCCACCCTGACCTTGACCCTGACCCTGACCTCCACCCTGACCTTGACCCTGACCCTGACCTCCACCCTGACCTTGACTCTGACCCTGACCTCCACCCTGACCTTGACCCTCACCCTGACTTCCACCCTGACCTTGACCGTGACCCTGACCTCCACCCTGACCTTGACCCTGACCCTGACCTCCACCCTGACCTTGACCCTGACCCTGACCCTCACTCTGACCTTGACCCAGACCGTGACCCCCACCCTGACCTCCACCCTGACCTTGACTGTGACCCTGACCTCTACTTAGACCTTGACCCTGACCCTGACCTCCACCCTGACCTTGACCCTGACCCTGACCTCCACCCTGACCTTGACTCTGACCCTGACCTCCACCCTGACCTTGACCCTGACCGTGACCTCTACCCTGACCTTGACTGTGACCCTGACCTCCACCCTGACCTTGACTCTGACCCTGACCTCCACCCTGACCTTGACCCTGACCGTGACCTCTACCCTGACCTTGACTGTGACCGTGACCTCTACCCTGACCTTGACTGTGACCGTAACCTCCACCCTGACCTTGACTGTGACCCTGACCTCCACCCTGACCTTGACCCTGACCCTGACCGCCGCCCTGACCTTGACTGCGACCCTGACCTCCACCCTGACCTCCACCCTGACCTTGACTGTGACCCTGACCTCCACCCTGACCTTGACCCTGACCCTGACCCTCACTCTGAACTTGACCCAGACCGTGACCTCCACCCTGACCTTGACCTTGACCCTGACCTCCACCCTGACCTTGACCCTGACCCTGACCTCCACCCTGACCTTGAACCTGACCCTGACCTCCCCGCTGACCTTGACTCTGACCCTGACCTCCACCCTGACCTTGACTGTGACCCTGACCTCCACCCTGACCTTGACCCTGACCCTGACCGCCGCCCTGACCTTGACTCCGACCCTGACCTCCACCCTGACCTCGACCCTGACCCTGACCGCCGCCCTGACCTTGACTGTGACCCTGACCTCCACCCTGACCTTGAACCTGACCCTGACCTCCCCGCTGACCTTGACTCTGACCCTGACCTCCCCGCTGACCTTGACTCTGACCCTGACCTCCACCCTGACCTTGACCCTGACCCTGACCTCTACCCTGACCTTGACCCTGACCCTGACCTCCTCCCTGACCTCCACCCTGACCTTGACCCTGACCCTGACCTCCTCCCTGACCTCCACCCTGACCTTGACTGTGACCGTAACCTCCACCCTGACATTGACTGTGACCGTAACCTCCACCCTGACCTTGACCCTGACCCTGACCTCCACCCTGACCTTGACTCTGACCCTGACCTCCACCCTGACCTTGACCCTGACCCTGACCTCCCCGCTGACCTTGACCTTGACCCTGACCTCCACCCTGACCTTGACCCTGACCCTGACCTCCACCCTTAGCTTGACCCTGACCCTGACCTTCACCCTCACCTTGACCCTGACCCTGACCTCCACCCTGACCTTGACCCTGACCGTGACCTCCACCCTGACCTTGACTGTGACCGTAACCTCCACCCTGACCTTGACCCTGACCCTGACCTCCACCCTGACCGTGACCCTGACCCTGACCTCCTCCCTGACCTCCACCCTGACCTTGACTGTGACCGTAACCTCCACCCTGACCTTGACCCTGACCCTGACCTCCACCCTGACCTTGACTGTGACCGTAACCTCCACCCTGACCTTGACCCTGACCCTGACCTCCACCCTGACCTCCACGCTGACCCTGACACTGACCCTTACCTCCACCCTGACCTTGACCCTGACCCTGACCTCCACCCTGACCTTGACTCTGACCCTGACCTCCACCCTGACCTTGACCCTGACCCTGACCTTCACCCTGACCTTGACTGTGACCGTAACCTCCACGCCGACCTTGACCCTGACCGTGACCTCCACCCTGACCTCCACCCTGACCTTGACCCAGACCCTGACCTCCACCCTGACCTCCACCCTGACCTTGACTCTGACCCTGACCTCCACCCTGACCTTGACCCTGACCCTGACCTCCACCCTGACCTTGACTGTGACCGTAACCTCCACCCCGACCTTGACCTTGACCCTGACCTCCACCCTGACCTCCACCCTGACCTTGACCCAGACCCTGACCTCCACCCTGACCTCCACCCTGACCTTGACTCTGACCCTGACCTCCACCCTGACCTTGACCCTGACCCTGACCTCCACCCTGACCTTGACTGTGACCGTAACCTCCACCCTGACCTTGACCCTGACCCTGACCTCCACCCTGACCTTGACTGTGACCCTGACCTCCACCCTGACCTCCACCCTGACCTTGACCCTGACCCTGACCTCCACCCTTAGCTTGACCCTGACCCTGATCTTCACCCTGACCTTGACCCTGACCCTGACCTCCACCCTGACATTGACCCTGACCGTGACCTCCACCCTGACCTTGACCCTGACCCTGACCTCTACCCTGACCTTGACCCTGACCCTGACCTCCTCCCTGACCTCCACCCTGACCTTGACCCTGACCCTGACCTCCTCCCTGACCTCCACCCTGACCTTGACTGTGACCGTAACCTCCACCCTGACCTTGACTGTGACCGTAACCTCCACCCTGACCTTGACCCTGACCCTGACCTCCACCCTGACCTTGACTCTGACCCTGACCTCCACCCTGACCTTGACCCTGACCCTGACCTCCCCGCTGACCTTGACCTTGACCCTGACCTCCACCCTGACCTTGACCCTGACCCTGACCTCCACCCTTAGCTTGACCCTGACCCTGACCTTCACCCTCACCTTGACCCTGACCCTGACCTCCACCCTGACCTTGACCCTGACCCTGACCTCCCCGCTGACCTTGACCTTGACCGTGACCTCCACCCTGACCTTGACCCTGACCCTGACCTCCACCCTGACCTTGACTCTGACCCTGACCTCCACCCTGACCTTGACCCTGACCCTGACCTCCCCGCTGACCTTGACCCTGACCCTGACCTCCACCCTTAGCTTGACCCTGACCCTGATCTTCACCCTGACCTTGACCCTGACCCTGACCTTCACCCTGACATTGACCCTGACCGTGACCTCCACCCTGACCTTGACCCTGACCCTGACCTTCACCCTGACCTTGACTGTGACCGTAACCTCCACGCCGACCTTGACCCTGACCGTGACCTCCACCCTGACCTCCACCCTGACCTTGACCCAGACCCTGACCTCCACCCTGACCTCCACCCTGACCTTGACTCTGACCCTGACCTCCACCCTGACCTTGACCCTGACCCTGACCTCCACCCTGACCTTGACTGTGACCGTAACCTCCACCCCGACCTTGACCCTGACCCTGACCTCCACCCTGACCTCCACCCTGACCTTGACCCAGACCCTGACCTCCACCCTGACCTCCACCCTGACCTTGACTCTGACCCTGACCTCCACCCTGACCTTGACCCTGACCCTGACCTCCACCCTGACCTTGACTGTGACCGTAACCTCCACCCTGACCTTGACCCTGACCCTGACCTCCACCCTGACCTTGACTGTGACCCTGACCTCCACCCTGACCTCCACCCTGACCTTGACCCTGACCCTGACCTCCACCCTTAGCTTGACCCTGACCCTGATCTTCACCCTGACCTTGACCCTGACCCTGACCTCCACCCTGACATTGACCCTGACCGTGACCTCCACCCTGACCTTGACCCTGACCCTGACCTCTACCCTGACCTTGACCCTGACCCTGACCTCCTCCCTGACCTCCACCCTGACCTTGACCCTGACCCTGACCTCCTCCCTGACCTCCACCCTGACCTTGACTGTGACCGTAACCTCCACCCTGACCTTGACTGTGACCGTAACCTCCACCCTGACCTTGACCCTGACCCTGACCTCCACCCTGACCTTGACTCTGACCCTGACCTCCACCCTGACCTTGACCCTGACCCTGACCTCCCCGCTGACCTTGACCTTGACCCTGACCTCCACCCTGACCTTGACCCTGACCCTGACCTCCACCCTTAGCTTGACCCTGACCCTGACCTTCACCCTCACCTTGACCCTGACCCTGACCTCCACCCTGACCTTGACCCTGACCCTGACCTCCCCGCTGACCTTGACCTTGACCGTGACCTCCACCCTGACCTTGACCCTGACCCTGACCTCCACCCTGACCTTGACTCTGACCCTGACCTCCACCCTGACCTTGACCCTGACCCTGACCTCCCCGCTGACCTTGACCCTGACCCTGACCTCCACCCTTAGCTTGACCCTGACCCTGATCTTCACCCTGACCTTGACCCTGACCCTGACCTTCACCCTGACATTGACCCTGACCGTGACCTCCACCCTGACCTTGACCCTGACCCTGACCTCTACCCTGACCTTGACCCTGACCCTGACCTCCTCCCTGACCTCCACCCTGACCTTGACCCTGACCCTGACCTCTTCCCTGACCTCCACCCTGACCTTGACTGTGACCGTAACCTCCACCCTGACCTTGACTGTGACCGTAACCTCCACCCTGACCTTGACCCTGACCCTGACCTCCACCCTGACCTTGACTCTGACCCTGACCTCCACCCTGACCTTGACCCTGACCCTGACCTCCCCGCTGACCTTGACCTTGACCCTGACCTCCACCCTGACCTTGACCCTGACCCTGACCTCCACCCTTAGCTTGACCGTGACCCTGACCTTCACCCTCACCTTGACCCTGACCCTGACCTCCACCCTGACCTTGACCCTGACCGTGACCTCCACCCTGACCTCGACTGTGACCGTAACCTCCACCCTGACCTTGACTTTGACCCTGACCTCCACCCTGACCGTGACTCTGACCCTGACCTCCTGCCTGACCTCCACCCTGACCTTGACTGTGACCGTAACCTCCACCCTGACCTTGACCCTGACCCTGACCTAAACCCTGACCTTGACTGTGACCGTAACCTCCACCCTGACCTTGACCCTGACCCTGACCTCCACCCTGACCTCCACGCTGACCCTGACACTGACCCTTACCTCCACCCTGACCTTAACCCTGACCCTGACCTCCAACCTGACCTTGACTCTGACCCTGACCTCCACCCTGACCTTGACCCTGACCCTGACCTTCACCCTGACCTTGACTGTGACCGTAACCTCCACCCCGACCTTGACCCTGACCGTGACCTCCACCCTGACCTCCACCCTGACCTTGACCCAGACCCTGACCTCCACCCTGACCTCCACCCTGACCTTGACTCTGACCCTGACCTCCACCCTGACCTTGACCCTGACCCTGACCTCCACCCTGACCTTGACTGTGACCGTAACCTCCACCCCGACCTTGACCCTGACCCTGACCTCCACCCTGACCTCCACCCTGACCTTGACCCAGACCCTGACCTCCACCCTGACCTCCACCCTGACCTTGACTTTGACCCTGACCTTGACCTCCACCCTGACCTTGACCCTGACCCTGACCACCACCCTTAGCTTGACCCTGACCCTGACCTTCACCCTGACCTTGACCCTGACCCTGACCTCCACCCTGACCTTGACCCTGACCCTGACCCTCACTCTGACCTTGACCCAGACCGTGACCTCCACCCTGACCTCCACCCTGACCTTGACTGTGACCCTGACCTCTACTTAGACCGTGACCTCCACCCTGACCTCCACCCTGACCTTGACTCTGACCCTGACCTCCACCCTGACCTTGACCCTGACCCTGACCTCCTCCCTGACCTCCACCCTGACCTTGACTGTGACCCTGACCTCCACCCTGACCTTGACCCTGACCCTGACCTCCACCCTTAGCTTGACCCTGACCCTGATCTTCACCCTGACCTTGACCCTGACCCTGACCTGCACCCTCACCTTGACCCTGACCCTGACCTCCACCCTGACCTTGACCCTGACCGTGACCTCCACCCTGACCTTGACTGTGACCGTAACCTCCACCCTGACCTTGACCCTGACCCTGACCTCCACCCTGACCGTGACCCTGACCCTGACCTCCTCCCTGACCTCCACCCTGACCTTGACTGTGACCGTAACCTCCACCCTGACCTTGACCCTGACCCTGACCTCCACCCTGACCTTGACTGTGACCGTAACCTCCACCCTGACCTTGACCCTGACCCTGACCTCCACCCTGACCTCCACGCTGACCCTGACACTGACCCTTACCTCCACCCTGACCTTGACCCTGACCCTGACCTCCACCCTGACCTTGACTCTGACCCTGACCTCCACCCTGACCTTGACCCTGACCCTGACCTTCACCCTGACCTTGACTGTGACCGTAACCTCCACGCCGACCTTGACCCTGACCGTGACCTCCACCCTGACCTCCACCCTGACCTTGACCCAGACCCTGACCTCCACCCTGACCTCCACCCTGACCTTGACTCTGACCCTGACCTTCACCCTGACCTTGACCCTGACCCTGACCTCCACCCTGACCTTGACTGTGACCGTAACCTCCACCCCGACCTTGACCCTGACCCTGACCTCCACCCTGACCTCCACCCTGACCTTGACCCAGACCCTGACCTCCACCCTGACCTCCACCCTGACCTTGACTCTGACCCTGACCTCCACCCTGACCTTGACCCTGACCCTGACCTCCACCCTGACCTTGACTGTGACCGTAACCTCCACCCTGACCTTGACCCTGACCCTGACCTCCACCCTGACCTTGACTGTGACCCTGACCTCCACCCTGACCTCCACCCTGACCTTGACCCTGACCCTGACCTCCACCCTTAGCTTGACCCTGACCCTGATCTTCACCCTGACCTTGACCCTGACCCTGACCTCCACCCTGACATTGACCCTGACCGTGACCTCCACCCTGACCTTGACCCTGACCCTGACCTCTACCCTGACCTTGACCCTGACCCTGACCTCCTCCCTGACCTCCACCCTGACCTTGACCCTGACCCTGACCTCCTCCCTGACCTCCACCCTGACCTTGACTGTGACCGTAACCTCCACCCTGACCTTGACTGTGACCGTAACCTCCACCCTGACCTTGACCCTGACCCTGACCTCCACCCTGACCTTGACTCTGACCCTGACCTCCACCCTGACCTTGACCCTGACCCTGACCTCCCCGCTGACCTTGACCTTGACCCTGACCTCCACCCTGACCTTGACCCTGACCCTGACCTCCACCCTTAGCTTGACCCTGACCCTGACCTTCACCCTCACCTTGACCCTGACCCTGACCTCCACCCTGACCTTGACCCTGACCCTGACCTCCCCGCTGACCTTGACCTTGACCGTGACCTCCACCCTGACCTTGACCCTGACCCTGACCTCCACCCTGACCTTGACTCTGACCCTGACCTCCACCCTGACCTTGACCCTGACCCTGACCTCCCCGCTGACCTTGACCCTGACCCTGACCTCCACCCTTAGCTTGACCCTGACCCTGATCTTCACCCTGACCTTGACCCTGACCCTGACCTCCACCCTGACATTGACCCTGACCGTGACCTCCACCCTGACCTTGACCCTGACCCTGACCTCTACCCTGACCTTGACCCTGACCCTGACCTCCTCCCTGACCTCCACCCTGACCTTGACCCTGACCCTGACCTCTTCCCTGACCTCCACCCTGACCTTGACTGTGACCGTAACCTCCACCCTGACCTTGACTGTGACCGTAACCTCCACCCTGACCTTGACCCTGACCCTGACCTCCACCCTGACCTTGACTCTGACCCTGACCTCCACCCTGACCTTGACCCTGACCCTGACCTCCCCGCTGACCTTGACCTTGACCCTGACCTCCACCCTGACCTTGACCCTGACCCTGACCTCCACCCTTATCTTGACCCTGACCCTGACCTTCACCCTCACCTTGACCCTGACCCTGACCTCCACCCTGACCTTGACCCTGACCGTGACCTCCACCCTGACCTTGACTGTGACCGTAACCTCCACCCTGACCTTGACCCTGACCCTGACCTCCACCCTGACCGTGACCCTGACCCTGACCTCCTCCCTGACCTCCACCCTGACCTTGACTGTGACCGTAACCTCCACCCTGACCTTGACCCTGACCCTGACCTCCACCCTGACCTTGACTGTGACCGTAACCTCCACCCTGACCTTGACCCTGACCCTGACCTCCACCCTGACCTCCACGCTGACCCTGACACTGACCCTTACCTCCACCCTGACCTTGACCCTGACCCTGACCTCCACCCTGACCTTGACTCTGACCCTGACCTCCACCCTGACCTTGACCCTGACCCTGACCTTCACCCTGACCTTGACTGTGACCGTAACCTCCACGCCGACCTTGACCCTGACCGTGACCTCCACCCTGACCTCCACCCTGACCTTGACCCAGACCCTGACCTCCACCCTGACCTCCACCCTGACCTTGACTCTGACCCTGACCTCCACCCTGACCTTGACCCTGACCCTGACCTCCACCCTGACCTTGACTGTGACCGTAACCTCCACGCCGACCTTGACCCTGACCCTGACCTCCACCCTGACCTCCACCCTGACCTTGACCCAGACCCTGACCTCCACCCTGACCTCCACCCTGACCTTGACTCTGACCCTGACCTCCACCCTGACCTTGACCCTGACCCTGACCTCCACCCTGACCTTGACTGTGACCGTAACCTCCACCCTGACCTTGACCCTGACCCTGACCTCCACCCTGACCTTGACTGTGACCCTGACCTCCACCCTGACCTCCACCCTGACCTTGACCCTGACCCTGACCTCCACCCTTAGCTTGACCCTGACCCTGATCTTCACCCTGACCTTGACCCTGACCCTGACCTCCACCCTGACATTGACCCTGACCGTGACCTCCACCCTGACCTTGACCCTGACCCTGACCTCTACCCTGACCTTGACCCTGACCCTGACCTCCTCCCTGACCTCCACCCTGACCTTGACCCTGACCCTGACCTCCTCCCTGACCTCCACCCTGACCTTGACTGTGACCGTAACCTCCACCCTGACCTTGACTGTGACCGTAACCTCCACCCTGACCTTGACCCTGACCCTGACCTCCACCCTGACCTTGACTCTGACCCTGACCTCCACCCTGACCTTGACCCTGACCTTGACCTCCCCGCTGACCTTGACCTTGACCCTGACCTCCACCCTGACCTTGACCCTGACCCTGACCTCCACCCTTAGCTTGACCCTGACCCTGACCTTCACCCTCACCTTGACCCTGACCCTGACCTCCACCCTGACCTTGACCCTGACCGTGACCTCCACCCTGACCTTGACTGTGACCGTAACCTCCACCCTGACCTTGACCCTGACCCTGACCTCCACCCTGACCGTGACCCTGACCCTGACCTCCTCCCTGACCTCCACCCTGACCTTGACTGTGACCGTAACCTCCACCCTGACCTTGACCCTGACCCTGACCTCCACCCTGACCTTGACTGTGACCGTAACCTCCACCCTGACCTTGACCCTGACCCTGACCTCCACCCTGACCTCCACGCTGACCCTGACACTGACCCTTACCCCCACCCTGACCTTGACCCTGACCCTGACCTCCACCCTGACCTTGACTCTGACCCTGACCTCCACCCTGACCTTGACTGTGACCCTGACCTCCACCCTGACCTTGACCCTGACCCTGACCGCCGCCCTGACCTTGACTGCGACCCTGACCTCCACCCTGACCTCCACCCTGACCTTGACTGTGACCCTGACCTCCACCCTGACCTTGACCCTGACCCTGACCTCCACCCTGACCTTGACCTTGACCCTGACCTCCACCCTGACATTGACCCTGACCCTGACCTCCACCCTGACCTCCACCCTGACCTTGACTGTGACCCTGACCTCCACCCTGACCTTGACCCTGACCTTGACCTTGACCCTGACCTCCACCCTGACCTTGACCCTGACCCTGACCTCCACCCTGACCTTGACTGTGACCGTAACCTCCACCCTGACCTTGACCCTGACCCTGACGTCCACCCTGACCTTGACTGTGACCCTGACCTCCACCCTGACCTTGACCCTGACCGTGACCTCTACCCTGACCTTGACTGTGACCGTGACCTCTACCCTGACCTTGACTGTGACCGTAACCTCCACCCTGACCTTGACCCTGACCCTGACCTCCTCCCTGAGCTCCCCGCTGACCTTGACCTTGACCCTGACCTCCACCCTGACCTTGACCCTGACCCTGACCGCCGCCCTGACCTTGACTGTGACCGTAACCTCCACCCTGACCTTGACCCTGACCCTGACGTCCACCCTGACCTTGACTGTGACCCTGACCTCCACCCTGACCTTGACTGTGACCCTGACCTCCACCCTGACCTTGACTGCGACCCTGACCTCCACCCTGACCTCCACCCTGACCTTGACTGTGACCCTGACCTCTACCCTGACCTTGACCCTGACCCTGACCTCCACCCTGACCTTGACCTTGACCCTGACCTCCACCCTGACCTTGACCCTGACCCTGACCTCCACCCTGACCTTGACTCTGACCCTGACCTCCACCCTGACCTTGACTGTGACCCTGACCTCCACCCTGACCTTGACCCTGACCCTGACCGCCGCCCTGACCTTGACTGCGACCCTGACCTCCACCCTGACCTCCACCCTGACCTTGACTGTGACCCTGACCTCCACCCTGACCTTGACCCTGACCCTGACCTCCACCCTGACCTTGACCTTGACCCTGACCTCCACCCTGACATTGACCCTGACCCTGACCTCCACCCTGACCTCCACCCTGACCTTGACTGTGACCCTGACCTCCACCCTGACCTTGACCCTGACCTTGACCTTGACCCTGACCTCCACCCTGACCTTGACCCTGACCCTGACCTCCTCCCTGAGCTCCCCGCTGACCTTGACCTTGACCCTGACCTCCACCCTGACCTTGACCCTGACCCTGACCGCCGCCCTGACCTTGACTGTGACCGTAACCTCCACCCTGACCTTGACCCTGACCCTGACGTCCACCCTGACCTTGACTGTGACCCTGACCTCCACCCTGACCTTGACCCTGACCCTGACCGCCGCCCTGACCTTGACTGCGACCCTGACCTCCACCCTGACCTCCACCCTGACCTTGACTGTGACCCTGACCTCTACCCTGACCTTGACCCTGACCCTGACCTCCACCCTGACCTTGACCTTGACCCTGACCTCCACCCTGACCTTGACCCTGACCCTGACCTCCACCCTGACCTCCACCCTGACCTTGACCCTGACCCTGACCTCCACCCTGACCTTGACTCTGACCCTGACCTCCACCCTGACCTTGACCCTGACCCTGACCTCCACCCTGACCTTGACCCTGACCCTGACCTCCACCCTGACCTTGACCCTGACCCTGACCCTCACTCTGACCTTGACCCAGACCGTGACCTCCACCCTTAGCTTGACCCTGACCCTGACGTTCACCCTGACCTTGACCCTGACCCTGACCTCCACCCTGACCTTGACCCTGACTCTGACCTCCACCCTGACCTTGACTCTGACCCTGACCTCCACCCTGACCTTGACCCTGACCCTGACCTCCACCCTGACCTTGACCCTGACCCTGACCTCCACCCTGACCTTGACCCTGACCCTGACCCTCACTCTGACCTTGACCCAGACCGTGACCTCCACCCTTAGCTTGACCCTGACCCTGACGTTCACCCTGACCTTGACCCTGACCCTGACCTCCACCCTGACCTTGACCCTGACCCTGACCCTCACTCTGACCTTGACCCAGACCGTGACCTCCACCCTGACCATGACCTTGACCCTGACCTCCACCCTGACCTTGACTCTGACCCTGACCTCCACCCTGACCTTGACCCTGACCCTGACCTCCACCCTGACCTTGACTCTGACCCTGACCTCCACCCTGACCTTGACCCTCACCCTGACCTCCACCCTGACCTTGACTCTGACCCTGACCTCCACTCTGACCTTGACCCTGACCGTGACCTCTACCCTGACCTTGACTGTGACCGTGACCTCTACCCTGACCTTGACTGTGACCGGAACCTCCACCCTGACCGTGACTGTGACCCTGACCTCCACCCTGACCTTGACCCTGACCCTGACCGCCGCCCTGACCTTGACTGCGACCCTGACCTCCACCCTGACCTCCACCCTGACCTTGACTGTGACCCTGACCTCCACCCTGACCTTGACCCTGACCCTGACCCTCACTCTGAACTTGACCCAGACCGTGACCTCCACCCTGACCTTGACCTTGACCCTGACCTCCACCCTGACCTTGACCCTGACCCTGACCTCCACCCTGACCTTGAACCTGACCCTGACCTCCCCGCTGACCTTGACTCTGACCCTGACCTCCACCCTGACCTTGACTGTGACCCTGACCTCCACCCTGACCTTGACCCTGACCCTGACCGCCGCCCTGACCTTGACTCCGACCCTGACCTCGACCCTGACCTCCACCCTGACCTTGACTGTGACCCTGACCTCCACCCTGACCTTGACTCTGACCCTGACCTCCACCCTGACCTTGACCCTGACCCTGACCGCTGCCCTGACCTTGACTGTGACCCTGACCTCCACCCTGACCTCCACCCTGACCTTGACTGTGACCCTGACCTCCGACCTGACCTTGACCCTGACCCTGACCTCCACCCTGACCTTGACCCTGACCCTGACCGCTGCCCTGACCTTGACTGTGACCCTGACCTCCTCCCTGACCTCCACCCTGACTTTGACTGTGACCCTGACCTCCACCCTGACCTTGACTCTGACCCTGACCTCCACCCTGACCTTGACCCTGACCCTGACCTCCACCCTGACCTGGACCCTGACCCTGACCTCCTCCCTGACCTCCACCCTGACCTTGACTGTGACCGTAACCTCCACCCTGACCTTGACCCTGACCCTGACCTCCGACCTGACCTTGACTCTGACCCTGACCTCCACCCTGACCTTGACCCTGACCGTGACCTCTACCCTGACCTTGACTGTGACCGTAACCTCCACGCTGACCTTGACCCTGACCCTGACCTCCACCCTGACGTTGACCCTGACCGTGACCTCCACCCTGACCTTGACTGTGACCGTAACCTCCACCCTGACCTTGACCCTGACCCTGACCTCCACCCTGACCTTGACCCTGACCCTGACCTCCACCCTGACCTTGACCCTGACCCTGACCCTCACTCTGACCTTGACCCAGACCGTGACCTCCACCCTTAGCTTGTCCCTGACCCTGACGTTCACCCTGACCTTGACTCTGACCCTGACCTCCACCCTGACCTTGACCCTGACCGTGACCTCTACCCTGACCTTGACTGTGACCCTGACCTCCACCCTGACCTTGACTCTGACCCTGACCTCCACTCTGACCTTGACCCTGACCGTGACCTCTACCCTGACCTTGACTGTGACCCTGACCTCCACCCTGACCTCCACCCTGACCTTGACTGTGACCCTGACCTCCACCCTGACCTTGACCCTGACCCTGACCCTCACTCTGAACTTGACCCAGACCGTGACCTCCACCCTGACCTTGTCCCTGACCCTGACGTTCACCCTGACCTTGACTCTGACCCTGACCTCCACCCTGACCTTGACCCTGACCGTGACCTCTACCCTGACCTTGACTGTGACCGGAACCTCCACCCTGACCTTGACTGTGACCCTGACCTCCACCCTGACCTTGACCCTGACCCTGACCGCCGCCCTGACCTTGACTGCGACCCTGACCTCCACCCTGACCTCCACCCTGACCTTGACTGTGACCCTGACCTCCACCCTGACCTTGACCCTGACCCTGACCCTCACTCTGAACTTGACCCAGACCGTGACCTCCACCCTGACCTTGACCTTGACCCTGACCTCCACCCTGACCTTGACCCTGACCCTGACCTCCACCCTGACCTTGACCCTGACCCTGACCTCCACCCTGACCTGGACCCTGACCCTGACCTCCTCCCTGACCTCCACCCTGACCTTGACTGTGACCGTAACCTCCACCCTGACCTTGACCCTGACCCTGACCTCCACCCTGACCTTGACTCTGACCCTGACCTCCACCCTGACCTTGACTGTGACCGTAACCTCCACCCTGACCTTGACCCTGACCCTGACCTCCACCCTGACCTGGATTCTGACCCTGACCTCCTCCCTGACCTCCACCCTGACCTTGACTGTGACCGTAACCTCCACCCTGACCTTGACCCTGACCCTGACCGCCGCCCTGACCTTGACTGTGACCCTGACCTCCACCCTGACCTCCACCCTGACCTTGACTCTGACCCTGACCTCCACCCTGACCTTGAACCTGACCCTGACCTCCCCGCTGACCTTGACTCTGACCCTGACCTCCACTCTGACCTTGACTGTGACCCTGACCTCCACCCTGACCTTGACCCTGACCGTGACCTCTACCCTGACCTTGACTGTGACCGTAACCTCCACCCTGACCTTGACTGTGACCCTGACCTCCACCCTGACCTTGACCCTGACCGTGACCTCTACCCTGACCTTGACTGTGACCGTAACCTCCACCCTGACGTTGACCCTGACCCTGACCTCCACCCTGACGTTGACCCTGACCGTGACTTCCACCCTGACCTTGACTGTGACCGTCACCTCCACCCTGACCTTGACCCTGACCCTGACCTCCACCCTGACCTGTACCCTGACCCTGACCTCCTCCCTGACCTCCACCCTGACCTTGACTGTGACCGTAACCTCCACCCTGACCTTGACCCTGACCCTGACCCTCACTCTGACCTTGACCCAGACCGTGACCTCCACCCTGACCTCCACCCTGACCTTGACTGTGACCCTGACCTCCACCCTGACCTTGACTGTGACCCTGACCTCCACCCTGACCTTGACCCTGACCCTGACCGCCGCCCTGACCTTGACTGCGACCCTGACCTCCACCCTGACCTCCACCCTGACCTTGACTGTGACCCTGACCTCCACCCTGACCTTGACCCTGACCCTGACCCTCACTCTGAACTTGACCCAGACCGTGACCTCCACCCTGACCTTGACCTTGACCCTGACCTCCACCCTGACCTTGACCCTGACCCTGACCTCCACCCTGACCTTGAACCTGACCCTGACCTCCCCGCTGACCTTGACTCTGACCCTGACCTCCACCCTGACCTTGACTGTGACCCTGACCTCCACCCTGACCTTGACCCTGACCCTGACCGCCGCCCTGACCTTGACTCCGACCCTGACCTCGACCCTGACCTCCACCCTGACCTTGACTGTGACCCTGACCTCCACCCTGACCTTGACTCTGACCCTGACCTCCACCCTGACCTTGACCCTGACCCTGACCGCTGCCCTGACCTTGACTGTGACCCTGACCTCCACCCTGACCTCCACCCTGACCTTGACTGTGACCCTGACCTCCGACCTGACCTTGACCCTGACCCTGACCTCCACCCTGACCTTGACCCTGACCCTGACCGCTGCCCTGACCTTGACTGTGACCCTGACCTCCTCCCTGACCTCCACCCTGACTTTGACTGTGACCCTGACCTCCACCCTGACCTTGACTCTGACCCTGACCTCCACCCTGACCTTGACCCTGACCCTGACCTCCACCCTGACCTGGACCCTGACCCTGACCTCCTCCCTGACCTCCACCCTGACCTTGACTGTGACCGTAACCTCCACCCTGACCTTGACCCTGACCCTGACCTCCGACCTGACCTTGACTCTGACCCTGACCTCCACCCTGACCTTGACCCTGACCGTGACCTCTACCCTGACCTTGACTGTGACCGTAACCTCCACGCTGACCTTGACCCTGACCCTGACCTCCACCCTGACGTTGACCCTGACCGTGACCTCCACCCTGACCTTGACTGTGACCGTAACCTCCACCCTGACCTTGACCCTGACCCTGACCTCCACCCTGACCTTGACCCTGACCCTGACCTCCACCCTGACCTTGACCCTGACCCTGACCCTCACTCTGACCTTGACCCAGACCGTGACCTCCACCCTTAGCTTGTCCCTGACCCTGACGTTCACCCTGACCTTGACTCTGACCCTGACCTCCACCCTGACCTTGACCCTGACCGTGACCTCTACCCTGACCTTGACTGTGACCCTGACCTCCACCCTGACCTTGACTCTGACCCTGACCTCCACTCTGACCTTGACCCTGACCGTGACCTCTACCCTGACCTTGACTGTGACCGTGACCTCTACCCTGACCTTGACTGTGACCGGAACCTCCACCCTGACCTTGACTGTGACCCTGACCTCCACCCTGACCTTGACCCTGACCCTGACCGCCGCCCTGACCTTGACTGCGACCCTGACCTCCACCCTGACCTCCACCCTGACCTTGACTGTGACCCTGACCTCCACCCTGACCTTGACCCTGACCCTGACCCTCACTCTGAACTTGACCCAGACCGTGACCTCCACCCTGACCTTGACCTTGACCCTGACCTCCACCCTGACCTTGACCCTGACCCTGACCTCCACCCTGACCTTGACCCTGACCCTGACCTCCACCCTGACCTGGACCCTGACCCTGACCTCCTCCCTGACCTCCACCCTGACCTTGACTGTGACCGTAACCTCCACCCTGACCTTGACCCTGACCCTGACCTCCACCCTGACCTTGACTCTGACCCTGACCTCCACCCTGACCTTGACCCTGACCGTGACCTCTACCCTGACCTTGACTGTGACCGTAACCTCCACGCTGACCTTGACCCTGACCCTGACCTCCACCCTGACGTTGACCCTGACCGTGACCTCCACCCTGACCTTGACTGTGACCGTAACCTCCACCCTGACCTTGACCCTGACCCTGACCTCCACCCTGACCTGGATTCTGACCCTGACCTCCTCCCTGACCTCCACCCTGACCTTGACTGTGACCGTAACCTCCACCCTGACCTTGACCCTGACCCTGACCGCCGCCCTGACCTTGACTGTGACCCTGACCTCCACCCTGACCTCCACCCTGACCTTGACTCTGACCCTGACCTCCACCCTGACCTTGAACCTGACCCTGACCTCCCCGCTGACCTTGACTCTGACCCTGACCTCCACTCTGACCTTGACTGTGACCCTGACCTCCACCCTGACCTTGACCCTGACCGTGACCTCTACCCTGACCTTGACTGTGACCGTAACCTCCACCCTGACCTTGACTGTGACCCTGACCTCCACCCTGACCTTGACCCTGACCGTGACCTCTACCCTGACCTTGACTGTGACCGTAACCTCCACCCTGACGTTGACCCTGACCCTGACCTCCACCCTGACGTTGACCCTGACCGTGACTTCCACCCTGACCTTGACTGTGACCGTCACCTCCACCCTGACCTTGACCCTGACCCTGACCTCCACCCTGACCTGTACCCTGACCCTGACCTCCTCCCTGACCTCCACCCTGACCTTGACTGTGACCGTAACCTCCACCCTGACCTTGACCCTGACCCTGACCCTCACTCTGACCTTGACCCAGACCGTGACCTCCACCCTGACCTCCACCCTGACCTTGACTGTGACCCTGACCTCCACCCTGACCTTGACTGTGACCCTGACCTCCACCCTGACCTTGACCCTGACCCTGACCACCGCCCTGACCTTGACTGTGACCCTGACCTCCACCCTGACCTTGACCCTGACCCTGACCTCCACCCTGACCTTGACTGTGACCCTGACCTCCACCCTGACCTTGACCCTGACCCTGACCGCCGCCCTGACCTTGACTGCGACCCTGACCTCCACCCTGACCTCCACCCTGACCTTGACTGTGACCCTGACCTCCACCCTGACCTTGACCCTGACCCTGACCTCCACCCTGACCTTGACCTTGACCCTGACCTCCACCCTGACCTTGACCCTGACCCTGACCTCCACCCTGACCTCCACCCTGACCTTGACTGTGACCCTGACCTCCACCCTGACCTTGACCCTGACCCTGACCTCCACCCTGACCTTGACCTTGACCCTGACCTCCACCCTGACCTTGACCCTGACCCTGACCTCCACCCTGACCTTGACTGTGACCGTAACCTCCACCCTGACCTTGACCCTGACCCTGACCTCCACCCTGACCTTGACTCTGACCCTGACCTCCACCCTGACCTTGACCCTGACCCTGACCTCCACCCTGACCTTGACCCTGACCCTGACCTCCACCCTGACCTTGACCCTGACCCTGACCCTCACTCTGACCTTGACCCAGACCGTGACCTCCACCCTTAGCTTGACCCTGACCCTGACGTTCACCCTGACCTTGACCCTGACCCTGACCTCCACCCTGACCTTGACCCTGACCCTGACCCTCACTCTGACCTTGACCCAGACCGTGACCTCCACCCTGACCATGACCTTGACCCTGACCTCCACCCTGACCTTGACCCTGACCCTGACCTCCACCCTGACCTTGACCCTGACCCTGACCTCCACCCTGACCTTGACTCTGACCCTGACCTCCACCCTGACCTTGACCCTGACCCTGACCTCCACCCTGACCTTGACTCTGACCCTGACCTCCACCCTGACCTTGACCCTGACCCTGACCTCCACCCTGACCTTGACTCTGACCCCGACCTCCACCCTGACCTTGACCCTGACCCTGACCTCCACCCTGACCTTGACCCTGACCCTGACCTCCACCCTGACCTTGACCCTGACCCTGACCTCCACCCTGACCTTGACTGTGACCCTGACCTCCACCCTGACCTTGACCCTGACCCTGACTTCCACCCTGACCTTGACCGTGACCCTGACCTCCACCCTGACCTTGACCCTGACCCTGACCTCCACCCTGACCTTGACCCTGACCCTGACCCTCACTCTGACCTTGACCCAGACCGTGACCCCCACCCTGACCTCCACCCTGACCTTGACTGTGACCCTGACCTCTACTTAGACCTTGACCCTGACCCTGACCTCCACCCTGACCTTGACCCTGACCCTGACCTCCACCCTGACCTTGACTCTGACCCTGACCTCCACCCTGACCTTGACCCTGACCGTGACCTCTACCCTGACCTTGACTGTGACCCTGACCTCCACCCTGACCTTGACTCTGACCCTGACCTCCACCCTGACCTTGACCCTGACCGTGACCTCTACCCTGACCTTGACTGTGACCGTGACCTCTACCCTGACCTTGACTGTGACCGTAACCTCCACCCTGACCTTGACTGTGACCCTGACCTCCACCCTGACCTTGACCCTGACCCTGACCGCCGCCCTGACCTTGACTGCGACCCTGACCTCCACCCTGACCTCCACCCTGACCTTGACTGTGACCCTGACCTCCACCCTGACCTTGACCCTGACCCTGACCCTCACTCTGAACTTGACCCAGACCGTGACCTCCACCCTGACCTTGACCTTGACCCTGACCTCCACCCTGACCTTGACCCTGACCCTGACCTCCACCCTGACCTTGAACCTGACCCTGACCTCCCCGCTGACCTTGACTCTGACCCTGACCTCCACCCTGACCTTGACTGTGACCCTGACCTCCACCCTGACCTTGACCCTGACCCTGACCGCCGCCCTGACCTTGACTCCGACCCTGACCTCCACCCTGACCTCCACCCTGACCTTGACTGTGACCCTGACCTCCACCCTGACCTTGACTCTGACCCTGACCTCCACCCTGACCTTGACCCTGACCCTGACCGCTGCCCTGACCTTGACTGTGACCCTGACCTCCACCCTGACCTCCACCCTGACCTTGACTGTGACCCTGACCTCCACCCTGACCTTGACCCTGACCCTGACCTCCACCCTGACCTTGACCCTGACCCTGACCGCTGCCCTGACCTTGACTGTGACCCTGACCTCCACCCTGACCTCCACCCTGACCTTGACTCTGACCCTGACCTCCACCCTGACCTTGACCCTGACCGTGACCTCTACCCTGACCTTGACTGTGACCGTAACCTCCACCCTGACCTTGACCCTGATCCTGACATCCTCCCTGACCTCCCCGCTGACCTTGACCTTGACCCTGACCTCCACCCTGACCTTGACCCTGACCCTGACCGCCGCCCTGACCTTGACTGTGACCCTGACCTCCACCCTGACCTCCACCCTGACCTTGACTCTGACCCTGACCTCCACCCTGACCTTGAACCTGACCCTGACCTCCCCGCTGACCTTGACTCTGACCCTGACCTCCACCCTGACCTTGTCTGTGACCCTGACCTCCACCCTGATCTTGACCCTGACCCTGACCGCCGCCCTGACCTTCACTCCGACCCTGACCTCCACCCTGACCTCCACCCTGACCTTGACTGTGACCCTGACCTCCACCCTGACCTTGACTCTGACCCTGACCTCCACCCTGACCTTGACCCTGACCCTGACCTCCACCCTGACCTGGACCCTGACCCTGACCTCCTCCGTGACCTCCACCCTGACCTTGACTGTGACCGTAACCTCCACCCTGACCTTGACCCTGACCCTGACCTCCACCCTGACCTTGACTCTGACCCTGACCTCCACCCTGACCTTGACCCTGACCGTGACCTCTACCCTGACCTTGACTGTGACCGTAACCTCCACGCTGACCTTGACCCTGACCCTGACCTCCACCCTGACGTTGACCCTGACCGTGACCTCCACCCTGACCTTGACTGTGACCGTAACCTCCACCCTGACCTTGACCCTGACCCTGACCTCCACCCTGACCTGGATTCTGACCCTGACCTCCTTCCTGACCTCCACCCTGACCTTGACTGTGACCGTAACCTCCACCCTGACCTTGACCCTGACCCTGACCGCCGCCCTGACCTTGACTGTGACCCTGACCTCCACCCTGACCTCCACCCTGACCTTGACTCTGACCCTGACCTCCACCCTGACCTTGAACCTGACCCTGACCTCCCCGCTGACCTTGACTCTGACCCTGATCTCCACTCTGACCTTGACTGTGACCCTGACCTCCACCCTGACCTTGACCCTGACCCTGACCGCCGCCCTGACCTTGACTCCGACCCTGACCTCCACCCTGACCTCCACCCTGACCTTGACTGTGACCCTGACCTCCACCCTGACCTTGACTCTGACCCTGACCCCCACCCTGACCTTGACCCTGACCCTGACCTCGACCCTGACCTGGACCCTGACCCTGACCTCCTCCCTGACCTCCACTCTGACCTTGACTGTGACCGTAACCTCCACCCTGACCTTGACCCTGACCCTGACCCTCACTCTGACCTTGACCCAGACCGTGACCTCCACCCTGACGTCCACCCTGACCTTGACTGTGACCCTGACCTCCACCCTGACCTTGACTGTGACCCTGACCTCCACCCTGACCTTGACCCTGACCCTGACCGCCGCCCTGACCTTGACTGTGACCCTGACCTCCACCCTGACCTTGACCCTGACCGTGACCTCTACCCTGACCTTGACTGTGACCGTAACCTCCACCCTGACCTTGACCCTGACCCTGACCTCCACCCTGACGTTGACCCTGACCGTGACCTCCACCCTGACCTTGACTGTGACCGTAACCTCCACCCTGACCTTGACCCTGACCCTGACCTCCACCCTGACCTTGACCCTGACCCTGACCTCCACCCTGACCTTGACCCTGACCCTGACCCTCACTCTGACCTTGACCCAGACCGTGACCTCCACCCTTAGCTTGACCCTGACCCTGACGTTCACCCTGACCTTGACCCTGACCCTGACCTCCACCCTGACCTTGACCCTGACCCTGACCCTCACTCTGACCTTGACCCAGACCGTGACCTCCACCCTGACCATGACCTTGACCCTGACCTCCACCCTGACCTTGACCCTGACCCTGACCTCCACCCTGACCTTGACCCTGACCCTGACCTCCACCCTGACCTTGACTCTGACCCTGACCTCCACCCTGACCTTGACCCTGACCCTGACCTCCACCCTGACCTTGACTCTGACCCTGACCTCCACCCTGACCTTGACCCTGACCCTGACCTCCACCCTGACCTTGACTCTGACCCCGACCTCCACCCTGACCTTGACCCTGACCCTGACCTCCACCCTGACCTTGACCCTGACCCTGACCTCCACCCTGACCTTGACCCTGACCCTGACCTCCACCCTGACCTTGACTGTGACCCTGACCTCCACCCTGACCTTGACCCTGACCCTGACTTCCACCCTGACCTTGACCGTGACCCTGACCTCCACCCTGACCTTGACCCTGACCCTGACCTCCACCCTGACCTTGACCCTGACCCTGACCCTCACTCTGACCTTGACCCAGACCGTGACCCCCACCCTGACCTCCACCCTGACCTTGACTGTGACCCTGACCTCTACTTAGACCTTGACCCTGACCCTGACCTCCACCCTGACCTTGACCCTGACCCTGACCTCCACCCTGACCTTGACTCTGACCCTGACCTCCACCCTGACCTTGACCCTGACCGTGACCTCTACCCTGACCTTGACTGTGACCCTGACCTCCACCCTGACCTTGACTCTGACCCTGACCTCCACCCTGACCTTGACCCTGACCGTGACCTCTACCCTGACCTTGACTGTGACCGTGACCTCTACCCTGACCTTGACTGTGACCGTAACCTCCACCCTGACCTTGACTGTGACCCTGACCTCCACCCTGACCTTGACCCTGACCCTGACCGCCGCCCTGACCTTGACTGCGACCCTGACCTCCACCCTGACCTCCACCCTGACCTTGACTGTGACCCTGACCTCCACCCTGACCTTGACCCTGACCCTGACCCTCACTCTGAACTTGACCCAGACCGTGACCTCCACCCTGACCTTGACCTTGACCCTGACCTCCACCCTGACCTTGACCCTGACCCTGACCTCCACCCTGACCTTGAACCTGACCCTGACCTCCCCGCTGACCTTGACTCTGACCCTGACCTCCACCCTGACCTTGACTGTGACCCTGACCTCCACCCTGACCTTGACCCTGACCCTGACCGCCGCCCTGACCTTGACTCCGACCCTGACCTCCACCCTGACCTCCACCCTGACCTTGACTGTGACCCTGACCTCCACCCTGACCTTGACTCTGACCCTGACCTCCACCCTGACCTTGACCCTGACCCTGACCGCTGCCCTGACCTTGACTGTGACCCTGACCTCCACCCTGACCTCCACCCTGACCTTGACTGTGACCCTGACCTCCACCCTGACCTTGACCCTGACCCTGACCTCCACCCTGACCTTGACCCTGACCCTGACCGCTGCCCTGACCTTGACTGTGACCCTGACCTCCACCCTGACCTCTACCCTGACCTTGACTCTGACCCTGACCTCCACCCTGACCTTGACCCTGACCGTGACCTCTACCCTGACCTTGACTGTGACCGTAACCTCCACCCTGACCTTGACCCTGATCCTGACATCCTCCCTGACCTCCCCGCTGACCTTGACCTTGACCCTGACCTCCACCCTGACCTTGACCCTGACCCTGACCGCCGCCCTGACCTTGACTGTGACCCTGACCTCCACCCTGACCTCCACCCTGACCTTGACTCTGACCCTGACCTCCACCCTGACCTTGAACCTGACCCTGACCTCCCCGCTGACCTTGACTCTGACCCTGACCTCCACCCTGACCTTGTCTGTGACCCTGACCTCCACCCTGATCTTGACCCTGACCCTGACCGCCGCCCTGACCTTCACTCCGACCCTGACCTCCACCCTGACCTCCACCCTGACCTTGACTGTGACCCTGACCTCCACCCTGACCTTGACTCTGACCCTGACCTCCACCCTGACCTTGACCCTGACCCTGACCTCCACCCTGACCTGGACCCTGACCCTGACCTCCTCCGTGACCTCCACCCTGACCTTGACTGTGACCGTAACCTCCACCCTGACCTTGACCCTGACCCTGACCTCCACCCTGACCTTGACTCTGACCCTGACCTCCACCCTGACCTTGACCCTGACCGTGACCTCTACCCTGACCTTGACTGTGACCGTAACCTCCACGCTGACCTTGACCCTGACCCTGACCTCCACCCTGACGTTGACCCTGACCGTGACCTCCACCCTGACCTTGACTGTGACCGTAACCTCCACCCTGACCTTGACCCTGACCCTGACCTCCACCCTGACCTGGATTCTGACCCTGACCTCCTTCCTGACCTCCACCCTGACCTTGACTGTGACCGTAACCTCCACCCTGACCTTGACCCTGACCCTGACCGCCGCCCTGACCTTGACTGTGACCCTGACCTCCACCCTGACCTCCACCCTGACCTTGACTCTGACCCTGACCTCCACCCTGACCTTGAACCTGACCCTGACCTCCCCGCTGACCTTGACTCTGACCCTGATCTCCACTCTGACCTTGACTGTGACCCTGACCTCCACCCTGACCTTGACCCTGACCCTGACCGCCGCCCTGACCTTGACTCCGACCCTGACCTCCACCCTGACCTCCACCCTGACCTTGACTGTGACCCTGACCTCCACCCTGACCTTGACTCTGACCCTGACCCCCACCCTGACCTTGACCCTGACCCTGACCTCGACCCTGACCTGGACCCTGACCCTGACCTCCTCCCTGACCTCCACTCTGACCTTGACTGTGACCGTAACCTCCACCCTGACCTTGACCCTGACCCTGACCCTCACTCTGACCTTGACCCAGACCGTGACCTCCACCCTGACGTCCACCCTGACCTTGACTGTGACCCTGACCTCCACCCTGACCTTGACTGTGACCCTGACCTCCACCCTGACCTTGACCCTGACCCTGACCGCCGCCCTGACCTTGACTGTGACCCTGACCTCCACCCTGACCTTGACCCTGACCGTGACCTCTACCCTGACCTTGACTGTGACCGTAACCTCCACCCTGACCTTGACCCTGACCCTGACCTCCACCCTGACGTTGACCCTGACCGTGACCTCCACCCTGACCTTGACTGTGACCGTAACCTCCACCCTGACCTTGACCCTGACCCTGACCTCCACCCTGACCTTGACCCTGACCCTGACCTCCACCCTGACCTTGACCCTGACCCTGACCCTCACTCTGACCTTGACCCAGACCGTGACCTCCACCCTTAGCTTGTCCCTGACCCTGACGTTCACCCTGACCTTGACTCTGACCCTGACCTCCACCCTGACCTTGACCCTGACCGTGACCTCTACCCTGACCTTGACTGTGACCCTGACCTCCACCCTGACCTTGACTCTGACCCTGACCTCCACTCTGACCTTGACCCTGACCGTGACCTCTACCCTGACCTTGACTGTGACCGTGACCTCTACCCTGACCTTGACTGTGACCGGAACCTCCACCCTGACCTTGACTGTGACCCTGACCTCGACCCTGACCTTGACCCTGACCCTGACCGCCGCCCTGACCTTGACTGCGACCCTGACCTCCACCCTGACCTCCACCCTGACCTTGACTGTGACCCTGACCTCCACCCTGACCTTGACCCTGACCCTGACCCTCACTCTGAACTTGACCCAGACCGTGACCTCCACCCTGACCTTGACCTTGACCCTGACCTCCACCCTGACCTTGACCCTGACCCTGACCTCCACCCTGACCTTGACCCTGACCCTGACCTCCACCCTGACCTGGACCCTGACCCTGACCTCCTCCCTGACCTCCACCCTGACCTTGACTGTGACCGTAACCTCCACCCTGACCTTGACCCTGACCCTGACCTCCACCCTGACCTTGACTCTGACCCTGACCTCCACCCTGACCTTGACCCTGACCGTGACCTCTACCCTGACCTTGACTGTGACCGTAACCTCCACGCTGACCTTGACCCTGACCCTGACCTCCACCCTGACGTTGACCCTGACCGTGACCTCCACCCTGACCTTGACTGTGACCGTAACCTCCACCCTGACCTTGACCCTGACCCTGACCTCCACCCTGACCTGGATTCTGACCCTGACCTCCTCCCTGACCTCCACCCTGACCTTGACTGTGACCGTAACCTCCACCCTGACCTTGACCCTGACCCTGACCGCCGCCCTGACCTTGACTGTGACCCTGACCTCCACCCTGACCTCCACCCTGACCTTGACTCTGACCCTGACCTCCACCCTGACCTTGAACCTGACCCTGACCTCCCCGCTGACCTTGACTCTGACCCTGACCTCCACTCTGACCTTGACTGTGACCCTGACCTCCACCCTGACCTTGACCCTGACCGTGACCTCTACCCTGACCTTGACTGTGACCGTAACCTCCACCCTGACCTTGACTGTGACCCTGACCTCCACCCTGACCTTGACCCTGACCGTGACCTCTACCCTGACCTTGACTGTGACCGTAACCTCCACCCTGACGTTGACCCTGACCCTGACCTCCACCCTGACGTTGACCCTGACCGTGACTTCCACCCTGACCTTGACTGTGACCGTCACCTCCACCCTGACCTTGACCCTGACCCTGACCTCCACCCTGACCTGTACCCTGACCCTGACCTCCTCCCTGACCTCCACCCTGACCTTGACTGTGACCGTAACCTCCACCCTGACCTTGACCCTGACCCTGACCCTCACTCTGACCTTGACCCAGACCGTGACCTCCACCCTGACCTCCACCCTGACCTTGACTGTGACCCTGACCTCCACCCTGACCTTGACTGTGACCCTGACCTCCACCCTGACCTTGACCCTGACCCTGACCACCGCCCTGACCTTGACTGTGACCCTGACCTCCACCCTGACCTTGACCCTGACCCTGACCTCCACCCTGACCTTGACTGTGACCCTGACCTCCACCCTGACCTTGACCCTGACCCTGACCGCCGCCCTGACCTTGACTGCGACCCTGACCTCCACCCTGACCTCCACCCTGACCTTGACTGTGACCCTGACCTCCACCCTGACCTTGACCCTGACCCTGACCTCCACCCTGACCTTGACCTTGACCCTGACCTCCACCCTGACCTTGACCCTGACCCTGACCTCCACCCTGACCTCCACCCTGACCTTGACTGTGACCCTGACCTCCACCCTGACCTTGACCCTGACCCTGACCTCCACCCTGACCTTGACCTTGACCCTGACCTCCACCCTGACCTTGACCCTGACCCTGACCTCCACCCTGACCTTGACTGTGACCGTAACCTCCACCCTGACCTTGACCCTGACCCTGACCTCCACCCTGACCTTGACTCTGACCCTGACCTCCACCCTGACCTTGACCCTGACCCTGACCTCCACCCTGACCTTGACCCTGACCCTGACCTCCACCCTGACCTTGACCCTGACCCTGACCCTCACTCTGACCTTGACCCAGACCGTGACCTCCACCCTTAGCTTGACCCTGACCCTGACGTTCACCCTGACCTTGACCCTGACCCTGACCTCCACCCTGACCTTGACCCTGACCCTGACCCTCACTCTGACCTTGACCCAGACCGTGACCTCCACCCTGACCATGACCTTGACCCTGACCTCCACCCTGACCTTGACCCTGACCCTGACCTCCACCCTGACCTTGACCCTGACCCTGACCTCCACCCTGACCTTGACTCTGACCCTGACCTCCACCCTGACCTTGACCCTGACCCTGACCTCCACCCTGACCTTGACTCTGACCCTGACCTCCACCCTGACCTTGACCCTGACCCTGACCTCCACCCTGACCTTGACTCTGACCCCGACCTCCACCCTGACCTTGACCCTGACCCTGACCTCCACCCTGACCTTGACCCTGACCCTGACCTCCACCCTGACCTTGACCCTGACCCTGACCTCCACCCTGACCTTGACTGTGACCCTGACCTCCACCCTGACCTTGACCCTGACCCTGACTTCCACCCTGACCTTGACCGTGACCCTGACCTCCACCCTGACCTTGACCCTGACCCTGACCTCCACCCTGACCTTGACCCTGACCCTGACCCTCACTCTGACCTTGACCCAGACCGTGACCCCCACCCTGACCTCCACCCTGACCTTGACTGTGACCCTGACCTCTACTTAGACCTTGACCCTGACCCTGACCTCCACCCTGACCTTGACCCTGACCCTGACCTCCACCCTGACCTTGACTCTGACCCTGACCTCCACCCTGACCTTGACCCTGACCGTGACCTCTACCCTGACCTTGACTGTGACCCTGACCTCCACCCTGACCTTGACTCTGACCCTGACCTCCACCCTGACCTTGACCCTGACCGTGACCTCTACCCTGACCTTGACTGTGACCGTGACCTCTACCCTGACCTTGACTGTGACCGTAACCTCCACCCTGACCTTGACTGTGACCCTGACCTCCACCCTGACCTTGACCCTGACCCTGACCGCCGCCCTGACCTTGACTGCGACCCTGACCTCCACCCTGACCTCCACCCTGACCTTGACTGTGACCCTGACCTCCACCCTGACCTTGACCCTGACCCTGACCCTCACTCTGAACTTGACCCAGACCGTGACCTCCACCCTGACCTTGACCTTGACCCTGACCTCCACCCTGACCTTGACCCTGACCCTGACCTCCACCCTGACCTTGAACCTGACCCTGACCTCCCCGCTGACCTTGACTCTGACCCTGACCTCCACCCTGACCTTGACTGTGACCCTGACCTCCACCCTGACCTTGACCCTGACCCTGACCGCCGCCCTGACCTTGACTCCGACCCTGACCTCCACCCTGACCTCCACCCTGACCTTGACTGTGACCCTGACCTCCACCCTGACCTTGACTCTGACCCTGACCTCCACCCTGACCTTGACCCTGACCCTGACCGCTGCCCTGACCTTGACTGTGACCCTGACCTCCACCCTGACCTCCACCCTGACCTTGACTGTGACCCTGACCTCCACCCTGACCTTGACCCTGACCCTGACCTCCACCCTGACCTTGACCCTGACCCTGACCGCTGCCCTGACCTTGACTGTGACCCTGACCTCCACCCTGACCTCCACCCTGACCTTGACTCTGACCCTGACCTCCACCCTGACCTTGACCCTGACCGTGACCTCTACCCTGACCTTGACTGTGACCGTAACCTCCACCCTGACCTTGACCCTGATCCTGACATCCTCCCTGACCTCCCCGCTGACCTTGACCTTGACCCTGACCTCCACCCTGACCTTGACCCTGACCCTGACCGCCGCCCTGACCTTGACTGTGACCCTGACCTCCACCCTGACCTCCACCCTGACCTTGACTCTGACCCTGACCTCCACCCTGACCTTGAACCTGACCCTGACCTCCCCGCTGACCTTGACTCTGACCCTGACCTCCACCCTGACCTTGTCTGTGACCCTGACCTCCACCCTGATCTTGACCCTGACCCTGACCGCCGCCCTGACCTTCACTCCGACCCTGACCTCCACCCTGACCTCCACCCTGACCTTGACTGTGACCCTGACCTCCACCCTGACCTTGACTCTGACCCTGACCTCCACCCTGACCTTGACCCTGACCCTGACCTCCACCCTGACCTGGACCCTGACCCTGACCTCCTCCGTGACCTCCACCCTGACCTTGACTGTGACCGTAACCTCCACCCTGACCTTGACCCTGACCCTGACCTCCACCCTGACCTTGACTCTGACCCTGACCTCCACCCTGACCTTGACCCTGACCGTGACCTCTACCCTGACCTTGACTGTGACCGTAACCTCCACGCTGACCTTGACCCTGACCCTGACCTCCACCCTGACGTTGACCCTGACCGTGACCTCTACCCTGACCTTGACTGTGACCGTAACCTCCACCCTGACCTTGACCCTGACCCTGACCTCCACCCTGACCTGGATTCTGACCCTGACCTCCTTCCTGACCTCCACCCTGACCTTGACTGTGACCGTAACCTCCACCCTGACCTTGACCCTGACCCTGACCGCCGCCCTGACCTTGACTGTGACCCTGACCTCCACCCTGACCTCCACCCTGACCTTGACTCTGACCCTGACCTCCACCCTGACCTTGAACCTGACCCTGACCTCCCCGCTGACCTTGACTCTGACCCTGATCTCCACTCTGACCTTGACTGTGACCCTGACCTCCACCCTGACCTTGACCCTGACCCTGACCGCCGCCCTGACCTTGACTCCGACCCTGACCTCCACCCTGACCTCCACCCTGACCTTGACTGTGACCCTGACCTCCACCCTGACCTTGACTCTGACCCTGACCCCCACCCTGACCTTGACCCTGACCCTGACCTCGACCCTGACCTGGACCCTGACCCTGACCTCCTCCCTGACCTCCACTCTGACCTTGACTGTGACCGTAACCTCCACCCTGACCTTGACCCTGACCCTGACCCTCACTCTGACCTTGACCCAGACCGTGACCTCCACCCTGACGTCCACCCTGACCTTGACTGTGACCCTGACCTCCACCCTGACCTTGACTGTGACCCTGACCTCCACCCTGACCTTGACCCTGACCCTGACCGCCGCCCTGACCTTGACTGTGACCCTGACCTCCACCCTGACCTTGACCCTGACCGTGACCTCTACCCTGACCTTGACTGTGACCGTAACCTCCACCCTGACCTTGACCCTGACCCTGACCTCCACCCTGACGTTGACCCTGACCGTGACCTCCACCCTGACCTTGACTGTGACCGTAACCTCCACCCTGAGCTTGACCCTGACCCTGACCTCCACCCTGACCTGGACCCTGACCCTGACCTCCACCCTGACCTTGACTCTGACCCTGACCTCCACCCTGACCTTGACCCTGACCGTGACCTCTACCCTGACCTTGACTGTGACCGTAACCTCCACCCTGACCTTGACTGTGACCCTGACCCCCACCCTGACCTTGACCCTGACCGTGACCTCTACCCTGACCTTGACTGTGACCGTAACCTCCACCCTGACCTTGACCCTGACCCTGACCTCCACCCTGACGTTGACCCTGACCGTGACTTCCACCCTGACCTTGACTGTGACCGTAACCTCCACCCTGACCTTGACCCTGACCCTGACCTCCACCCTGACCTGGACCCTGACCCTGACCTCCTCCCTGACCTCCACCCTGACCTTGACTGTGACCGTAACCTCCACCCTGACCTTGACCCTGACCCTGACCCTCACTCTGACCTTGACCCAGACTGTGACCTCCACCCTGACCTCCACCCTGACCTTGACTGTGACCCTGTCCTCCACCCTGACCTTAACTGTGACCCTGACCTCCACCCTGACCTTGACCCTGACCCTGACCACCGCCCTGACCTTGACTGTGACCCTGACCTCCACCCTGACCTTGACCCTGACCCTGACCTCCACCCTGACCTTGACCCTGACCCTGACCTCCCCGCTGACCTTGACCCTGACCCTGACCTCCACCCTGACTTCGACTGTGACCCTGACCTCCACCCTGACCTTGACTCTGACCCTGACCTTCACCCTGACCTTGACCCTGACCCTGACCCCCACCCTGACCTTGACTGTGACCGTAACCTCCACCCCGACCTTGACCCTGACCCTGACCCCCACCCTGACCTTGACTGTGACCCTGACCTCAGCCCTGACCTTGACTCTGACCCTGACCTCCACCCTGACCTTGACTGTGACCCTGACCTCCACCCTGACCTTGACCCTGACCCTGACCGCCGCCCTGACCTTGACTGCGACCCTGACCTCCACCCTGACCTCCACCCTGACCTTGACTGTGACCCTGACCTCCACCCTGACCTTGACCCTGACCCTGACCTCCACCCTGACCTTGACCTTGACCCTGACCTGCACCCTGACCTTGACCCTGACCCTGACCTCCACCCTGACCTTGACCCAGACCGTGACCTCCACCCTGACCATGACCTTGACCCTGACCTCCACCCTGACCTTGACCCTGACCCTGACCTCCACCCTGACCTTGACCCTGACCCTGACCTCCACCCTGACCTTGACTCTGACCCTGACCTCCACCCTGACCTTGACCCTCACCCTGACTTCCACCCTGACCTTGACCGTGACCCTGACCTCCACCCTGACCTTGACCCTGACCCTGACCTCCACCCTGACCTTGACCCTGACAGTGACCCTCACTCTGACCTTGACCCAGACCGTGACCCCCACCCTGACCTCCACCCTGACCTTGACTGTGACCCTGACCTCTACTTAGACCTTGACCCTGACCCTGACCTCCACCCTGACCTTGATCCTGACCCTGACCTCCACCCTGACCTTGACTCTGACCCTGACCTCCACCCTGACCTTGACCCTGACCGTGACCTCTACCCTGACCTTGACTGTGACCCTGACCTCCACCCTGACCTTGACTCTGACCCTGACCTCCACCCTGACCTTGACCCTGACCGTGACCTCTACCCTGACCTTGACTGTGACCGTGACCTCTACCCTGACCTTGACTGTGACCGTAACCTCCACCCTGACCTTGACTGTGACCCTGACCTCCACCCTGACCTTGACCCTGACCCTGACCGCCGCCCTGACCTTGACTGCGACCCTGACCTCCACCCTGACCTCCACCCTGACCTTGACTGTGACCTTGACCTCCACCCTGACCTTGACCCTGACCCTGACCCTCACTCTGAACTTGACCCAGACCGTGACCTCCACCCTGACCTTGACCTTGACCCTGACCTCCACCCTGACCTTGACCCTGACCCTGACCTCCACCCTGACCTTGAACCTGACCCTGACCTCCCCGCTGACCTTGACTCTGACCCTGACCTCCACCCTGACCTTGACTGTGACCGTAACCTCCACCCTGACCTTGACCCTGACCCTGACCCTCACTCTGACCTTGACCCAGACTGTGACCTCCACCCTGACCTCCACCCTGACCTTGACTGTGACCCTGACCTCCACCCTGACCTTGACTGTGACCCTGACCTCCACCCTGACCTTGACCCTGACCCTGACCTCCACCCTGACCTTGACCCTGACCCTGAGCTTCCCGCTGACCTTGACCCTGACCCTGACCTCCACCCTGACTTCGACTGTGACCCTGACCTCCACCCTGACCTTGACTCTGACCCTGACCTTCACCCTGACCTTGACCCTGACCCTGACCTCCACCCTGACCTTGACTGTGACCGTAACCTCCACCCCGACCTTGACCCTGACCCTGACCCCCACCCTGACCTTGACTGTGACCCTGACCTCAGCCCTGACCTTGACTCTGACCCTGACCTCCACCCTGACCTTGACTGTGACCCTGACCTCCACCCTGACCTTGACCCTGACCCTGACCGCCGCCCTGACCTTGACTGCGACCCTGACCTCCACCCTGACCTCCACCCTGACCTTGAATGTGACCCTGACCTCCACCCTGACCTTGACCCTGACCCTGACCTCCACCCTGACCTTGACCTTGACCCTGACCTCCACCCTGACCTTGACCCTGACCCTGACCTCCACCCTGACCTTGACCCAGACCGTGACCTCCACCCTGACCATGACCTTGACCCTGACCTCCACCCTGACCTTGACCCTGACCCTGACCTCCACCCTGACCTTGACCCTGACCCTGACCTCCACCCTGACCTTGACTCTGACCCTGACCTCCACCCTGACCTTGACCCTCACCCTGACTTCCACCCTGACCTTGACCGTGACCCTGACCTCCACCCTGACCTTGACCCTGACCCAGACCTCCACCCTGACCTTGACCCTGACCCTGACCCTCACTCTGACCTTGACCCAGACCGTGACCCCCACCCTGACCTCCACCCTGACCTTGACTGTGACCCTGACCTCTACTTAGACCTTGACCCTGACCCTGACCTCCACCCTGACCTTGACCCTGACCCTGACCTCCACCCTGACCTTGACTCTGACCCTGACCTCCACCCTGACCTTGACCCTGACCGTGACCTCTACCCTGACCTTGACTGTGACCCTGACCTCCACCCTGACCTTGACTCTGACCCTGACCTCCACCCTGACCTTGACCCTGACCGTGACCTCTACCCTGACCTTGACTGTGACCGTGACCTCTACCCTGACCTTGACTGTGACCGTAACCTCCACCCTGACCTTGACTGTGACCCTGACCTCCACCCTGACCTTGACCCTGACCCTGACCGCCGCCCTGACCTTGACTGCGACCCTGACCTCCACCCTGACCTCCACCCTGACCTTGACTGTGACCTTGACCTCCACCCTGACCTTGACCCTGACCCTGACCCTCACTCTGAACTTGACCCAGACCGTGACCTCCACCCTGACCTTGACCTTGACCCTGACCTCCACCCTGACCTTGACCCTGACCCTGACCTCCACCCTGACCTTGAACCTGACCCTGACCTCCCCGCTGACCTTGACTCTGACCCTGACCTCCACCCTGACCTTGACTGTGACCGTAACCTCCACCCTGACCTTGACCCTGACCCTGACCCTCACTCTGACCTTGACCCAGACTGTGACCTCCACCCTGACCTCCACCCTGACCTTGACTGTGACCCTGACCTCCACCCTGACCTTGACTGTGACCCTGACCTCCACCCTGACCTTGACCCTGACCCTGACCTCCACCCTGACCTTGACCCTGACCCTGAGCTTCCCGCTGACCTTGACCCTGACCCTGACCTCCACCCTGACTTCGACTGTGACCCTGACCTCCACCCTGACCTTGACTCTGACCCTGACCTTCACCCTGACCTTGACCCTGACCCTGACCTCCACCCTGACCTTGACTGTGACCGTAACCTCCACCCCGACCTTGACCCTGACCCTGACCCCCACCCTGACCTTGACTGTGACCCTGACCTCAGCCCTGACCTTGACTCTGACCCTGACCTCCACCCTGACCTTGACTGTGACCCTGACCTCCACCCTGACCTTGACCCTGACCCTGACCGCCGCCCTGACCTTGACTGCGACCCTGACCTCCACCCTGACCTCCACCCTGACCTTGAATGTGACCCTGACCTCCACCCTGACCTTGACCCTGACCCTGACCTCCACCCTGACCTTGACCTTGACCCTGACCTCCACCCTGACCTTGACCCTGACCCTGACCTCCACCCTGACCTTGACCCAGACCGTGACCTCCACCCTGACCATGACCTTGACCCTGACCTCCACCCTGACCTTGACCCTGACCCTGACCTCCACCCTGACCTTGACCCTGACCCTGACCTCCACCCTGACCTTGACTCTGACCCTGACCTCCACCCTGACCTTGACCCTCACCCTGACTTCCACCCTGACCTTGACCGTGACCCTGACCTCCACCCTGACCTTGACCCTGACCCAGACCTCCACCCTGACCTTGACCCTGACCCTGACCCTCACTCTGACCTTGACCCAGACCGTGACCCCCACCCTGACCTCCACCCTGACCTTGACTGTGACCCTGACCTCTACTTAGACCTTGACCCTGACCCTGACCTCCACCCTGACCTTGACCCTGACCCTGACCTCCACCCTGACCTTGACTCTGACCCTGACCTCCACCCTGACCTTGACCCTGACCGTGACCTCTACCCTGACCTTGACTGTGACCCTGACCTCCACCCTGACCTTGACTGTGACCCTGACCTCCACCCTGACCTTGACCCTGACCCTGACCGCCGCCCTGACCTTGACTCCGACCCTGACCTCCACCCTGACCTTGAACCTGACCCTGACCTCCCCGCTGACCTTGACTCTGACCCTGACCTCCACCCTGACCTTGACTGTGACCCTGACCTCCACCCTGACCTTGACCCTGACCCTGACCGCCGCCCTGACCTTGACTCCGACCCTGACCTCCACCCTGACCTCGACCCTGACCCTGACCGCCGCCCTGACCTTGACTGTGACCCTGACCTCCACCCTGACCTTGAACCTGACCCTGACCTCCCCGCTGACCTTGACTCTGACCCTGACCTCCCCGCTGACCTTGACTCTGACCCTGACCTCCACCCTGACCTTGACCCTGACCCTGACCTCTACCCTGACCTTGACCCTGACCCTGACCTCCTCCCTGACCTCCACCCTGACCTTGACCCTGACCCTGACCTCCTCCCTGACCTCCACCCTGACCTTGACTGTGACCGTAACCTCCACCCTGACATTGACTGTGACCGTAACCTCCACCCTGACCTTGACCCTGACCCTGACATCCACCCTGACCTTGACTCTGACCCTGACCTCCACCCTGACCTTGACCCTGACCCTGACCTCCCCGCTGACCTTGACCTTGACCCTGACCTCCACCCTGACCTTGACCCTGACCCTGACCTCCACCCTTAGCTTGACCCTGACCCTGACCTTCACCCTCACCTTGACCCTGACCCTGACCTCCACCCTGACCTTGACCCTGACCGTGACCTCCACCCTGACCTTGACTGTGACCGTAACCTCCACCCTGACCTTGACCCTGACCCTGACCTCCACCCTGACCGTGACCCTGACCCTGACCTCCTCCCTGACCTCCACCCTGACCTTGACTGTGACCGTAACCTCCACCCTGACCTTGACCCTGACCCTGACCTCCACCCTGACCTTGACTGTGACCGTAACCTCCACCCTGACCTTGACCCTGACCCTGACCTCCACCCTGACCTCCACGCTGACCCTGACACTGACCCTTACCTCCACCCTGACCTTGACCCTGACCCTGACCTCCACCCTGACCTTGACTCTGACCCTGACCTCCACCCTGACCTTGACCCTGACCCTGACCTTCACCCTGACCTTGACTGTGACCGTAACCTCCACGCCGACCTTGACCCTGACCGTGACCTCCACCCTGACCTCCACCCTGACCTTGACCCAGACCCTGACCTCCACCCTGACCTCCACCCTGACCTTGACTCTGACCCTGACCTCCACCCTGACCTTGACCCTGACCCTGACCTCCACCCTGACCTTGACTGTGACCGTAACCTCCACCCCGACCTTGACCCTGACCCTGACCTCCACCCTGACCTCCACCCTGACCTTGACCCAGACCCTGACCTCCACCCTGACCTCCACCCTGACCTTGACTCTGACCCTGACCTCCACCCTGACCTTGACCCTGACCCTGACCTCCACCCTGACCTTGACTGTGACCGTAACCTCCACCCTGACCTTGACCCTGACCCTGACCTCCACCCTGACCTTGACTGTGACCCTGACCTCCACCCTGACCTCCACCCTGACCTTGACCCTGACCCTGACCTCCACCCTTAGCTTGACCCTGACCCTGATCTTCACCCTGACCTTGACCCTGACCCTGACCTCCACCCTGACATTGACCCTGACCGTGACCTCCACCCTGACCTTGACCCTGACCCTGACCTCTACCCTGACCTTGACCCTGACCCTGACCTCCTCCCTGACCTCCACCCTGACCTTGACCCTGACCCTGACCTCCTCCCTGACCTCCACCCTGACCTTGACTGTGACCGTAACCTCCACCCTGACCTTGACTGTGACCGTAACCTCCACCCTGACCTTGACCCTGACCCTGACCTCCACCCTGACCTTGACTCTGACCCTGACCTCCACCCTGACCTTGACCCTGACCCTGACCTCCCCGCTGACCTTGACCTTGACCCTGACCTCCACCCTGACCTTGACCCTGACCCTGACCTCCACCCTTAGCTTGACCCTGACCCTGACCTTCACCCTCACCTTGACCCTGACCCTGACCTCCACCCTGACCTTGACCCTGACCGTGACCTCCACCCTGACCTTGACTGTGACCGTAACCTCCACCCTGACCTTGACCCTGACCCTGACCTCCACCCTGACCGTGACCCTGACCCTGACCTCCTCCCTGACCTCCACCCTGACCTTGACTGTGACCGTAACCTCCACCCTGACCTTGACCCTGACCCTGACCTCCACCCTGACCTTGACTGTGACCGTAACCTCCACCCTGACCTTGACCCTGACCCTGACCTCCACACTGACCTCCACGCTGACCCTGACACTGACCCTTACCCCCACCCTGACCTTGACCCTGACCCTGACCTCCACCCTGACCTTGACTCTGACCCTGACCTCCACCCTGACCTTGACTGTGACCCTGACCTCCACCCTGACCTTGACCCTGACCCTGACCGCCGCCCTGACCTTGACTGCGACCCTGACCTCCACCCTGACCTCCACCCTGACCTTGACTGTGACCCTGACCTCCACCCTGACCTTGACCCTGACCCTGACCTCCACCCTGACCTTGACCTTGACCCTGACCTCCACCCTGACATTGACCCTGACCCTGACCTCCACCCTGACCTCCACCCTGACCTTGACTGTGACCCTGACCTCCACCCTGACCTTGACCCTGACCTTGACCTTGACCCTGACCTCCACCCTGACCTTGACCCTGACCCTGACCTCCACCCTGACCTTGACTGTGACCGTAACCTCCACCCTGACCTTGACCCTGACCCTGACGTCCACCCTGACCTTGACTGTGACCCTGACCTCCACCCTGACCTTGACCCTGACCGTGACCTCTACCCTGACCTTGACTGTGACCGTGACCTCTACCCTGACCTTGACTGTGACCGTAACCTCCACCCTGACCTTGACCCTGACCCTGACCTCCTCCCTGAGCTCCCCGCTGACCTTGACCTTGACCCTGACCTCCACACTGACCTCCACGGTGACCCTGACACTGACCCTTACCCCCACCCTGACCTTGACCCTGACCCTGACCTCCACCCTGACCTTGACTCTGACCCTGACCTCCACCCTGACCTTGACTGTGACCCTGACCTCCACCCTGACCTTGACCCTGACCCTGACCGCCGCCCTGACCTTGACTGCGACCCTGACCTCCACCCTGACCTCCACCCTGACCTTGACTGTGACCCTGACCTCCACCCTGACCTTGACCCTGACCCTGACCTCCACCCTGACCTTGACCTTGACCCTGACCTCCACCCTGACATTGACCCTGACCCTGACCTCCACCCTGACCTCCACCCTGACCTTGACTGTGACCCTGACCTCCACCCTGACCTTGACCCTGACCTTGACCTTGACCCTGACCTCCACCCTGACCTTGACCCTGACCCTGACCTCCACCCTGACCTTGACTGTGACCGTAACCTCCACCCTGACCTTGACCCTGACCCTGACGTCCACCCTGACCTTGACTGTGACCCTGACCTCCACCCTGACCTTGACCCTGACCGTGACCTCTACCCTGACCTTGACTGTGACCGTGACCTCTACCCTGACCTTGACTGTGACCGTAACCTCCACCCTGACCTTGACCCTGACCCTGACCTCCTCCCTGAGCTCCCCGCTGACCTTGACCTTGACCCTGACCTCCACCCTGACCTTGACCCTGACCCTGACCGCCGCCCTGACCTTGACTGTGACCGTAACCTCCACCCTGACCTTGACCCTGACCCTGACGTCCACCCTGACCTTGACTGTGACCCTGACCTCCACCCTGACCTTGACTGTGACCCTGACCTCCACCCTGACCTTGACCCTGACCCTGACCGCCGCCCTGACCTTGACTGCGACCCTGACCTCCACCCTGACCTCCACCCTGACCTTGACTGTGACCCTGACCTCTACCCTGACCTTGACCCTGACCCTGACCTCCACCCTGACCTTGACCTTGACCCTGACCTCCACCCTGACCTTGACCCTGACCCTGACCTCCACCCTGACCTCCACCCTGACCTTGACCCTGACCCTGACCTCCACCCTGACCTTGACTCTGACCCTGACCTCCACCCTGACCTTGACCCTGACCCTGACCTCCACCCTGACCTTGACCCTGACCCTGACCTCCACCCTGACCTTGACCCTGACCCTGACCCTCACTCTGACCTTGACCCAGACCGTGACCTCCACCCTTAGCTTGACCCTGACCCTGACGTTCACCCTGACCTTGACCCTGACCCTGACCTCCACCCTGACCTTGACCCTGACTCTGACCTCCACCCTGACCTTGACTCTGACCCTGACCTCCACCCTGACCTTGACCCTGACCCTGACCTCCACCCTGACCTTGACCCTGACCCTGACCTCCACCCTGACCTTGACCCTGACCCTGACCCTCACTCTGACCTTGACCCAGACCGTGACCTCCACCCTTAGCTTGACCCTGACCCTGACGTTCACCCTGACCTTGACCCTGACCCTGACCTCCACCCTGACCTTGACCCTGACCCTGACCCTCACTCTGACCTTGACCCAGACCGTGACCTCCACCCTGACCATGACCTTGACCCTGACCTCCACCCTGACCTTGACTCTGACCCTGACCTCCACCCTGACCTTGACCCTGACCCTGACCTCCACCCTGACCTTGACTCTGACCCTGACCTCCACCCTGACCTTGACCCTCACCCTGACCTCCACCCTGACCTTGACTCTGACCCTGACCTCCACTCTGACCTTGACCCTGACCGTGACCTCTACCCTGACCTTGACTGTGACCGTGACCTCTACCCTGACCTTGACTGTGACCGGAACCTCCACCCTGACCTTGACTGTGACCCTGACCTCCACCCTGACCTTGACCCTGACCCTGACCGCCGCCCTGACCTTGACTGCGACCCTGACCTCCACCCTGACCTCCACCCTGACCTTGACTGTGACCCTGACCTCCACCCTGACCTTGACCCTGACCCTGACCCTCACTCTGAACTTGACCCAGACCGTGACCTCCACCCTGACCTTGACCTTGACCCTGACCTCCACCCTGACCTTGACCCTGACCCTGACCTCCACCCTGACCTTGAACCTGACCCTGACCTCCCCGCTGACCTTGACTCTGACCCTGACCTCCACCCTGACCTTGACTGTGACCCTGACCTCCACCCTGACCTTGACCCTGACCCTGACCGCCGCCCTGACCTTGACTCCGACCCTGACCTCGACCCTGACCTCCACCCTGACCTTGACTGTGACCCTGACCTCCACCCTGACCTTGACTCTGACCCTGACCTCCACCCTGACCTTGACCCTGACCCTGACCGCTGCCCTGACCTTGACTGTGACCCTGACCTCCACCCTGACCTCCACCCTGACCTTGACTGTGACCCTGACCTCCGACCTGACCTTGACCCTGACCCTGACCTCCACCCTGACCTTGACCCTGACCCTGACCGCTGCCCTGACCTTGACTGTGACCCTGACCTCCTCCCTGACCTCCACCCTGACTTTGACTGTGACCCTGACCTCCACCCTGACCTTGACTCTGACCCTGACCTCCACCCTGACCTTGACCCTGACCCTGACCTCCACCCTGACCTGGACCCTGACCCTGACCTCCTCCCTGACCTCCACCCTGACCTTGACTGTGACCGTAACCTCCACCCTGACCTTGACCCTGACCCTGACCTCCGACCTGACCTTGACTCTGACCCTGACCTCCACCCTGACCTTGACCCTGACCGTGACCTCTACCCTGACCTTGACTGTGACCGTAACCTCCACGCTGACCTTGACCCTGACCCTGACCTCCACCCTGACGTTGACCCTGACCGTGACCTCCACCCTGACCTTGACTGTGACCGTAACCTCCACCCTGACCTTGACCCTGACCCTGACCTCCACCCTGACCTTGACCCTGACCCTGACCTCCACCCTGACCTTGACCCTGACCCTGACCCTCACTCTGACCTTGACCCAGACCGTGACCTCCACCCTTAGCTTGTCCCTGACCCTGACGTTCACCCTGACCTTGACTCTGACCCTGACCTCCACCCTGACCTTGACCCTGACCGTGACCTCTACCCTGACCTTGACTGTGACCCTGACCTCCACCCTGACCTTGACTCTGACCCTGACCTCCACTCTGACCTTGACCCTGACCGTGACCTCTACCCTGACCTTGACTGTGACCGTGACCTCTACCCTGACCTTGACTGTGACCGGAACCTCCACCCTGACCTTGACTGTGACCCTGACCTCCACCCTGACCTTGACCCTGACCCTGACCGCCGCCCTGACCTTGACTGCGACCCTGACCTCCACCCTGACCTCCACCCTGACCTTGACTGTGACCCTGACCTCCACCCTGACCTTGACCCTGACCCTGACCCTCACTCTGAACTTGACCCAGACCGTGACCTCCACCCTGACCTTGACCTTGACCCTGACCTCCACCCTGACCTTGACCCTGACCCTGACCTCCACCCTGACCTTGACCCTGACCCTGACCTCCACCCTGACCTGGACCCTGACCCTGACCTCCTCCCTGACCTCCACCCTGACCTTGACTGTGACCGTAACCTCCACCCTGACCTTGACCCTGACCCTGACCTCCACCCTGACCTTGACTCTGACCCTGACCTCCACCCTGACCTTGACCCTGACCGTGACCTCTACCCTGACCTTGACTGTGACCGTAACCTCCACGCTGACCTTGACCCTGACCCTGACCTCCACCCTGACGTTGACCCTGACCGTGACCTCCACCCTGACCTTGACTGTGACCGTAACCTCCACCCTGACCTTGACCCTGACCCTGACCTCCACCCTGACCTGGATTCTGACCCTGACCTCCTCCCTGACCTCCACCCTGACCTTGACTGTGACCGTAACCTCCACCCTGACCTTGACCCTGACCCTGACCGCCGCCCTGACCTTGACTGTGACCCTGACCTCCACCCTGACCTCCACCCTGACCTTGACTCTGACCCTGACCTCCACCCTGACCTTGAACCTGACCCTGACCTCCCCGCTGACCTTGACTCTGACCCTGACCTCCACTCTGACCTTGACTGTGACCCTGACCTCCACCCTGACCTTGACCCTGACCGTGACCTCTACCCTGACCTTGACTGTGACCGTAACCTCCACCCTGACCTTGACTGTGACCCTGACCTCCACCCTGACCTTGACCCTGACCGTGACCTCTACCCTGACCTTGACTGTGACCGTAACCTCCACCCTGACGTTGACCCTGACCCTGACCTCCACCCTGACGTTGACCCTGACCGTGACTTCCACCCTGACCTTGACTGTGACCGTCACCTCCACCCTGACCTTGACCCTGACCCTGACCTCCACCCTGACCTGTACCCTGACCCTGACCTCCTCCCTGACCTCCACCCTGACCTTGACTGTGACCGTAACCTCCACCCTGACCTTGACCCTGACCCTGACCCTCACTCTGACCTTGACCCAGACCGTGACCTCCACCCTGACCTCCACCCTGACCTTGACTGTGACCCTGACCTCCACCCTGACCTTGACTGTGACCCTGACCTCCACCCTGACCTTGACCCTGACCCTGACCACCGCCCTGACCTTGACTGTGACCCTGACCTCCACCCTGACCTTGACCCTGACCCTGACCGCTGCCCTGACCTTGACTGTGACCCTGACCTCCACCCTGACCTCCACCCTGACCTTGACTGTGACCCTGACCTCCGACCTGACCTTGACCCTGACCCTGACCTCCACCCTGACCTTGACCCTGACCCTGACCGCTGCCCTGACCTTGACTGTGACCCTGACCTCCTCCCTGACCTCCACCCTGACTTTGACTGTGACCCTGACCTCCACCCTGACCTTGACTCTGACCCTGACCTCCACCCTGACCTTGACCCTGACCCTGACCTCCACCCTGACCTGGACCCTGACCCTGACCTCCTCCCTGACCTCCACCCTGACCTTGACTGTGACCGTAACCTCCACCCTGACCTTGACCCTGACCCTGACCTCCGACCTGACCTTGACTCTGACCCTGACCTCCACCCTGACCTTGACCCTGACCGTGACCTCTACCCTGACCTTGACTGTGACCGTAACCTCCACGCTGACCTTGACCCTGACCCTGACCTCCACCCTGACGTTGACCCTGACCGTGACCTCCACCCTGACCTTGACTGTGACCGTAACCTCCACCCTGACCTTGACCCTGACCCTGACCTCCACCCTGACCTTGACCCTGACCCTGACCTCCACCCTGACCTTGACCCTGACCCTGACCCTCACTCTGACCTTGACCCAGACCGTGACCTCCACCCTTAGCTTGTCCCTGACCCTGACGTTCACCCTGACCTTGACTCTGACCCTGACCTCCACCCTGACCTTGACCCTGACCGTGACCTCTACCCTGACCTTGACTGTGACCCTGACCTCCACCCTGACCTTGACTCTGACCCTGACCTCCACTCTGACCTTGACCCTGACCGTGACCTCTACCCTGACCTTGACTGTGACCGTGACCTCTACCCTGACCTTGACTGTGACCGGAACCTCCACCCTGACCTTGACTGTGACCCTGACCTCCACCCTGACCTTGACCCTGACCCTGACCGCCGCCCTGACCTTGACTGCGACCCTGACCTCCACCCTGACCTCCACCCTGACCTTGACTGTGACCCTGACCTCCACCCTGACCTTGACCCTGACCCTGACCCTCACTCTGAACTTGACCCAGACCGTGACCTCCACCCTGACCTTGACCTTGACCCTGACCTCCACCCTGACCTTGACCCTGACCCTGACCTCCACCCTGACCTTGACCCTGACCCTGACCTCCACCCTGACCTGGACCCTGACCCTGACCTCCTCCCTGACCTCCACCCTGACCTTGACTGTGACCGTAACCTCCACCCTGACCTTGACCCTGACCCTGACCTCCACCCTGACCTTGACTCTGACCCTGACCTCCACCCTGACCTTGACCCTGACCGTGACCTCTACCCTGACCTTGACTGTGACCGTAACCTCCACGCTGACCTTGACCCTGACCCTGACCTCCACCCTGACGTTGACCCTGACCGTGACCTCCACCCTGACCTTGACTGTGACCGTAACCTCCACCCTGACCTTGACCCTGACCCTGACCTCCACCCTGACCTGGATTCTGACCCTGACCTCCTCCCTGACCTCCACCCTGACCTTGACTGTGACCGTAACCTCCACCCTGACCTTGACCCTGACCCTGACCGCCGCCCTGACCTTGACTGTGACCCTGACCTCCACCCTGACCTCCACCCTGACCTTGACTCTGACCCTGACCTCCACCCTGACCTTGAACCTGACCCTGACCTCCCCGCTGACCTTGACTCTGACCCTGACCTCCACTCTGACCTTGACTGTGACCCTGACCTCCACCCTGACCTTGACCCTGACCGTGACCTCTACCCTGACCTTGACTGTGACCGTAACCTCCACCCTGACCTTGACTGTGACCCTGACCTCCACCCTGACCTTGACCCTGACCGTGACCTCTACCCTGACCTTGACTGTGACCGTAACCTCCACCCTGACGTTGACCCTGACCCTGACCTCCACCCTGACGTTGACCCTGACCGTGACTTCCACCCTGACCTTGACTGTGACCGTCACCTCCACCCTGACCTTGACCCTGACCCTGACCTCCACCCTGACCTGTACCCTGACCCTGACCTCCTCCCTGACCTCCACCCTGACCTTGACTGTGACCGTAACCTCCACCCTGACCTTGACCCTGACCCTGACCCTCACTCTGACCTTGACCCAGACCGTGACCTCCACCCTGACCTCCACCCTGACCTTGACTGTGACCCTGACCTCCACCCTGACCTTGACTGTGACCCTGACCTCCACCCTGACCTTGACCCTGACCCTGACCACCGCCCTGACCTTGACTGTGACCCTGACCTCCACCCTGACCTTGACCCTGACCCTGACCTCCACCCTGACCTTGACTGTGACCCTGACCTCCACCCTGACCTTGACCCTGACCCTGACCGCCGCCCTGACCTTGACTGCGACCCTGACCTCCACCCTGACCTCCACCCTGACCTTGACTGTGACCCTGACCTCCACCCTGACCTTGACCCTGACCCTGACCTCCACCCTGACCTTGACCTTGACCCTGACCTCCACCCTGACCTTGACCCTGACCCTGACCTCCACCCTGACCTCCACCCTGACCTTGACTGTGACCCTGACCTCCACCCTGACCTTGACCCTGACCCTGACCTCCACCCTGACCTTGACCTTGACCCTGACCTCCACCCTGACCTTGACCCTGACCCTGACCTCCACCCTGACCTTGACTGTGACCGTAACCTCCACCCTGACCTTGACCCTGACCCTGACCTCCACCCTGACCTTGACTCTGACCCTGACCTCCACCCTGACCTTGACCCTGACCCTGACCTCCACCCTGACCTTGACCCTGACCCTGACCTCCACCCTGACCTTGACCCTGACCCTGACCCTCACTCTGACCTTGACCCAGACCGTGACCTCCACCCTTAGCTTGACCCTGACCCTGACGTTCACGCTGACCTTGACCCTGACCCTGACCTCCACCCTGACCATGACCTTGACCCTGACCTCCACCCTGACCTTGACCCTGACCCTGACCTCCACCCTGACCTTGACTCTGACCCCGACCTCCACCCTGACCTTGACCCTGACCCTGACCTCCACCCTGACCTTGACCCTGACCCTGACCTCCACCCTGACCTTGACCCTGACCCTGACCTCCACCCTGACTTTGACTGTGACCCTGACCTCCACCCTGACCTTGACCCTGACCCTGACTTCCACCCTGACCTTGACCGTGACCCTGACCTCCACCCTGACCTTGACCCTGACCCTGACCTCCACCCTGACCTTGACCCTGACCCTGACCCTCACTCTGACCTTGACCCAGACCGTGACCCCCACCCTGACCTCCACCCTGACCTTGACTGTGACCCTGACCTCTACTTAGACCTTGACCCTGACCCTGACCTCCACCCTGACCTTGACCCTGACCCTGACCTCCACCCTGACCTTGACTCTGACCCTGACCTCCACCCTGACCTTGACCCTGACCGTGACCTCTACCCTGACCTTGACTGTGACCCTGACCTCCACCCTGACCTTGACTCTGACCCTGACCTCCACCCTGACCTTGACCCTGACCGTGACCTCTACCCTGACCTTGACTGTGACCGTGACCTCTACCCTGACCTTGACTGTGACCGTAACCTCCACCCTGACCTTGACTGTGACCCTGACCTCCACCCTGACCTTGACCCTGACCCTGACCGCCGCCCTGACCTTGACTGCGACCCTGACCTCCACCCTGACCTCCACCCTGACCTTGACTGTGACCCTGACCTCCACCCTGACCTTGACCCTGACCCTGACCCTCACTCTGAACTTGACCCAGACCGTGACCTCCACCCTGACCTTGACCTTGACCCTGACCTCCACCCTGACCTTGACCCTGACCCTGACCTCCACCCTGACCTTGAACCTGACCCTGACCTCCCCGCTGACCTTGACTCTGACCCTGACCTCCACCCTGACCTTGACTGTGACCCTGACCTCCACCCTGACCTTGACCCTGACCCTGACCGCCGCCCTGACCTTGACTCCGACCCTGACCTCCACCCTGACCTCCACCCTGACCTTGACTGTGACCCTGACCTCCACCCTGACCTTGACTCTGACCCTGACCTCCACCCTGACCTTGACCCTGACCCTGACCTCCACCCTGACCTTGACCCTGACCCTGACCTCCACCCTGACCTCCACCCTGACCTTGACTGTGACCCTGACCTCCACCCTGACCTTGACCCTGACCCTGACCTCCACCCTGACCTTGACCTTGACCCTGACCTCCACCCTGACCTTGACCCTGACCCTGACCTCCACCCTGACCTTGACTGTGACCGTAACCTCCACCCTGACCTTGACCCTGACCCTGACCTCCACCCTGACCTTGACTCTGACCCTGACCTCCACCCTGACCTTGACCCTGACCCTGACCTCCACCCTGACCTTGACCCTGACCCTGACCTCCACCCTGACCTTGACCCTGACCCTGACCCTCACTCTGACCTTGACCCAGACCGTGACCTCCACCCTTAGCTTGACCCTGACCCTGACGTTCACGCTGACCTTGACCCTGACCCTGACCTCCACCCTGACCATGACCTTGACCCTGACCTCCACCCTGACCTTGACCCTGACCCTGACCTCCACCCTGACCTTGACTCTGACCCCGACCTCCACCCTGACCTTGACCCTGACCCTGACCTCCACCCTGACCTTGACCCTGACCCTGACCTCCACCCTGACCTTGACCCTGACCCTGACCTCCACCCTGACTTTGACTGTGACCCTGACCTCCACCCTGACCTTGACCCTGACCCTGACTTCCACCCTGACCTTGACCGTGACCCTGACCTCCACCCTGACCTTGACCCTGACCCTGACCTCCACCCTGACCTTGACCCTGACCCTGACCCTCACTCTGACCTTGACCCAGACCGTGACCCCCACCCTGACCTCCACCCTGACCTTGACTGTGACCCTGACCTCTACTTAGACCTTGACCCTGACCCTGACCTCCACCCTGACCTTGACCCTGACCCTGACCTCCACCCTGACCTTGACTCTGACCCTGACCTCCACCCTGACCTTGACCCTGACCGTGACCTCTACCCTGACCTTGACTGTGACCCTGACCTCCACCCTGACCTTGACTCTGACCCTGACCTCCACCCTGACCTTGACCCTGACCGTGACCTCTACCCTGACCTTGACTGTGACCGTGACCTCTACCCTGACCTTGACTGTGACCGTAACCTCCACCCTGACCTTGACTGTGACCCTGACCTCCACCCTGACCTTGACCCTGACCCTGACCGCCGCCCTGACCTTGACTGCGACCCTGACCTCCACCCTGACCTCCACCCTGACCTTGACTGTGACCCTGACCTCCACCCTGACCTTGACCCTGACCCTGACCCTCACTCTGAACTTGACCCAGACCGTGACCTCCACCCTGACCTTGACCTTGACCCTGACCTCCACCCTGACCTTGACCCTGACCCTGACCTCCACCCTGACCTTGAACCTGACCCTGACCTCCCCGCTGACCTTGACTCTGACCCTGACCTCCACCCTGACCTTGACTGTGACCCTGACCTCCACCCTGACCTTGACCCTGACCCTGACCGCCGCCCTGACCTTGACTCCGACCCTGACCTCCACCCTGACCTCCACCCTGACCTTGACTGTGACCCTGACCTCCACCCTGACCTTGACTCTGACCCTGACCTCCACCCTGACCTTGACCCTGACCCTGACCGCTGCCCTGACCTTGACTGTGACCCTGACCTCCACCCTGACCTCCACCCTGACCTTGACCCTGACCCTGACCTCCACCCTGACCTTGACTCTGACCCTGACCTCCACCCTGAACTTGACCCTGACCCTGACCTCCCCGCTGACCTTGACCTTGACCCTGACCTCCACCCTGACCTTGACCCTGACCCTGACCTCCACCCTTAGCTTGACCGTGACCCTGACCTTCACCCTCACCTTGACCCTGACCCTGACCTCCACCCTGACCTTGACCCTGACCGTGACCTCCACCCTGACCTCGACTGTGACCGTAACCTCCACCCTGACCTTGACTTTGACCCTGACCTCCACCCTGACCGTGACTCTGACCCTGACCTCCTGCCTGACCTCCACCCTGACCTTGACTGTGACCGTAACCTCCACCCTGACCTTGACCCTGACCCTGACCTAAACCCTGACCTTGACTGTGACCGTAACCTCCACCCTGACCTTGACCCTGACCCTGACCTCCACCCTGACCTCCACGCTGACCCTGACACTGACCCTTACCTCCACCCTGACCTTAACCCTGACCCTGACCTCCAACCTGACCTTGACTCTGACCCTGACCTCCACCCTGACCTTGACCCTGACCCTGACCTTCACCCTGACCTTGACTGTGACCGTAACCTCCACCCTGACCTTGACTCTGACCCTGACCTCCACCCTGACCTTGAACCTGACCCTGACCTCCCCGCTGACCTTGACTCTGACCCTGACCTCCACTCTGACCTTGACTGTGACCCTGACCTCCACCCTGACCTTGACCCTGACCGTGACCTCTACCCTGACCTTGACTGTGACCGTAACCTCCACCCTGACCTTGACTGTGACCCTGACCTCCACCCTGACCTCCACCCTGACCTTGACCCAGACCCTGACCTCCACCCTGACCTCCACCCTGACCTTGACTCTGACCCTGACCTCCACGCTGACCTTGACCCTGACCCTGACCTCCACCCTGACCTTGACTGTGACCGTAACCTCCACCCCGACCTTGACCCTGACCCTGACCTCCACCCTGACCTCCACCCTGACCTTGACCCAGACCCTGACCTCCACCCTGACCTCCACCCTGACCTTGACTTTGACCCTGACCTTGACCTCCACCCTGACCTTGACCCTGACCCTGACCACCACCCTTAGCTTGACCCTGACCCTGACCTTCACCCTGACCTTGACCCTGACCCTGACCTCCACCCTGACCTTGACCCTGACCCTGACCCTCACTCTGACCTTGACCCAGACCGTGACCTCCACCCTGACCTCCACCCTGACCTTGACTGTGACCCTGACCTCTACTTAGACCGTGACCTCCACCCTGACCTCCACCCTGACCTTGACTCTGACCCTGACCTCCACCCTGACCTTGACCCTGACCCTGACCTCCTCCCTGACCTCCACCCTGACCTTGACTGTGACCCTGACCTCCACCCTGACCTTGACCCTGACCCTGACCTCCACCCTTAGCTTGACCCTGACCCTGATCTTCACCCTGACCTTGACCCTGACCCTGACCTCCACCCTGACATTGACCCTGACCGTGACCTCCACCCTGACCTTGACCCTGACCCTGACCTCTACCCTGACCTTGACCCTGACCCTGACCTCCTCCCTGACCTCCACCCTGACCTTGACCCTGACCCTGACCTCCTCCCTGACCTCCACCCTGACCTTGACTGTGACCGTAACCTCCACCCTGACATTGACTGTGACCGTAACCTCCACCCTGACCTTGACCCTGACCCTGACCTCCACCCTGACCTTGACTCTGACCCTGACCTCCACCCTGACCTTGACCCTGACCCTGACCTCCCCGCTGACCTTGACCTTGACCCTGACCTCCACCCTGACCTTGACCCTGACCCTGACCTCCACCCTTAGCTTGACCCTGACCCTGACCTTCACCCTCACCTTGACCCTGACCCTGACCTCCACCCTGACCTTGACCCTGACCGTGACCTCCACCCTGACCTTGACTGTGACCGTAACCTCCACCCTGACCTTGACCCTGACCCTGACCTCCACCCTGACCGTGACCCTGACCCTGACCTCCTCCCTGACCTCCACCCTGACCTTGACTGTGACCGTAACCTCCACCCTGACCTTGACCCTGACCCTGACCTCCACCCTGACCTTGACTGTGACCGTAACCTCCACCCTGACCTTGACCCTGACCCTGACCTCCACCCTGACCTCCACGCTGACCCTGACACTGACCCTTACCTCCACCCTGACCTTGACCCTGACCCTGACCTCCACCCTGACCTTGACTCTGACCCTGACCTCCACCCTGACCTTGACCCTGACCCTGACCTTCACCCTGACCTTGACTGTGACCGTAACCTCCACGCCGACCTTGACCCTGACCGTGACCTCCACCCTGACCTCCACCCTGACCTTGACCCAGACCCTGACCTCCACCCTGACCTCCACCCTGACCTTGACTCTGACCCTGACCTCCACCCTGACCTTGACCCTGACCCTGACCTCCACCCTGACCTTGACTGTGACCGTAACCTCCACGCCGACCTTGACCCTGACCCTGACCTCCACCCTGACCTCCACCCTGACCTTGACCCAGACCCTGACCTCCACCCTGACCTCCACCCTGACCTTGACTCTGACCCTGACCTCCACCCTGACCTTGACCCTGACCCTGACCTCCACCCTGACCTTGACTGTGACCGTAACCTCCACCCTGACCTTGACCCTGACCCTGACCTCCACCCTGACCTTGACTGTGACCCTGACCTCCACCCTGACCTCCACCCTGACCTTGACCCTGACCCTGACCTCCACCCTTAGCTTGACCCTGACCCTGATCTTCACCCTGACCTTGACCCTGACCCTGACCTCCACCCTGACATTGACCCTGACCGTGACCTCCACCCTGACCTTGACCCTGACCCTGACCTCTACCCTGACCTTGACCCTGACCCTGACCTCCTCCCTGACCTCCATCCTGACCTTGACCCTGACCCTGACCTCCTCCCTGACCTCCACCCTGACCTTGACTGTGACCGTAACCTCCACCCTGACCTTGACTGTGACCGTAACCTCCACCCTGACCTTGACCCTGACCCTGACCTCCACCCTGACCTTGACTCTGACCCTGACCTCCACCCTGACCTTGACCCTGACCCTGACCTCCCCGCTGACCTTGACCTTGACCCTGACCTCCACCCTGACCTTGACCCTGACCCTGACCTCCACCCTTAGCTTGACCCTGACCCTGACCTTCACCCTCACCTTGACCCTGACCCTGACCTCCACCCTGACCTTGACCCTGACCGTGACCTCCACCCTGACCTTGACTGTGACCGTAACCTCCACCCTGACCTTGACCCTGACCCTGACCTCCACCCTGACCGTGACCCTGACCCTGACCTCCTCCCTGACCTCCACCCTGACCTTGACTGTGACCGTAACCTCCACCCTGACCTTGACCCTGACCCTGACCTCCACCCTGACCTTGACTCTGACCCTGACCTCCACCCTGACCTTGACCCTGACCCTGACCTTCACCCTGACCTTGACTGTGACCGTAACCTCCACGCCGACCTTGACCCTGACCGTGACCTCCACCCTGACCTCCACCCTGACCTTGACCCAGACCCTGACCTCCACCCTGACCTCCACCCTGACCTTGACTCTGACCCTGACCTCCACCCTGACCTTGACCCTGACCCTGACCTTCACCCTGACCTTGACTGTGACCGTAACCTCCACGCCGACCTTGACCCTGACCGTGACCTCCACCCTGACCTCCACCCTGACCTTGACCCAGACCCTGACCTCCACCCTGACCTCCACCCTGACCTTGACTCTGACCCTGACCTCCACCCTGACCTTGACCCTGACCCTGACCTCCACCCTGACCTTGACTGTGACCGTAACCTCCACGCCGACCTTGACCCTGACCCTGACCTCCACCCTGACCTCCACCCTGACCTTGACCCAGACCCTGACCTCCACCCTGACCTCCACCCTGACCTTGACTCTGACCCTGACCTCCACCCTGACCTTGACCCTGACCCTGACCTCCACCCTGACCTTGACTGTGACCGTAACCTCCACCCTGACCTTGACCCTGACCCTGACCTCCACCCTGACCTTGACTGTGACCCTGACCTCCACCCTGACCTCCACCCTGACCTTGACCCTGACCGTGACCTCTACCCTGACCTTGACTGTGACCGTAACCTCCACCCTGACCTTGACTGTGACCCTGACCTCCACCCTGACCTCCACCCTGACCTTGACCCAGACCCTGACCTCCACCCTGACCTCCACCCTGACCTTGACTCTGACCCTGACCTCCACCCTGACCTTGACCCTGACCCTGACCTCCACCCTGACCTTGACTGTGACCGTAACCTCCACCCCGACCTTGACCCTGACCCTGACCTCCACCCTGACCTCCACCCTGACCTTGACCCAGACCCTGACCTCCACCCTGACCTCCACCCTGACCTTGACTTTGACCCTGACCTTGACCTCCACCCTGACCTTGACCCTGACCCTGACCACCACCCTTAGCTTGACCCTGACCCTGACCTTCACCCTGACCTTGACCCTGACCCTGACCTCCACCCTGACCTTGACCCTGACCCTGACCCTCACTCTGACCTTGACCCAGACCGTGACCTCCACCCTGACCTCCACCCTGACCTTGACTGTGACCCTGACCTCTACTTAGACCGTGACCTCCACCCTGACCTCCACCCTGACCTTGACTCTGACCCTGACCTCCACCCTGACCTTGACCCTGACCCTGACCTCCTCCCTGACCTCCACCCTGACCTTGACTGTGACCCTGACCTCCACCCTGACCTTGACCCTGACCCTGACCTCCACCCTTAGCTTGACCCTGACCCTGATCTTCACCCTGACCTTGACCCTGACCCTGACCTCCACCCTGACATTGACCCTGACCGTGACCTCCACCCTGACCTTGACCCTGACCCTGACCTCTACCCTGACCTTGACCCTGACCCTGACCTCCTCCCTGACCTCCACCCTGACCTTGACCCTGACCCTGACCTCCTCCCTGACCTCCACCCTGACCTTGACTGTGACCGTAACCTCCACCCTGACATTGACTGTGACCGTAACCTCCACCCTGACCTTGACCCTGACCCTGACCTCCACCCTGACCTTGACTCTGACCCTGACCTCCACCCTGACCTTGACCCTGACCCTGACCTCCCCGCTGACCTTGACCTTGACCCTGACCTCCACCCTGACCTTGACCCTGACCCTGACCTCCACCCTTAGCTTGACCCTGACCCTGACCTTCACCCTCACCTTGACCCTGACCCTGACCTCCACCCTGACCTTGACCCTGACCGTGACCTCCACCCTGACCTTGACTGTGACCGTAACCTCCACCCTGACCTTGACCCTGACCCTGACCTCCACCCTGACCGTGACCCTGACCCTGACCTCCTCCCTGACCTCCACCCTGACCTTGACTGTGACCGTAACCTCCACCCTGACCTTGACCCTGACCCTGACCTCCACCCTGACCTTGACTGTGACCGTAACCTCCACCCTGACCTTGACCCTGACCCTGACCTCCACCCTGACCTCCACGCTGACCCTGACACTGACCCTTACCTCCACCCTGACCTTGACCCTGACCCTGACCTCCACCCTGACCTTGACTCTGACCCTGACCTCCACCCTGACCTTGACCCTGACCCTGACCTTCACCCTGACCTTGACTGTGACCGTAACCTCCACGCCGACCTTGACCCTGACCGTGACCTCCACCCTGACCTCCACCCTGACCTTGACCCAGACCCTGACCTCCACCCTGACCTCCACCCTGACCTTGACTCTGACCCTGACCTCCACCCTGACCTTGACCCTGACCCTGACCTCCACCCTGACCTTGACTGTGACCGTAACCTCCACGCCGACCTTGACCCTGACCCTGACCTCCACCCTGACCTCCACCCTGACCTTGACCCAGACCCTGACCTCCACCCTGACCTCCACCCTGACCTTGACTCTGACCCTGACCTCCACCCTGACCTTGACCCTGACCCTGACCTCCACCCTGACCTTGACTGTGACCGTAACCTCCACCCTGACCTTGACCCTGACCCTGACCTCCACCCTGACCTTGACTGTGACCCTGACCTCCACCCTGACCTCCACCCTGACCTTGACCCTGACCCTGACCTCCACCCTTAGCTTGACCCTGACCCTGATCTTCACCCTGACCTTGACCCTGACCCTGACCTCCACCCTGACATTGACCCTGACCGTGACCTCCACCCTGACCTTGACCCTGACCCTGACCTCTACCCTGACCTTGACCCTGACCCTGACCTCCTCCCTGACCTCCACCCTGACCTTGACCCTGACCCTGACCTCCTCCCTGACCTCCACCCTGACCTTGACTGTGACCGTAACCTCCACCCTGACCTTGACTGTGACCGTAACCTCCACCCTGACCTTGACCCTGACCCTGACCTCCACCCTGACCTTGACTCTGACCCTGACCTCCACCCTGACCTTGACCCTGACCCTGACCTCCCCGCTGACCTTGACCTTGACCCTGACCTCCACCCTGACCTTGACCCTGACCCTGACCTCCACCCTTAGCTTGACCCTGACCCTGACCTTCACCCTCACCTTGACCCTGACCCTGACCTCCACCCTGACCTTGACCCTGACCGTGACCTCCACCCTGACCTTGACTGTGACCGTAACCTCCACCCTGACCTTGACCCTGACCCTGACCTCCACCCTGACCGTGACCCTGACCCTGACCTCCTCCCTGACCTCCACCCTGACCTTGACTGTGACCGTAACCTCCACCCTGACCTTGACCCTGACCCTGACCTCCACCCTGACCTTGACTCTGACCCTGACCTCCACCCTGACCTTGACCCTGACCCTGACCTTCACCTTGACCTTGACTGTGACCGTAACCTCCACGCCGACCTTGACCCTGACCGTGACCTCCACCCTGACCTCCACCCTGACCTTGACCCAGACCCTGACCTCCACCCTGACCTCCACCCTGACCTTGACTCTGACCCTGACCTCCACCCTGACCTTGACCCTGACCCTGACCTTCACCCTGACCTTGACTGTGACCGTAACCTCCACGCCGACCTTGACCCTGACCGTGACCTCCACCCTGACCTCCACCCTGACCTTGACCCAGACCCTGACCTCCACCCTGACCTCCACCCTGACCTTGACTCTGACCCTGACCTCCACCCTGACCTTGACCCTGACCCTGACCTCCACCCTGACCTTGACTGTGACCGTAACCTCCACGCCGACCTTGACCCTGACCCTGACCTCCACCCTGACCTCCACCCTGACCTTGACCCAGACCCTGACCTCCACCCTGACCTCCACCCTGACCTTGACTCTGACCCTGACCTCCACCCTGACCTTGACCCTGACCCTGACCTCCACCCTGACCTTGACTGTGACCGTAACCTCCACCCTGACCTTGACCCTGACCCTGACCTCCACCCTGACCTTGACTGTGACCCTGACCTCCACCCTGACCTCCACCCTGACCTTGACCCTGACCCTGACCTCCACCCTTAGCTTGACCCTGACCCTGATCTTCACCCTGACCTTGACCCTGACCCTGACCTCCACCCTGACATTGACCCTGACCGTGACCTCCACCCTGACCTTGACCCTGACCCTGACCTCTACCCTGACCTTGACCCTGACCCTGACCTCCTCCCTGACCTCCACCCTGACCTTGACCCTGACCCTGACCTCCTCCCTGACCTCCACCCTGACCTTGACTGTGACCGTAACCTCCACCCTGACCTTGACTGTGACCGTAACCTCCACCCTGACCTTGACCCTGACCCTGACCTCCACCCTGACCTTGACTCTGACCCTGACCTCCACCCTGACCTTGACCCTGACCCTGACCTCCCCGCTGACCTTGACCTTGACCCTGACCTCCACCCTGACGTTGACCCTGACCCTGACCTCCACCCTTATCTTGACCCTGACCCTGACCTTCACCCTCACCTTGACCCTGACCCTGACCTCCACCCTGACCTTGACCCTGACCGTGACCTCCACCCTGACCTTGACTGTGACCGTAACCTCCACCCTGACCTTGACCCTGACCCTGACCTCCACCCTGACCGTGACCCTGACCCTGACCTCCTCCCTGACCTCCACCCTGACCTTGACTGTGACCGTAACCTCCACCCTGACCTTGACCCTGACCCTGACCTCCACCCTGACCTTGACTGTGACCGTAACCTCCACCCTGACCTTGACCCTGACCCTGACCTCCACCCTGACCTCCACGCTGACCCTGACACTGACCCTTACCCCCACCCTGACCTTGACCCTGACCCTGACCTCCACCCTGACCTTGACTCTGACCCTGACCTCCACCCTGACCTTGACTGTGACCCTGACCTCCACCCTGACCTTGACCCTGACCCTGACCGCCGCCCTGACCTTGACTGCGACCCTGACCTCCACCCTGACCTCCACCCTGACCTTGACTGTGACCCTGACCTCCACCCTGACCTTGACCCTGACCCTGACCTCCACCCTGACCTTGACCTTGACCCTGACCTCCACCCTGACATTGACCCTGACCCTGACCTCCACCCTGACCTCCACCCTGACCTTGACTGTGACCCTGACCTCCACCCTGACCTTGACCCTGACCTTGACCTTGACCCTGACCTCCACCCTGACCTTGACCCTGACCCTGACCTCCACCCTGACCTTGACTGTGACCGTAACCTCCACCCTGACCTTGACCCTGACCCTGACGTCCACCCTGACCTTGACTGTGACCCTGACCTCCACCCTGACCTTGACCCTGACCGTGACCTCTACCCTGACCTTGACTGTGACCGTGACCTCTACCCTGACCTTGACTGTGACCGTAACCTCCACCCTGACCTTGACCCTGACCCTGACCTCCTCCCTGAGCTCCCCGCTGACCTTGACCTTGACCCTGACCTCCACCCTGACCTTGACCCTGACCCTGACCGCCGCCCTGACCTTGACTGTGACCGTAACCTCCACCCTGACCTTGACCCTGACCCTGACGTCCACCCTGACCTTGACTGTGACCCTGACCTCCACCCTGACCTTGACTGTGACCCTGACCTCCACCCTGACCTTGACCCTGACCCTGACCGCCGCCCTGACCTTGACTGCGACCCTGACCTCCACCCTGACCTCCACCCTGACCTTGACTGTGACCCTGACCTCTACCCTGACCTTGACCCTGACCCTGACCTCCACCCTGACCTTGACCTTGACCCTGACCTCCACCCTGACCTTGACCCTGACCCTGACCTCCACCCTGACCTCCACCCTGACCTTGACCCTGACCCTGACCTCCACCCTGACCTTGACTCTGACCCTGACCTCCACCCTGACCTTGACCCTGACCCTGACCTCCACCCTGACCTTGACCCTGACCCTGACCTCCACCCTGACCTTGACCCTGACCCTGACCCTCACTCTGACCTTGACCCAGACCGTGACCTCCACCCTTAGCTTGACCCTGACCCTGACGTTCACCCTGACCTTGACCCTGACCCTGACCTCCACCCTGACCTTGACCCTGACTCTGACCTCCACCCTGACCTTGACTCTGACCCTGACCTCCACCCTGACCTTGACCCGGACCCTGACCTCCACCCTGACCTTGACCCTGACCCTGACCTCCACCCTGACCTTGACCCTGACCCTGACCCTCACTCTGACCTTGACCCAGACCGTGACCTCCACCCTTAGCTTGACCCTGACCCTGACGTTCACCCTGACCTTGACCCTGACCCTGACCTCCACCCTGACCTTGACCCTGACCCTGACCCTCACTCTGACCTTGACCCAGACCGTGACCTCCACCCTGACCATGACCTTGACCCTGACCTCCACCCTGACCTTGACTCTGACCCTGACCTCCACCCTGACCTTGACCCTGACCCTGACCTCCACCCTGACCTTGACTCTGACCCTGACCTCCACCCTGACCTTGACCCTCACCCTGACCTCCACCCTGACCTTGACTCTGACCCTGACCTCCACTCTGACCTTGACCCTGACCGTGACCTCTACCCTGACCTTGACTGTGACCGTGACCTCTACCCTGACCTTGACTGTGACCGGAACCTCCACCCTGACCGTGACTGTGACCCTGACCTCCACCCTGACCTTGACCCTGACCCTGACCGCCGCCCTGACCTTGACTGCGACCCTGACCTCCACCCTGACCTCCACCCTGACCTTGACTGTGACCCTGACCTCCACCCTGACCTTGACCTTGACCCTGACCCTCACTCTGAACTTGACCCAGACCGTGACCTCCACCCTGACCTTGACCTTGACCCTGACCTCCACCCTGACCTTGACCCTGACCCTGACCTCCACCCTGACCTTGAACCTGACCCTGACCTCCCCGCTGACCTTGACTCTGACCCTGACCTCCACCCTGACCTTGACTGTGACCCTGACCTCCACCCTGACCTTGACCCTGACCCTGACCGCCGCCCTGACCTTGACTCCGACCCTGACCTCGACCCTGACCTCCACCCTGACCTTGACTGTGACCCTGACCTCCACCCTGACCTTGACTCTGACCCTGACCTCCACCCTGACCTTGACCCTGACCCTGACCGCTGCCCTGACCTTGACTGTGACCCTGACCTCCACCCTGACCTCCACCCTGACCTTGACTGTGACCCTGACCTCCGACCTGACCTTGACCCTGACCCTGACCTCCACCCTGACCTTGACCCTGACCCTGACCGCTGCCCTGACCTTGACTGTGACCCTGACCTCCTCCCTGACCTCCACCCTGACTTTGACTGTGACCCTGACCTCCACCCTGACCTTGACCCTGACCCTGACCTCCACCCTGACCTTGACCCTGACCCTGACCTCCACCCTGACCTGGACCCTGACCCTGACCTCCTCCCTGACCTCCACCCTGACCTTGACTGTGACCGTAACCTCCACCCCGACCTTGACCCTGACCCTGACCTCCACCCTGACCTTGACTCTGACCCTGACCTCCACCCTGACCTTGACCCTGACCGTGACCTCTACCCTGACCTTGACTGTGACCGTAACCTCCACGCTGACCTTGACCCTGACCCTGACCTCCACCCTGACGTTGACCCTGACCGTGACCTCCACCCTGACCTTGACTGTGACCGTAACCTCCACCCTGACCTTGACCCTGACCCTGACCTCCACCCTGACCTCCACCCTGACCTTGACCCTGACCCTGACCTCCACCCTGACGTTGACCCTGACCGTGACCTCCACCCTGACCTTGACTGTGACCGTAACCTCCACCCTGACCTTGACCCTGACCCTGACCTCCACCCTGACCTTGACCCTGACCCTGACCTCCACCCTGACCTTGACCCTGACCCTGACCCTCACTCTGACCTTGACCCAGACCGTGACCTCCACCCTTAGCTTGTCCCTGACCCTGACGTTCACCCTGACCTTGACTCTGACCCTGACCTCCACCCTGACCTTGACCCTGACCGTGACCTCTACCCTGACCTTGACTGTGACCCTGACCTCCACCCTGACCTTGACTCTGACCCTGACCTCCACTCTGACCTTGACCCTGACCGTGACCTCTACCCTGACCTTGACTGTGACCTTGACCTCTACCCTGACCTTGACTGTGACCGGAACCTCCACCCTGACCTTGACTGTGACCCTGACCTCCACCCTGACCTTGACCCTGACCCTGACCGCCGCCCTGACCTTGACTGCGACCCTGACCTCCACCCTGACCTCCACCCTGACCTTGACTGTGACCCTGACCTCCACCCTGACCTTGACCCTGACCCTGACCCTCACTCTGAACTTGACCCAGACCGTGACCTCCACCCTGACCTTGACCTTGACCCTGACCTCCACCCTGACCTTGACCCTGACCCTGACCTCCACCCTGACCTTGACCCTGACCCTGACCTCCACCCTGACCTGGACCCTGACCCTGACCTCCTCCCTGACCTCCACCCTGACCTTGACTGTGACCGTAACCTCCACCCCGACCTTGACCCTGACCCTGACCTCCACCCTGACCTTGACTCTGACCCTGACCTCCACCCTGACCTTGACCCTGACCGTGACCTCTACCCTGACCTTGACTGTGACCGTAACCTCCACGCTGACCTTGACCCTGACCCTGACCTCCACCCTGACGTTGACCCTGACCGTGACCTCCACCCTGACCTTGACTGTGACCGTAACCTCCACCCTGACCTTGACCCTGACCCTGACCTCCACCCTGACCTGGATTCTGACCCTGACCTCCTCCCTGACCTCCACCCTGACCTTGACTGTGACCGTAACCTCCACCCTGACCTTGACCCTGACCCTGACCGCCGCCCTGACCTTGACTGTGACCCTGACCTCCACCCTGACCTCCACCCTGACCTTGACTCTGACCCTGACCTCCACCCTGACCTTGAACCTGACCCTGACCTCCCCGCTGACCTTGACTCTGACCCTGACCTCCACTCTGACCTTGACTGTGACCCTGACCTCCACCCTGACCTTGACCCTGACCGTGACCTCTACCCTGACCTTGACTGTGACCGTAACCTCCACCCTGACCTTGACTGTGACCCTGACCTCCACCCTGACCTTGACCCTGACCGTGACCTCTACCCTGACCTTGACTGTGACCGTAACCTCCACCCTGACGTTGACCCTGACCCTGACCTCCACCCTGACGTTGACCCTGACCGTGACTTCCACCCTGACCTTGACTGTGACCGTCACCTCCACCCTGACCTTGACCCTGACCCTGACCTCCACCCTGACCTGTACCCTGACCCTGACCTCCTCCCTGACCTCCACCCTGACCTTGACTGTGACCGTAACCTCCACCCTGACCTTGACCCTGACCCTGACCCTCACTCTGACCTTGACCCAGACCGTGACCTCCACCCTGACCTCCACCCTGACCTTGACTGTGACCCTGACCTCCACCCTGACCTTGACTGTGACCCTGACCTCCACCCTGACCTTGACCCTGACCCTGACCACCGCCCTGACCTTGACTGTGACCCTGACCTCCACCCTGACCTTGACCCTGACCCTGACCTCCACCCTGACCTTGACTGTGTCCCTGACCTCCACCCTGACCTTGACCCTGACCCTGACCGCCGCCCTGACCTTGACTGCGACCCTGACCTCCACCCTGACCTCCACCCTGACCTTGACTGTGACCCTGACCTCCACCCTGACCTTGACCCTGACCCTGACCTCCACCCTGACCTTGACCTTGACCCTGACCTCCACCCTGACCTTGACCCTGACCCTGACCTCCACCCTGACCTCCACCCTGACCTTGACTGTGACCCTGACCTCCACCCTGACCTTGACCCTGACCCTGACCTCCACCCTGACCTTGACCTTGACCCTGACCTCCACCCTGACCTTGACCCTGACCCTGACCTCCACCCTGACCTTGACTGTGACCGTAACCTCCACCCTGACCTTGACCCTGACCCCGACCTCCACCCTGACCTTGACTCTGACCCTGACCTCCACCCTGACCTTGACCCTGACCCTGACCTCCACCCTGACCTTGACCCTGACCCTGACCTCCACCCTGACCTTGACCCTGACCCTGACCCTCACTCTGACCTTGACCCAGACCGTGACCTCCACCCTTAGCTTGACCCTGACCCTGACGTTCACCCTGACCTTGACCCTGACCCTGACCTCCACACTGACCTTGACCCTGACCCTGACCCTCACTCTGACCTTGACCCAGACCGTGACCTCCACCCTGACCATGACCTTGACCCTGACCTCCACCCTGACCTTGACCCTGACCCTGACCTCCACCCTGACCTTGACCCTGACCCTGACCTCCACCCTGACCTTGACTCTGACCCTGACCTCCACCCTGACCTTGACCCTGACCCTGACCTCCACCCTGACCTTGACTCTGACCCTGACCTCCACCCTGACCTTGACCCTGACCCTGACCTCCACCCTGACCTTGACTCTGACCCCGACCTCCACCCTGACCTTGACCCTGACCCTGACCTCCACCCTGACCTTGACCCTGACCCTGACCTCCACCCTGACCTTGACCCTGACCCTGACCTCCACCCTGACCTTGACTGTGACCCTGACCTCCACCCTGACCTTGACCCTGACCCTGACTTCCACCCTGACCTTGACCGTGACCCTGACCTCCACCCTGACCTTGACCCTGACCCTGACCTCCACCCTGACCTTGACCCTGACCCTGACCCTCACTCTGACCTTGACCCAGACCGTGACCCCCACCCTGACCTCCACCCTGACCTTGACTGTGACCCTGACCTCTACTTAGACCTTGACCCTGACCCTGACCTCCACCCTGACCTTGACCCTGACCCTGACCTCCACCCTGACCTTGACTCTGACCCTGACCTCCACCCTGACCTTGACCCTGACCGTGACCTCTACCCTGACCTTGACTGTGACCCTGACCTCCACCCTGACCTTGACTCTGACCCTGACCTCCACCCTGACCTTGACCCTGACCGTGACCTCTACCCTGACCTTGACTGTGACCGTGACCTCTACCCTGACCTTGACTGTGACCGTAACCTCCACCCTGACCTTGACTGTGACCCTGACCTCCACCCTGACCTTGACCCTGACCCTGACCGCCGCCCTGACCTTGACTGCGACCCTGACCTCCACCCTGACCTTGACTGTGACCCTGACCTCCACCCTGACCTTGACCCTGACCCTGACCCTCACTCTGAACTTGACCCAGACCGTGACCTCCACCCTGACCTTGACCTTGACCCTGACCTCCACCCTGACCTTGACCCTGACCCTGACCTCCACCCTGACCTTGACCCTGACCCTGACCGCCGCCCTGACCTTGACTGCGACCCTGACCTCCACCCTGACCTCCACCCTGACCTTGACTCTGACCCTGACCTCCACCCTGACCTTGACCCTGACCGTGACCTCTACCCTGACCTTGACTGTGACCCTGACCTCCACCCTGACCTTGACTCTGACCCTGACCTCCACCCTGACCTTGACCCTGACCGTGACCTCTACCCTGACCTTGACTGTGACCGTGACCTCTACCCTGACCTTGACTGTGACCGTAACCTCCACCCTGACCTTGACTGTGACCCTGACCTCCACCCTGACCTTGACCCTGACCCTGACCGCCGCCCTGACCTTGACTGCGACCCTGACCTCCACCCTGACCTCCACCCTGACCTTGACTGTGACCCTGACCTCCACCCTGACCTTGACCCTGACCCTGACCCTCACTCTGAACTTGACCCAGACCGTGACCTCCACCCTGACCTTGACCTTGACCCTGACCTCCACCCTGACCTTGACCCTGACCCTGACCTCCACCCTGACCTTGAACCTGACCCTGACCTCCCCGCTGACCTTGAATCTGACCCTGACCTCCACCCTGACCTTGACTGTGACCCTGACCTCCACCCTGACCTTGACCCTGACCCTGACCGCCGCCCTGACCTTGACTCCGACCCTGACCTCCACCCTGACCTCCACCCTGACCTTGACTGTGACCCTGACCTCCACCCTGACCTTGACTCTGACCCTGACCTCCACCCTGACCTTGACCCTGACCCTGACCGCTGCCCTGACCTTGACTGTGACCCTGACCTCCACCCTGACCTCCACCCTGACCTTGACTGTGACCCTGACCTCCACCCTGACCTTGACCCTGACCCTGACCTCCACCCTGACCTTGACCCTGACCCTGACCGCTGCCCTGACCTTGACTGTGACCCTGACCTCCACCCTGACCTCCACCCTGACCTTGACTCTGACCCTGACCTCCACCCTGACCTTGACCCTGACCGTGACCTCTACCCTGACCTTGACTGTGACCGTAACCTCCACCCTGACCTTGACCCTGATCCTGACATCCTCCCTGACCTCCCCGCTGACCTTGACCTTGACCCTGACCTCCACCCTGACCTTGACCCTGACCCTGACCGCCGCCCTGACCTTGACTGTGACCCTGACCTCCACCCTGACCTCCACCCTGACCTTGACTCTGACCCTGACCTCCACCCTGACCTTGAACCTGACCCTGACCTCCCCGCTGACCTTGACTCTGACCCTGACCTCCACCCTGACCTTGTCTGTGACCCTGACCTCCACCCTGATCTTGACCCTGACCCTGACCGCCGCCCTGACCTTCACTCCGACCCTGACCTCCACCCTGACCTCCACCCTGACCTTGACTGTGACCCTGACCTCCACCCTGACCTTGACTCTGACCCTGACCTCCACCCTGACCTTGACCCTGACCCTGACCTCCACCCTGACCTGGACCCTGACCCTGACCTCCTCCCTGACCTCCACCCTGACCTTGACTGTGACCGTAACCTCCACCCTGACCTTGACCCTGACCCTGACCTCCACCCTGACCTTGACTCTGACCCTGACCTCCACCCTGACCTTGACCCTGACCGTGACCTCTACCCTGACCTTGACTGTGACCGTAACCTCCACGCTGACCTTGACCCTGACCCTGACCTCCACCCTGACGTTGACCCTGACCGTGACCTCCACCCTGACCTTGACTGTGACCGTAACCTCCACCCTGACCTTGACCCTGACCCTGACCTCCACCCTGACCTGGATTCTGACCCTGACCTCCTTCCTGACCTCCACCCTGACCTTGACTGTGACCGTAACCTCCACCCTGACCTTGACCCTGACCCTGACCGCCGCCCTGACCTTGACTGTGACCCTGACCTCCACCCTGACCTCCACCCTGACCTTGACTCTGACCCTGACCTCCACCCTGACCTTGAACCTGACCCTGACCTCCCCGCTGACCTTGACTCTGACCCTGATCTCCACTCTGACCTTGACTGTGACCCTGACCTCCACCCTGACCTTGACCCTGACCCTGACCGCCGCCCTGACCTTGACTCCGACCCTGACCTCCACCCTGACCTCCACCCTGACCTTGACTGTGACCCTGACCTCCACCCTGACCTTGACTCTGACCCTGACCCCCACCCTGACCTTGACCCTGACCCTGACCTCGACCCTGACCTGGACCCTGACCCTGACCTCCTCCCTGACCTCCACTCTGACCTTGACTGTGACCGTAACCTCCACCCTGACCTTGACCCTGACCCTGACCCTCACTCTGACCTTGACCCAGACCGTGACCTCCACCCTGACGTCCACCCTGACCTTGACTGTGACCCTGACCTCCACCCTGACCTTGACTGTGACCCTGACCTCCACCCTGACCTTGACCTTGACCCTGACCGCCGCCCTGACCTTGACTGTGACCCTGACCTCCACCCTGACCTTGACCCTGACCGTGACCTCTACCCTGACCTTGACTGTGACCGTAACCTCCACCCTGATCTTGACCCTGACCCTGACCTCCACCCTGACGTTGACCCTGACCGTGACCTCCACCCTGACCTTGACTGTGACCGTAACCTCCACCCTGAGCTTGACCCTGACCCTGACCTCCACCCTGACCTGGACCCTGACCCTGACCTCCACCCTGACCTTGACTCTGACCCTGACCTCCACCCTGACCTTGACCCTGACCGTGACCTCTACCCTGACCTTGACTGTGACCGTAACCTCCACCCTGACCTTGACTGTGACCCTGACCCCCACCCTGACCTTGACCCTGACCGTGACCTCTACCCTGACCTTGACTGTGACCGTAACCTCCACCCTGACCTTGACCCTGACCCTGACCTCCACCCTGACGTTGACCCTGACCGTGACTTCCACCCTGACCTTGACTGTGACCGTAACCTCCACCCTGACCTTGACCCTGACCCTGACCTCCACCCTGACCTGGACCCTGACCCTGACCTCCTCCCTGACCTCCACCCTGACCTTGACTGTGACCGTAACCTCCACCCTGACCTTGACCCTGACCCTGACCCTCACTCTGACCTTGACCCAGACTGTGACCTCCACCCTGACCTCCACCCTGACCTTGACTGTGACCCTGTCCTCCACCCTGACCTTAACTGTGACCCTGACCTCCACCCTGACCTTGACCCTGACCCTGACCACCGCCCTGACCTTGACTGTGACCCTGACCTCCACCCTGACCTTGACCCTGACCCTGACCTCCACCCTGACCTTGACCCTGACCCTGACCTCCCCGCTGACCTTGACCCTGACCCTGACCTCCACCCTGACTTCGACTGTGACCCTGACCTCCACCCTGACCTTGACTCTGACCCTGACCTTCACCCTGACCTTGACCCTGACCCTGACCCCCACCCTGACCTTGACTGTGACCGTAACCTCCACCCCGACCTTGACCCTGACCCTGACCCCCACCCTGACCTTGACTGTGACCCTGACCTCAGCCCTGACCTTGACTCTGACCCTGACCTCCACCCTGACCTTGACTGTGACCCTGACCTCCACCCTGACCTTGACCCTGACCCTGACCGCCGCCCTGACCTTGACTGCGACCCTGACCTCCACCCTGACCTCCACCCTGACCTTGACTGTGACCCTGACCTCCACCCTGACCTTGACCCTGACCCTGACCTCCACCCTGACCTTGACCTTGACCCTGACCTGCACCCTGACCTTGACCCTGACCCTGACCTCCACCCTGACCTTGACCCAGACCGTGACCTCCACCCTGACCATGACCTTGGCCCTGACCTCCACCCTGACCTTGACCCTGACCCTGACCTCCACCCTGACCTTGACCCTGACCCTGACCTCCACCCTGACCTTGACTCTGACCCTGACCTCCACCCTGACCTTGACCCTCACCCTGACTTCCACCCTGACCTTGACCGTGACCCTGACCTCCACCCTGACCTTGACCCTGACCCTGACCTCCACCCTGACCTTGACCCTGACAGTGACCCTCACTCTGACCTTGACCCAGACCGTGACCCCCACCCTGACCTCCACCCTGACCTTGACTGTGACCCTGACCTCTACTTAGACCTTGACCCTGACCCTGACCTCCACCCTGACCTTGATCCTGACCCTGACCTCCACCCTGACCTTGACTCTGACCCTGACCTCCACCCTGACCTTGACCCTGACCGTGACCTCTACCCTGACCTTGACTGTGACCCTGACCTCCACCCTGACCTTGACTCTGACCCTGACCTCCACCCTCACCTTGACCCTGACCGTGACCTCTACCCTGACCTTGACTGTGACCGTGACCTCTACCCTGACCTTGACTGTGACCGTAACCTCCACCCTGACCTTGACTGTGACCCTGACCTCCACCCTGACCTTGACCCTGACCCTGACCGCCGCCCTGACCTTGACTGCGACCCTGACCTCCACCCTGACCTCCACCCTGACCTTGACTGTGACCCTGACCTCCACCCTGACCTTGACCCTGACCCTGACCCTCACTCTGAACTTGACCCAGACCGTGACCTCCACCCTGACCTTGACCTTGACCCTGACCTCCACCCTGACCTTGACCCTGACCCTGACCTCCACCCTGACCTTGAACCTGACCCTGACCTCCCCGCTGACCTTGACTCTGACCCTGACCTCCACCCTGACCTTGACTGTGACCGTAACCTCCACCCTGACCTTGACCCTGACCCTGACCCTCACTCTGACCTTGACCCAGACTGTGACCTCCACCCTGACCTCCACCCTGACCTTGACTGTGACCCTGACCTCCACCCTGACCTTGACTGTGACCCTGACCTCCACCCTGACCTTGACCCTGACCCTGACCACCGCCCTGACCTTGACTGTGACCCTGACCTCCACCCTGACCTTGACCCTGACCCTGACCTCCACCCTGACCTTGACCCTGACCCTGACCTTCCCGCTGACCTTGACCCTGACCCTGACCTCCACCCTGACTTCGACTGTGACCCTGACCTCCACCCTGACCTGGACCCTGACCCTGACCTCCACCCTGACCTTGACTCTGACCCTGACCTCCACCCTGACCTTGACCCTGACCGTGACCTCTACCCTGACCTTGACTGTGACCGTAACCTCCACCCTGACCTTGACTGTGACCCTGACCCCCACCCTGACCTTGACCCTGACCGTGACCTCTACCCTGACCTTGACTGTGACCGTAACCTCCACCCTGACCTTGACCCTGACCCTGACCTCCACCCTGACGTTGACCCTGACCGTGACTTCCACCCTGACCTTGACTGTGACCGTAACCTCCACCCTGACCTTGACCCTGACCCTGACCTCCACCCTGACCTGGACCCTGACCCTGACCTCCTCCCTGACCTCCACCCTGACCTTGACTGTGACCGTAACCTCCACCCTGACCTTGACCCTGACCCTGACCCTCACTCTGACCTTGACCCAGACTGTGACCTCCACCCTGACCTCCACCCTGACCTTGACTGTGACCCTGTCCTCCACCCTGACCTTAACTGTGACCCTGACCTCCACCCTGACCTTGACCCTGACCCTGACCACCGCCCTGACCTTGACTGTGACCCTGACCTCCACCCTGACCTTGACCCTGACCCTGACCTCCACCCTGACCTTGACCCTGACCCTGACCTCCCCGCTGACCTTGACCCTGACCCTGACCTCCACCCTGACTTCGACTGTGACCCTGACCTCCACCCTGACCTTGACTCTGACCCTGACCTTCACCCTGACCTTGACCCTGACCCTGACCCCCACCCTGACCTTGACTGTGACCGTAACCTCCACCCCGACCTTGACCCTGACCCTGACCCCCACCCTGACCTTGACTGTGACCCTGACCTCAGCCCTGACCTTGACTCTGACCCTGACCTCCACCCTGACCTTGACTGTGACCCTGACCTCCACCCTGACCTTGACCCTGACCCTGACCGCCGCCCTGACCTTGACTGCGACCCTGACCTCCACCCTGACCTCCACCCTGACCTTGACTGTGACCCTGACCTCCACCCTGACCTTGACCCTGACCCTGACCTCCACCCTGACCTTGACCTTGACCCTGACCTGCACCCTGACCTTGACCCTGACCCTGACCTCCACCCTGACCTTGACCCAGACCGTGACCTCCACCCTGACCATGACCTTGGCCCTGACCTCCACCCTGACCTTGACCCTGACCCTGACCTCCACCCTGACCTTGACCCTGACCCTGACCTCCACCCTGACCTTGACTCTGACCCTGACCTCCACCCTGACCTTGACCCTCACCCTGACTTCCACCCTGACCTTGACCGTGACCCTGACCTCCACCCTGACCTTGACCCTGACCCTGACCTCCACCCTGACCTTGACCCTGACAGTGACCCTCACTCTGACCTTGACCCAGACCGTGACCCCCACCCTGACCTCCACCCTGACCTTGACTGTGACCCTGACCTCTACTTAGACCTTGACCCTGACCCTGACCTCCACCCTGACCTTGATCCTGACCCTGACCTCCACCCTGACCTTGACTCTGACCCTGACCTCCACCCTGACCTTGACCCTGACCGTGACCTCTACCCTGACCTTGACTGTGACCCTGACCTCCACCCTGACCTTGACTCTGACCCTGACCTCCACCCTCACCTTGACCCTGACCGTGACCTCTACCCTGACCTTGACTGTGACCGTGACCTCTACCCTGACCTTGACTGTGACCGTAACCTCCACCCTGACCTTGACTGTGACCCTGACCTCCACCCTGACCTTGACCCTGACCCTGACCGCCGCCCTGACCTTGACTGCGACCCTGACCTCCACCCTGACCTCCACCCTGACCTTGACTGTGACCCTGACCTCCACCCTGACCTTGACCCTGACCCTGACCCTCACTCTGAACTTGACCCAGACCGTGACCTCCACCCTGACCTTGACCTTGACCCTGACCTCCACCCTGACCTTGACCCTGACCCTGACCTCCACCCTGACCTTGAACCTGACCCTGACCTCCCCGCTGACCTTGACTCTGACCCTGACCTCCACCCTGACCTTGACTGTGACCGTAACCTCCACCCTGACCTTGACCCTGACCCTGACCCTCACTCTGACCTTGACCCAGACTGTGACCTCCACCCTGACCTCCACCCTGACCTTGACTGTGACCCTGACCTCCACCCTGACCTTGACTGTGACCCTGACCTCCACCCTGACCTTGACCCTGACCCTGACCACCGCCCTGACCTTGACTGTGACCCTGACCTCCACCCTGACCTTGACCCTGACCCTGACCTCCACCCTGACCTTGACCCTGACCCTGACCTTCCCGCTGACCTTGACCCTGACCCTGACCTCCACCCTGACTTCGACTGTGACCCTGACCTCCACCCTGACCTTGACTCTGACCCTGACCTTCACCCTGACCTTGACCCTGACCCTGACCTCCACCCTGACCTTGACTGTGACCGTAACCTCCACCCCGACCTTGACCCTGACCCTGACCCCCACCCTGACCTTGACTGTGACCCTGACCTCAGCCCTGACCTTGACTCTGACCCTGACCTCCACCCTGACCTTGACTGTGACCCTGACCTCCACCCTGACCTTGACCCTGACCCTGACCGCCGCCCTGACCTTGACTGCGACCCTGACCTCCACCCTGACCTCCACCCTGACCTTGAATGTGACCCTGACCTCCACCCTGACCTTGACCCTGACCCTGACCTCCACCCTGACCTTGACCTTGACCCTGACCTCCACCCTGACCTTGACCCTGACCCTGACCTCCACCCTGACCTTGACCCAGACCGTGACCTCCACCCTGACCATGACCTTGACCCTGACCTCCACCCTGACCTTGACCCTGACCCTGACCTCCACCCTGAACTTGACCCTGACCCTGACCTCCACCCTGACCTTGACTCTGACCCTGACCTCCACCCTGACCTTGACCCTCACCCTGACTTCCACCCTGACCTTGACCGTGACCCTGACCTCCACCCTGACCTTGACCCTGACCCTGACCTCCACCCTGACCTTGACCCTGACCCTGACCCTCACTCTGACCTTGACCCAGACCGTGACCCCCACCCTGACCTCCACCCTGACCTTGACTGTGACCCTGACCTCTACTTAGACCTTGACCCTGACCCTGACCTCCACCCTGACCTTGACCCTGACCCTGACCTCCACCCTGACCTTGACTCTGACCCTGACCTCCACCCTGACCTTGACCCTGACCGTGACCTCTACCCTGACCTTGACTGTGACCCTGACCTCCACCCTGACCTTGACTCTGACCCTGACCTCCACCCTGACCTTGACCCTGACCGTGACCTCTACCCTGACCTTGACTGTGACCGTGACCTCTACCCTGACCTTGACTGTGACCGTAACCTCCACCCTGACCTTGACTGTGACCCTGACCTCCACCCTGACCTTGACCCTGACCCTGACCGCCGCCCTGACCTTGACTGCGACCCTGACCTCCACCCTGACCTCCACCCTGACCTTGACTGTGACCCTGACCTCCACCCTGACCTTGACCCTGACCCTGACTCTCACTCTGAACTTGACCCAGACCGTGACCTCCACCCTGACCTTGACCTTGACCCTGACCTCCACCCTGACCTTGACCCTGACCCTGACCTCCACCCTGACCTTGAACCTGACCCTGACCTCCCCGCTGACCTTGACTCTGACCCTGACCTCCACCCTGACCTTGACTGTGACCCTGACCTCCACCCTGACCTTGACCCTGACCCTGACCGCCGCCCTGACCTTGACTCCGACCCTGACCTCCACCCTGACCTCGACCCTGACCCTGACCGCCGCCCTGACCTTGACTGTGACCCTGACCTCCACCCTGACCTTGAACCTGACCCTGACCTCCCCGCTGACCTTGACCCTGACCCTGACCTCCACCCTGACCGTGACCCTGACCCTGACCTCCTCCCTGACCTCCACCCTGACCTTGACTGTGACCGTAACCTCCACCCTGACCTTGACCCTGACCCTGACCTCCACCCTGACCTTGACTGTGACCGTAACCTCCACCCTGACCTTGACCCTGACCCTGACCTCCACCCTGACCTCCACGCTGACCCTGACACTGACCCTTACCTCCACCCTGACCTTGACCCTGACCCTGACCTCCACCCTGACCTTGACTCTGACCCTGACCTCCACCCTGACCTTGACCCTGACCCTGACCTTCACCCTGACCTTGACTGTGACCGTAACCTCCACGCCGACCTTGACCCTGACCGTGACCTCCACCCTGACCTCCACCCTGACCTTGACCCAGACCCTGACCTCCACCCTGACCTCCACCCTGACCTTGACTCTGACCCTGACCTCCACCCTGACCTTGACCCTGACCCTGACCTCCACCCTGACCTTGACTGTGACCGTAACCTCCACCCCGACCTTGACCCTGACCCTGACCTCCACCCTGACCTCCACCCTGACCTTGACCCAGACCCTGACCTCCACCCTGACCTCCACCCTGACCTTGACTCTGACCCTGACCTCCACCCTGACCTTGACCCTGACCCTGACCTCCACCCTGACCTTGACTGTGACCGTAACCTCCACCCTGACCTTGACCCTGACCCTGACCTCCACCCTGACCTTGACTGTGACCCTGACCTCCACCCTGACCTCCACCCTGACCTTGACCCTGACCCTGACCTCCACCCTTAGCTTGACCCTGACCCTGATCTTCACCCTGACCTTGACCCTGACCCTGACCTCCACCCTGACATTGACCCTGACCGTGACCTCCACCCTGACCTTGACCCTGACCCTGACCTCTACCCTGACCTTGACCCTGACCCTGACCTCCTCCCTGACCTCCACCCTGACCTTGACCCTGACCCTGACCTCCTCCCTGACCTCCACCCTGACCTTGACTGTGACCGTAACCTCCACCCTGACCTTGACTGTGACCGTAACCTCCACCCTGACCTTGACCCTGACCCTGACCTCCACCCTGACCTTGACTCTGACCCTGACCTCCACCCTGACCTTGACCCTGACCCTGACCTCCCCGCTGACCTTGACCTTGACCCTGACCTCCACCCTGACCTTGACCCTGACCCTGACCTCCACCCTTAGCTTGACCCTGACCCTGACCTTCACCCTCACCTTGACCCTGACCCTGACCTCCACCCTGACCTTGACCCTGACCCTGACCTCCCCGCTGACCTTGACCTTGACCGTGACCTCCACCCTGACCTTGACCCTGACCCTGACCTCCACCCTGACCTTGACTCTGACCCTGACCTCCACCCTGACCTTGACCCTGACCCTGACCTCCCCGCTGACCTTGACCCTGACCCTGACCTCCACCCTTAGCTTGACCCTGACCCTGATCTTCACCCTGACCTTGACCCTGACCCTGACCTCCACCCTGACATTGACCCTGACCGTGACCTCCACCCTGACCTTGACCCTGACCCTGACCTCTACCCTGACCTTGACCCTGACCCTGACCTCCTCCCTGACCTCCACCCTGACCTTGACCCTGACCCTGACCTCTTCCCTGACCTCCACCCTGACCTTGACTGTGACCGTAACCTCCACCCTGACCTTGACTGTGACCGTAACCTCCACCCTGACCTTGACCCTGACCCTGACCTCCACCCTGACCTTGACTCTGACCCTGACCTCCACCCTGACCTTGACCCTGACCCTGACCTCCCCGCTGACCTTGACCTTGACCCTGACCTCCACCCTGACCTTGACCCTGACCCTGACCTCCACCCTTAGCTTGACCGTGACCCTGACCTTCACCCTCACCTTGACCCTGACCCTGACCTCCACCCTGACCTTGACCCTGACCGTGACCTCCACCCTGACCTCGACTGTGACCGTAACCTCCACCCTGACCTTGACTTTGACCCTGACCTCCACCCTGACCGTGACTCTGACCCTGACCTCCTGCCTGACCTCCACCCTGACCTTGACTGTGACCGTAACCTCCACCCTGACCTTGACCCTGACCCTGACCTAAACCCTGACCTTGACTGTGACCGTAACCTCCACCCTGACCTTGACCCTGACCCTGACCTCCACCCTGACCTCCACGCTGACCCTGACACTGACCCTTACCTCCACCCTGACCTTAACCCTGACCCTGACCTCCAACCTGACCTTGACTCTGACCCTGACCTCCACCCTGACCTTGACCCTGACCCTGACCTTCACCCTGACCTTGACTGTGACCGTAACCTCCACCCCGACCTTGACCCTGACCGTGACCTCCACCCTGACCTCCACCCTGACCTTGACCCAGACCCTGACCTCCACCCTGACCTCCACCCTGACCTTGACTCTGACCCTGACCTCCACCCTGACCTTGACCCTGACCCTGACCTCCACCCTGACCTTGACTGTGACCGTAACCTCCACCCCGACCTTGACCCTGACCCTGACCTCCACCCTGACCTCCACCCTGACCTTGACCCAGACCCTGACCTCCACCCTGACCTCCACCCTGACCTTGACTTTGACCCTGACCTTGACCTCCACCCTGACCTTGACCCTGACCCTGACCACCACCCTTAGCTTGACCCTGACCCTGACCTTCACCCTGACCTTGACCCTGACCCTGACCTCCACCCTGACCTTGACCCTGACCCTGACCCTCACTCTGACCTTGACCCAGACCGTGACCTCCACCCTGACCTCCACCCTGACCTTGACTGTGACCCTGACCTCTACTTAGACCGTGACCTCCACCCTGACCTCCACCCTGACCTTGACTCTGACCCTGACCTCCACCCTGACCTCGACCCTGACCCTGACCTCCTCCCTGACCTCCACCCTGACCTTGACTGTGACCCTGACCTCCACCCTGACCTTGACCCTGACCCTGACCTCCACCCTTAGCTTGACCGTGACCCTGATCTTCACCCTGACCTTGACCCTGACCCTGACCTGCACCCTCACCTTGACCCTGACCCTGACCTCCACCCTGACCTTGACCCTGACCGTGACCTCCACCCTGACCTTGACTGTGACCGTAACCTCCACCCTGACCTTGACCCTGACCCTGACCTCCACCCTGACCGTGACCCTGACCCTGACCTCCTCCCTGACCTCCACCCTGACCTTGACTGTGACCGTAACCTCCACCCTGACCTTGACCCTGACCCTGACCTCCACCCTGACCTTGACTGTGACCGTAACCTCCACCCTGACCTTGACCCTGACCCTGACCTCCACCCTGACCTCCACGCTGACCCTGACACTGACCCTTACCTCCACCCTGACCTTGACCCTGACCCTGACCTCCACCCTGACCTTGACTCTGACCCTGACCTCCACCCTGACCTTGACCCTGACCCTGACCTTCACCCTGACCTTGACTGTGACCGTAACCTCCACGCCGACCTTGACCCTGACCGTGACCTCCACCCTGACCTCCACCCTGACCTTGACCCAGACCCTGACCTCCACCCTGACCTCCACCCTGACCTTGACTCTGACCCTGACCTCCACCCTGACCTTGACCCTGACCCTGACCTCCACCCTGACCTTGACTGTGACCGTAACCTCCACCCCGACCTTGACCCTGACCCTGACCTCCACCCTGACCTCCACCCTGACCTTGACCCAGACCCTGACCTCCACCCTGACCTCCACCCTGACCTTGACTCTGACCCTGACCTCCACCCTGACCTTGACCCTGACCCTGACCTCCACCCTGACCTTGACTGTGACCGTAACCTCCACCCTGACCTTGACCCTGACCCTGACCTCCACCCTGACCTTGACTGTGACCCTGACCTCCACCCTGACCTCCACCCTGACCTTGACCCTGACCCTGACCTCCACCCTTAGCTTGACCCTGACCCTGATCTTCACCCTGACCTTGACCCTGACCCTGACCTCCACCCTGACATTGACCCTGACCGTGACCTCCACCCTGACCTTGACCCTGACCCTGACCTCTACCCTGACCTTGACCCTGACCCTGACCTCCTCCCTGACCTCCACCCTGACCTTGACCCTGACCCTGACCTCCTCCCTGACCTCCACCCTGACCTTGACTGTGACCGTAACCTCCACCCTGACCTTGACTGTGACCGTAACCTCCACCCTGACCTTGACCCTGACCCTGACCTCCACCCTGACCTTGACTCTGACCCTGACCTCCACCCTGACCTTGACCCTGACCCTGACCTCCCCGCTGACCTTGACCTTGACCCTGACCTCCACCCTGACCTTGACCCTGACCCTGACCTCCACCCTTAGCTTGACCCTGACCCTGACCTTCACCCTCACCTTGACCCTGACCCTGACCTCCACCCTGACCTTGACCCTGACCCTGACCTCCCCGCTGACCTTGACCTTGACCGTGACCTCCACCCTGACCTTGACCCTGACCCTGACCTCCACCCTGACCTTGACTCTGACCCTGACCTCCACCCTGACCTTGACCCTGACCCTGACCTCCCCGCTGACCTTGACCCTGACCCTGACCTCCACCCTGACTTCGACTGTGACCCTGACCTCCACCCTGACCTTGACTCTGACCCTGACCTTCACCCTGACCTTGACCCTGACCCTGACCCCCACCCTGACCTTGACTGTGACCGTAACCTCCACCCCGACCTTGACCCTGACCCTGACCCCCACCCTGACCTTGACTGTGACCCTGACCTCAGCCCTGACCTTGACTCTGACCCTGACCTCCACCCTGACCTTGACTGTGACCCTGACCTCCACCCTGACCTTGACCCTGACCCTGACCGCCGCCCTGACCTTGACTGCGACCCTGACCTCCACCCTGACCTCCACCCTGACCTTGACTGTGACCCTGACCTCCACCCTGACCTTGACCCTGACCCTGACCTCCACCCTGACCTTGACCTTGACCCTGACCTGCACCCTGACCTTGACCCTGACCCTGACCTCCACCCTGACCTTGACCCAGACCGTGACCTCCACCCTGACCATGACCTTGGCCCTGACCTCCACCCTGACCTTGACCCTGACCCTGACCTCCACCCTGACCTTGACCCTGACCCTGACCTCCACCCTGACCTTGACTCTGACCCTGACCTCCACCCTGACCTTGACCCTCACCCTGACTTCCACCCTGACCTTGACCGTGACCCTGACCTCCACCCTGACCTTGACCCTGACCCTGACCTCCACCCTGACCTTGACCCTGACAGTGACCCTCACTCTGACCTTGACCCAGACCGTGACCCCCACCCTGACCTCCACCCTGACCTTGACTGTGACCCTGACCTCTACTTAGACCTTGACCCTGACCCTGACCTCCACCCTGACCTTGATCCTGACCCTGACCTCCACCCTGACCTTGACTCTGACCCTGACCTCCACCCTGACCTTGACCCTGACCGTGACCTCTACCCTGACCTTGACTGTGACCCTGACCTCCACCCTGACCTTGACTCTGACCCTGACCTCCACCCTCACCTTGACCCTGACCGTGACCTCTACCCTGACCTTGACTGTGACCGTGACCTCTACCCTGACCTTGACTGTGACCGTAACCTCCACCCTGACCTTGACTGTGACCCTGACCTCCACCCTGACCTTGACCCTGACCCTGACCGCCGCCCTGACCTTGACTGCGACCCTGACCTCCACCCTGACCTCCACCCTGACCTTGACTGTGACCCTGACCTCCACCCTGACCTTGACCCTGACCCTGACCCTCACTCTGAACTTGACCCAGACCGTGACCTCCACCCTGACCTTGACCTTGACCCTGACCTCCACCCTGACCTTGACCCTGACCCTGACCTCCACCCTGACCTTGAACCTGACCCTGACCTCCCCGCTGACCTTGACTCTGACCCTGACCTCCACCCTGACCTTGACTGTGACCGTAACCTCCACCCTGACCTTGACCCTGACCCTGACCCTCACTCTGACCTTGACCCAGACTGTGACCTCCACCCTGACCTCCACCCTGACCTTGACTGTGACCCTGACCTCCACCCTGACCTTGACTGTGACCCTGACCTCCACCCTGACCTTGACCCTGACCCTGACCACCGCCCTGACCTTGACTGTGACCCTGACCTCCACCCTGACCTTGACCCTGACCCTGACCTCCACCCTGACCTTGACCCTGACCCTGACCTTCCCGCTGACCTTGACCCTGACCCTGACCTCCACCCTGACTTCGACTGTGACCCTGACCTCCACCCTGACCTTGACTCTGACCCTGACCTTCACCCTGACCTTGACCCTGACCCTGACCTCCACCCTGACCTTGACTGTGACCGTAACCTCCACCCCGACCTTGACCCTGACCCTGACCCCCACCCTGACCTTGACTGTGACCCTGACCTCAGCCCTGACCTTGACTCTGACCCTGACCTCCACCCTGACCTTGACTGTGACCCTGACCTCCACCCTGACCTTGACCCTGACCCTGACCGCCGCCCTGACCTTGACTGCGACCCTGACCTCCACCCTGACCTCCACCCTGACCTTGAATGTGACCCTGACCTCCACCCTGACCTTGACCCTGACCCTGACCTCCACCCTGACCTTGACCTTGACCCTGACCTCCACCCTGACCTTGACCCTGACCCTGACCTCCACCCTGACCTTGACCCAGACCGTGACCTCCACCCTGACCATGACCTTGACCCTGACCTCCACCCTGACCTTGACCCTGACCCTGACCTCCACCCTGAACTTGACCCTGACCCTGACCTCCACCCTGACCTTGACTCTGACCCTGACCTCCACCCTGACCTTGACCCTCACCCTGACTTCCACCCTGACCTTGACCGTGACCCTGACCTCCACCCTGACCTTGACCCTGACCCTGACCTCCACCCTGACCTTGACCCTGACCCTGACCCTCACTCTGACCTTGACCCAGACCGTGACCCCCACCCTGACCTCCACCCTGACCTTGACTGTGACCCTGACCTCTACTTAGACCTTGACCCTGACCCTGACCTCCACCCTGACCTTGACCCTGACCCTGACCTCCACCCTGACCTTGACTCTGACCCTGACCTCCACCCTGACCTTGACCCTGACCGTGACCTCTACCCTGACCTTGACTGTGACCCTGACCTCCACCCTGACCTTGACTCTGACCCTGACCTCCACCCTGACCTTGACCCTGACCGTGACCTCTACCCTGACCTTGACTGTGACCGTGACCTCTACCCTGACCTTGACTGTGACCGTAACCTCCACCCTGACCTTGACTGTGACCCTGACCTCCACCCTGACCTTGACCCTGACCCTGACCGCCGCCCTGACCTTGACTGCGACCCTGACCTCCACCCTGACCTCCACCCTGACCTTGACTGTGACCCTGACCTCCACCCTGACCTTGACCCTGACCCTGACTCTCACTCTGAACTTGACCCAGACCGTGACCTCCACCCTGACCTTGACCTTGACCCTGACCTCCACCCTGACCTTGACCCTGACCCTGACCTCCACCCTGACCTTGAACCTGACCCTGACCTCCCCGCTGACCTTGACTCTGACCCTGACCTCCACCCTGACCTTGACTGTGACCCTGACCTCCACCCTGACCTTGACCCTGACCCTGACCGCCGCCCTGACCTTGACTCCGACCCTGACCTCCACCCTGACCTCGACCCTGACCCTGACCGCCGCCCTGACCTTGACTGTGACCCTGACCTCCACCCTGACCTTGAACCTGACCCTGACCTCCCCGCTGACCTTGACCCTGACCCTGACCTCCACCCTGACCGTGACCCTGACCCTGACCTCCTCCCTGACCTCCACCCTGACCTTGACTGTGACCGTAACCTCCACCCTGACCTTGACCCTGACCCTGACCTCCACCCTGACCTTGACTGTGACCGTAACCTCCACCCTGACCTTGACCCTGACCCTGACCTCCACCCTGACCTCCACGCTGACCCTGACACTGACCCTTACCTCCACCCTGACCTTGACCCTGACCCTGACCTCCACCCTGACCTTGACTCTGACCCTGACCTCCACCCTGACCTTGACCCTGACCCTGACCTTCACCCTGACCTTGACTGTGACCGTAACCTCCACGCCGACCTTGACCCTGACCGTGACCTCCACCCTGACCTCCACCCTGACCTTGACCCAGACCCTGACCTCCACCCTGACCTCCACCCTGACCTTGACTCTGACCCTGACCTCCACCCTGACCTTGACCCTGACCCTGACCTCCACCCTGACCTTGACTGTGACCGTAACCTCCACCCCGACCTTGACCCTGACCCTGACCTCCACCCTGACCTCCACCCTGACCTTGACCCAGACCCTGACCTCCACCCTGACCTCCACCCTGACCTTGACTCTGACCCTGACCTCCACCCTGACCTTGACCCTGACCCTGACCTCCACCCTGACCTTGACTGTGACCGTAACCTCCACCCTGACCTTGACCCTGACCCTGACCTCCACCCTGACCTTGACTGTGACCCTGACCTCCACCCTGACCTCCACCCTGACCTTGACCCTGACCCTGACCTCCACCCTTAGCTTGACCCTGACCCTGATCTTCACCCTGACCTTGACCCTGACCCTGACCTCCACCCTGACATTGACCCTGACCGTGACCTCCACCCTGACCTTGACCCTGACCCTGACCTCTACCCTGACCTTGACCCTGACCCTGACCTCCTCCCTGACCTCCACCCTGACCTTGACCCTGACCCTGACCTCCTCCCTGACCTCCACCCTGACCTTGACTGTGACCGTAACCTCCACCCTGACCTTGACTGTGACCGTAACCTCCACCCTGACCTTGACCCTGACCCTGACCTCCACCCTGACCTTGACTCTGACCCTGACCTCCACCCTGACCTTGACCCTGACCCTGACCTCCCCGCTGACCTTGACCTTGACCCTGACCTCCACCCTGACCTTGACCCTGACCCTGACCTCCACCCTTAGCTTGACCCTGACCCTGACCTTCACCCTCACCTTGACCCTGACCCTGACCTCCACCCTGACCTTGACCCTGACCCTGACCTCCCCGCTGACCTTGACCTTGACCGTGACCTCCACCCTGACCTTGACCCTGACCCTGACCTCCACCCTGACCTTGACTCTGACCCTGACCTCCACCCTGACCTTGACCCTGACCCTGACCTCCCCGCTGACCTTGACCCTGACCCTGACCTCCACCCTTAGCTTGACCCTGACCCTGATCTTCACCCTGACCTTGACCCTGACCCTGACCTCCACCCTGACATTGACCCTGACCGTGACCTCCACCCTGACCTTGACCCTGACCCTGACCTCTACCCTGACCTTGACCCTGACCCTGACCTCCTCCCTGACCTCCACCCTGACCTTGACCCTGACCCTGACCTCTTCCCTGACCTCCACCCTGACCTTGACTGTGACCGTAACCTCCACCCTGACCTTGACTGTGACCGTAACCTCCACCCTGACCTTGACCCTGACCCTGACCTCCACCCTGACCTTGACTCTGACCCTGACCTCCACCCTGACCTTGACCCTGACCCTGACCTCCCCGCTGACCTTGACCTTGACCCTGACCTCCACCCTGACCTTGACCCTGACCCTGACCTCCACCCTTAGCTTGACCGTGACCCTGACCTTCACCCTCACCTTGACCCTGACCCTGACCTCCACCCTGACCTTGACCCTGACCGTGACCTCCACCCTGACCTCGACTGTGACCGTAACCTCCACCCTGACCTTGACTTTGACCCTGACCTCCACCCTGACCGTGACTCTGACCCTGACCTCCTGCCTGACCTCCACCCTGACCTTGACTGTGACCGTAACCTCCACCCTGACCTTGACCCTGACCCTGACCTAAACCCTGACCTTGACTGTGACCGTAACCTCCACCCTGACCTTGACCCTGACCCTGACCTCCACCCTGACCTCCACGCTGACCCTGACACTGACCCTTACCTCCACCCTGACCTTAACCCTGACCCTGACCTCCAACCTGACCTTGACTCTGACCCTGACCTCCACCCTGACCTTGACCCTGACCCTGACCTTCACCCTGACCTTGACTGTGACCGTAACCTCCACCCCGACCTTGACCCTGACCGTGACCTCCACCCTGACCTCCACCCTGACCTTGACCCAGACCCTGACCTCCACCCTGACCTCCACCCTGACCTTGACTCTGACCCTGACCTCCACCCTGACCTTGACCCTGACCCTGACCTCCACCCTGACCTTGACTGTGACCGTAACCTCCACCCCGACCTTGACCCTGACCCTGACCTCCACCCTGACCTCCACCCTGACCTTGACCCAGACCCTGACCTCCACCCTGACCTCCACCCTGACCTTGACTTTGACCCTGACCTTGACCTCCACCCTGACCTTGACCCTGACCCTGACCACCACCCTTAGCTTGACCCTGACCCTGACCTTCACCCTGACCTTGACCCTGACCCTGACCTCCACCCTGACCTTGACCCTGACCCTGACCCTCACTCTGACCTTGACCCAGACCGTGACCTCCACCCTGACCTCCACCCTGACCTTGACTGTGACCCTGACCTCTACTTAGACCGTGACCTCCACCCTGACCTCCACCCTGACCTTGACTCTGACCCTGACCTCCACCCTGACCTCGACCCTGACCCTGACCTCCTCCCTGACCTCCACCCTGACCTTGACTGTGACCCTGACCTCCACCCTGACCTTGACCCTGACCCTGACCTCCACCCTTAGCTTGACCGTGACCCTGATCTTCACCCTGACCTTGACCCTGACCCTGACCTGCACCCTCACCTTGACCCTGACCCTGACCTCCACCCTGACCTTGACCCTGACCGTGACCTCCACCCTGACCTTGACTGTGACCGTAACCTCCACCCTGACCTTGACCCTGACCCTGACCTCCACCCTGACCGTGACCCTGACCCTGACCTCCTCCCTGACCTCCACCCTGACCTTGACTGTGACCGTAACCTCCACCCTGACCTTGACCCTGACCCTGACCTCCACCCTGACCTTGACTGTGACCGTAACCTCCACCCTGACCTTGACCCTGACCCTGACCTCCACCCTGACCTCCACGCTGACCCTGACACTGACCCTTACCTCCACCCTGACCTTGACCCTGACCCTGACCTCCACCCTGACCTTGACTCTGACCCTGACCTCCACCCTGACCTTGACCCTGACCCTGACCTTCACCCTGACCTTGACTGTGACCGTAACCTCCACGCCGACCTTGACCCTGACCGTGACCTCCACCCTGACCTCCACCCTGACCTTGACCCAGACCCTGACCTCCACCCTGACCTCCACCCTGACCTTGACTCTGACCCTGACCTCCACCCTGACCTTGACCCTGACCCTGACCTCCACCCTGACCTTGACTGTGACCGTAACCTCCACCCCGACCTTGACCCTGACCCTGACCTCCACCCTGACCTCCACCCTGACCTTGACCCAGACCCTGACCTCCACCCTGACCTCCACCCTGACCTTGACTCTGACCCTGACCTCCACCCTGACCTTGACCCTGACCCTGACCTCCACCCTGACCTTGACTGTGACCGTAACCTCCACCCTGACCTTGACCCTGACCCTGACCTCCACCCTGACCTTGACTGTGACCCTGACCTCCACCCTGACCTCCACCCTGACCTTGACCCTGACCCTGACCTCCACCCTTAGCTTGACCCTGACCCTGATCTTCACCCTGACCTTGACCCTGACCCTGACCTCCACCCTGACATTGACCCTGACCGTGACCTCCACCCTGACCTTGACCCTGACCCTGACCTCTACCCTGACCTTGACCCTGACCCTGACCTCCTCCCTGACCTCCACCCTGACCTTGACCCTGACCCTGACCTCCTCCCTGACCTCCACCCTGACCTTGACTGTGACCGTAACCTCCACCCTGACCTTGACTGTGACCGTAACCTCCACCCTGACCTTGACCCTGACCCTGACCTCCACCCTGACCTTGACTCTGACCCTGACCTCCACCCTGACCTTGACCCTGACCCTGACCTCCCCGCTGACCTTGACCTTGACCCTGACCTCCACCCTGACCTTGACCCTGACCCTGACCTCCACCCTTAGCTTGACCCTGACCCTGACCTTCACCCTCACCTTGACCCTGACCCTGACCTCCACCCTGACCTTGACCCTGACCCTGACCTCCCCGCTGACCTTGACCTTGACCGTGACCTCCACCCTGACCTTGACCCTGACCCTGACCTCCACCCTGACCTTGACTCTGACCCTGACCTCCACCCTGACCTTGACCCTGACCCTGACCTCCCCGCTGACCTTGACCCTGACCCTGACCTCCACCCTTAGCTTGACCCTGACCCTGATCTTCACCCTGACCTTGACCCTGACCCTGACCTCCACCCTGACATTGACCCTGACCGTGACCTCCACCCTGACCTTGACCCTGACCCTGACCTCTACCCTGACCTTGACCCTGACCCTGACCTCCTCCCTGACCTCCACCCTGACCTTGACCCTGACCCTGACCTCTTCCCTGACCTCCACCCTGACCTTGACTGTGACCGTAACCTCCACCCTGACCTTGACTGTGACCGTAACCTCCACCCTGACCTTGACCCTGACCCTGACCTCCACCCTGACCTTGACTCTGACCCTGACCTCCACCCTGACCTTGACCCTGACCCTGACCTCCCCGCTGACCTTGACCTTGACCCTGACCTCCACCCTGACCTTGACCCTGACCCTGACCTCCACCCTTAGCTTGACCGTGACCCTGACCTTCACCCTCACCTTGACCCTGACCCTGACCTCCACCCTGACCTTGACCCTGACCGTGACCTCCACCCTGACCTCGACTGTGACCGTAACCTCCACCCTGACCTTGACTTTGACCCTGACCTCCACCCTGACCGTGACTCTGACCCTGACCTCCTGCCTGACCTCCACCCTGACCTTGACTGTGACCGTAACCTCCACCCTGACCTTGACCCTGACCCTGACCTAAACCCTGACCTTGACTGTGACCGTAACCTCCACCCTGACCTTGACCCTGACCCTGACCTCCACCCTGACCTCCACGCTGACCCTGACACTGACCCTTACCTCCACCCTGACCTTAACCCTGACCCTGACCTCCAACCTGACCTTGACTCTGACCCTGACCTCCACCCTGACCTTGACCCTGACCCTGACCTTCACCCTGACCTTGACTGTGACCGTAACCTCCACCCCGACCTTGACCCTGACCGTGACCTCCACCCTGACCTCCACCCTGACCTTGACCCAGACCCTGACCTCCACCCTGACCTCCACCCTGACCTTGACTCTGACTCTGACCTCCACCCTGACCTTGACCCTGACCCTGACCTCCACCCTGACCTTGACTGTGACCGTAACCTCCACCCCGACCTTGACCCTGACCCTGACCTCCACCCTGACCTCCACCCTGACCTTGACCCAGACCCTGACCTCCACCCTGACCTCCACCCTGACCTTGACTTTGACCCTGACCTTGACCTCCACCCTGACCTTGACCCTGACCCTGACCACCACCCTTAGCTTGACCCTGACCCTGACCTTCACCCTGACCTTGACCCTGACCCTGACCTCCACCCTGACCTTGACCCTGACCCTGACCCTCACTCTGACCTTGACCCAGACCGTGACCTCCACCCTGACCTCCACCCTGACCTTGACTGTGACCCTGACCTCTACTTAGACCGTGACCTCCACCCTGACCTCCACCCTGACCTTGACTCTGACCCTGACCTCCACCCTGACCTTGACCCTGACCCTGACCTCCTCCCTGACCTCCACCCTGACCTTGACTGTGACCCTGACCTCCACCCTGACCTTGACCCTGACCCTGACCTCCACCCTTAGCTTGACCCTGACCCTGATCTTCACCCTGACCTTGACCCTGACCCTGACCTCCACCCTGACATTGACCCTGACCGTGACCTCCACCCTGACCTTGACCCTGACCCTGACCTCTACCCTGACCTTGACCCTGACCCTGACCTCCTCCCTGACCTCCACCCTGACCTTGACCCTGACCCTGACCTCCTCCCTGACCTCCACCCTGACCTTGACTGTGACCGTAACCTCCACCCTGACATTGACTGTGACCGTAACCTCCACCCTGACCTTGACCCTGACCCTGACCTCCACCCTGACCTTGACTCTGACCCTGACCTCCACCCTGACCTTGACCCTGACCCTGACCTCCCCGCTGACCTTGACCTTGACCCTGACCTCCACCCTGACCTTGACCCTGACCCTGACCTCCACCCTTATCTTGACCCTGACCCTGACCTTCACCCTCACCTTGACCCTGACCCTGACCTCCACCCTGACCTTGACCCTGACCGTGACCTCCACCCTGACCTTGACTGTGACCGTAACCTCCACCCTGACCTTGACCCTGACCCTGACCTCCACCCTGACCGTGACCCTGACCCTGACCTCCTCCCTGACCTCCACCCTGACCTTGACTGTGACCGTAACCTCCACCCTGACCTTGACCCTGACCCTGACCTCCACCCTGACCTTGACTGTGACCGTAACCTCCACCCTGACCTTGACCCTGACCCTGACCTCCACCCTGACCTCCACGCTGACCCTGACACTGACCCTTACCTCCACCCTGACCTTGACCCTGACCCTGACCTCCACCCTGACCTTGACTCTGACCCTGACCTCCACCCTGACCTTGACCCTGACCCTGACCTTCACCCTGACCTTGACTGTGACCCTGACCTCCACCCTGACCTTGACCCTGACCTTGACCTTGACCCTGACCTCCACCCTGACCTTGACCCTGACCCTGACCTCCACCCTGACCTTGACTGTGACCGTAACCTCCACCCTGACCTTGACCCTGACCCTGACGTCCACCCTGACCTTGACTGTGACCCTGACCTCCACCCTGACCTTGACCCTGACCGTGACCTCTACCCTGACCTTGACTGTGACCGTGACCTCTACCCTGACCTTGACTGTGACCGTAACCTCCACCCTGACCTTGACCCTGACCCTGACCTCCTCCCTGAGCTCCCCGCTGACCTTGACCTTGACCCTGACCTCCACCCTGACCTTGACCCTGACCCTGACCGCCGCCCTGACCTTGACTGTGACCGTAACCTCCACCCTGACCTTGACCCTGACCCTGACGTCCACCCTGACCTTGACTGTGACCCTGACCTCCACCCTGACCTTGACTGTGACCCTGACCTCCACCCTGACCTTGACCCTGACCCTGACCGCCGCCCTGACCTTGACTGCGACCCTGACCTCCACCCTGACCTTCACCCTGACCTTGACTGTGACCCTGACCTCTACCCTGACCTTGACCCTGACCCTGACCTCCACCCTGACCTTGACCTTGACCCTGACCTCCACCCTGACCTTGACCCTGACCCTGACCTCCACCCTGACCTCCACCCTGACCTTGACCCTGACCCTGACCTCCACCCTGACCTTGACTCTGACCCTGACCTCCACCCTGACCTTGACCCTGACCCTGACCTCCACCCTGACCTTGACCCTGACCCTGACCTCCACCCTGACCTTGACCCTGACCCTGACCCTCACTCTGACCTTGACCCAGACCGTGACCTCCACCCTTAGCTTGACCCTGACCCTGACGTTCGACCTGACCTTGACTGTGACCGTAACCTCCACCCTGACCTTGACCCTGACCCTGACCTCCACCCTGACCTTGACCCTGACCCTGACCCTCACTCTGACCTTGACCCAGACCGTGACCTCCACCCTGACCTCCACCCTGACCTTGACTGTGACCCTGACCTCTACTTAGACCGTGACCTCCACCCTGACCTCCACCCTGACCTTGACTCTGACCCTGACCTCCACCCTGACCTTGACCCTGACCCTGACCTCCTCCCTGACCTCCACCCTGACCTTGACTGTGACCCTGACCTCCACCCTGACCTTGACCCTGACCCTGACCTCCACCCTTAGCTTGACCCTGACCCTGATCTTCACCCTGACCTTGACCCTGACCCTGACCTCCACCCTGACATTGACCCTGACCGTGACCTCCACCCTGACCTTGACCCTGACCCTGACCTCTACCCTGACCTTGACCCTGACCCTGACCTCCTCCCTGACCTCCACCCTGACCTTGACCCTGACCCTGACCTCCTCCCTGACCTCCACCCTGACCTTGACTGTGACCGTAACCTCCACCCTGACATTGACTGTGACCGTAACCTCCACCCTGACCTTGACCCTGACCCTGACCTCCACCCTGACCTTGACTCTGACCCTGACCTCCACCCTGACCTTGACCCTGACCCTGACCTCCCCGCTGACCTTGACCTTGACCCTGACCTCCACCCTGACCTTGACCCTGACCCTGACCTCCACCCTTATCTTGACCCTGACCCTGACCTTCACCCTCACCTTGACCCTGACCCTGACCTCCACCCTGACCTTGACCCTGACCGTGACCTCCACCCTGACCTTGACTGTGACCGTAACCTCCACCCTGACCTTGACCCTGACCCTGACCTCCACCCTGACCGTGACCCTGACCCTGACCTCCTCCCTGACCTCCACCCTGACCTTGACTGTGACCGTAACCTCCACCCTGACCTTGACCCTGACCCTGACCTCCACCCTGACCTTGACTGTGACCGTAACCTCCACCCTGACCTTGACCCTGACCCTGACCTCCACCCTGACCTCCACGCTGACCCTGACACTGACCCTTACCTCCACCCTGACCTTGACCCTGACCCTGACCTCCACCCTGACCTTGACTCTGACCCTGACCTCCACCCTGACCTTGACCCTGACCCTGACCTTCACCCTGACCTTGACTGTGACCGTAACCTCCACGCCGACCTTGACCCTGACCGTGACCTCCACCCTGACCTCCACCCTGACCTTGACCCAGACCCTGACCTCCACCCTGACCTCCACCCTGACCTTGACTCTGACCCTGACCTCCACCCTGACCTTGACCCTGACCCTGACCTCCACCCTGACCTTGACTGTGACCGTAACCTCCACGCCGACCTTGACCCTGACCCTGACCTCCACCCTGACCTCCACCCTGACCTTGACCCAGACCCTGACCTCCACCCTGACCTCCACCCTGACCTTGACTCTGACCCTGACCTCCACCCTGACCTTGACCCTGACCCTGACCTCCACCCTGACCTTGACTGTGACCGTAACCTCCACCCTGACCTTGACCCTGACCCTGACCTCCACCCTGACCTTGACTGTGACCCTGACCTCCACCCTGACCTCCACCCTGACCTTGACCCTGACCCTGACCTCCACCCTTAGCTTGACCCTGACCCTGATCTTCACCCTGACCTTGACCCTGACCCTGACCTCCACCCTGACATTGACCCTGACCGTGACCTCCACCCTGACCTTGACCCTGACCCTGACCTCTACCCTGACCTTGACCCTGACCCTGACCTCCTCCCTGACCTCCACCCTGACCTTGACCCTGACCCTGACCTCCTCCCTGACCTCCACCCTGACCTTGACTGTGACCGTAACCTCCACCCTGACCTTGACTGTGACCGTAACCTCCACCCTGACCTTGACCCTGACCCTGACCTCCACCCTGACCTTGACTCCGACCCTGACCTCCACCCTGACCTTGACCCTGACCCTGACCTCCCCGCTGACCTTGACCTTGACCCTGACCTCCACCCTGACCTTGACCCTGACCCTGACCTCCACCCTTAGCTTGACCCTGACCCTGACCTTCACCCTCACCTTGACCCTGACCCTGACCTCCACCCTGACCTTGACCCTGACCGTGACCTCCACCCTGACCTTGACTGTGACCGTAACCTCCACCCTGACCTTGACCCTGACCCTGACCTCCACCCTGACCGTGACCCTGACCCTGACCTCCTCCCTGACCTCCACCCTGACCTTGACTGTGACCGTAACCTCCACCCTGACCTTGACCCTGACCCTGACCTCCACCCTGACCTTGACTGTGACCGTAACCTCCACCCTGACCTTGACCCTGACCCTGACCTCCACCCTGACCTCCACGCTGACCCTGACACTGACCCTTACCCCCACCCTGACCTTGACCCTGACCCTGACCTCCACCCTGACCTTGACTCTGACCCTGACCTCCACCCTGACCTTGACTGTGACCCTGACCTCCACCCTGACCTTGACCCTGACCCTGACCGCCGCCCTGACCTTGACTGCGACCCTGACCTCCACCCTGACCTCCACCCTGACCTTGACTGTGACCCTGACCTCCACCCTGACCTTGACCCTGACCCTGACCTCCACCCTGACCTTGACCTTGACCCTGACCTCCACCCTGACATTGACCCTGACCCTGACCTCCACCCTGACCTCCACCCTGACCTTGACTGTGACCCTGACCTCCACCCTGACCTTGACCCTGACCTTGACCTTGACCCTGACCTCCACCCTGACCTTGACCCTGACCCTGACCTCCACCCTGACCTTGACTGTGACCGTAACCTCCACCCTGACCTTGACCCTGACCCTGACGTCCACCCTGACCTTGACTGTGACCCTGACCTCCACCCTGACCTTGACCCTGACCGTGACCTCTACCCTGACCTTGACTGTGACCGTGACCTCTACCCTGACCTTGACTGTGACCGTAACCTCCACCCTGACCTTGACCCTGACCCTGACCTCCTCCCTGAGCTCCCCGCTGACCTTGACCTTGACCCTGACCTCCACCCTGACCTTGACCCTGACCCTGACCGCCGCCCTGACCTTGACTGTGACCGTAACCTCCACCCTGACCTTGACCCTGACCCTGACGTCCACCCTGACCTTGACTGTGACCCTGACCTCCACCCTGACCTTGACTGTGACCCTGACCTCCACCCTGACCTTGACCCTGACCCTGACCGCCGCCCTGACCTTGACTGCGACCCTGACCTCCACCCTGACCTTCACCCTGACCTTGACTGTGACCCTGACCTCTACCCTGACCTTGACCCTGACCCTGACCTCCACCCTGACCTTGACCTTGACCCTGACCTCCACCCTGACCTTGACCCTGACCCTGACCTCCACCCTGACCTCCACCCTGACCTTGACCCTGACCCTGACCTCCACCCTGACCTTGACTCTGACCCTGACCTCCACCCTGACCTTGACCCTGACCCTGACCTCCACCCTGACCTTGACCCTGACCCTGACCTCCACCCTGACCTTGACCCTGACCCTGACCCTCACTCTGACCTTGACCCAGACCGTGACCTCCACCCTTAGCTTGACCCTGACCCTGACGTTCACCCTGACCTTGACCCTGACCCTGACCTCCACCCTGACCTTGACCCTGACTCTGACCTCCACCCTGACCTTGACTCTGACCCTGACCTCCACCCTGACCTTGACCCTGACCCTGACCTCCACCCTGACCTTGACCCTGACCCTGACCTCCACCCTGACCTTGACCCTGACCCTGACCCTCACTCTGACCTTGACCCAGACCGTGACCTCCACCCTTAGCTTGACCCTGACCCTGACGTTCACCCTGACCTTGACCCTGACCCTGACCTCCACCCTGACCTTGACCCTGACCCTGACCCTCACTCTGACCTTGACCCAGACCGTGACCTCCACCCTGACCATGACCTTGACCCTGACCTCCACCCTGACCTTGACTCTGACCCTGACCTCCACCCTGACCTTGACCCTGACCCTGACCTCCACCCTGACCTTGACTCTGACCCTGACCTCCACCCTGACCTTGACCCTCACCCTGACCTCCACCCTGACCTTGACTCTGACCCTGACCTCCACTCTGACCTTGACCCTGACCGTGACCTCTACCCTGACCTTGACTGTGACCGTGACCTCTACCCTGACCTTGACTGTGACCGGAACCTCCACCCTGACCGTGACTGTGACCCTGACCTCCACCCTGACCTTGACCCTGACCCTGACCGCCGCCCTGACCTTGACTGCGACCCTGACCTCCACCCTGACCTCCACCCTGACCTTGACTGTGACCCTGACCTCCACCCTGACCTTGACCCTGACCCTGACCCTCACTCTGAACTTGACCCAGACCGTGACCTCCACCCTGACCTTGACCTTGACCCTGACCTCCACCCTGACCTTGACCCTGACCCTGACCTCCACCCTGACCTTGAACCTGACCCTGACCTCCCCGCTGACCTTGACTCTGACCCTGACCTCCACCCTGACCTTGACTGTGACCCTGACCTCCACCCTGACCTTGACCCTGACCCTGACCGCCGCCCTGACCTTGACTCCGACCCTGACCTCGACCCTGACCTCCACCCTGACCTTGACTGTGACCCTGACCTCCACCCTGACCTTGACTCTGACCCTGACCTCCACCCTGACCTTGACCCTGACCCTGACCGCTGCCCTGACCTTGACTGTGACCCTGACCTCCACCCTGACCTCCACCCTGACCTTGACTGTGACCCTGACCTCCGACCTGACCTTGACCCTGACCCTGACCTCCACCCTGACCTTGACCCTGACCCTGACCGCTGCCCTGACCTTGACTGTGACCCTGACCTCCTCCCTGACCTCCACCCTGACTTTGACTGTGACCCTGACCTCCACCCTGACCTTGACTCTGACCCTGACCTCCACCCTGACCTTGACCCTGACCCTGACCTCCACCCTGACCTGGACCCTGACCCTGACCTCCTCCCTGACCTCCACCCTGACCTTGACTGTGACCGTAACCTCCACCCTGACCTTGACCCTGACCCTGACCTCCGACCTGACCTTGACTCTGACCCTGACCTCCACCCTGACCTTGACCCTGACCGTGACCTCTACCCTGACCTTGACTGTGACCGTAACCTCCACGCTGACCTTGACCCTGACCCTGACCTCCACCCTGACGTTGACCCTGACCGTGACCTCCACCCTGACCTTGACTGTGACCGTAACCTCCACCCTGACCTTGACCCTGACCCTGACCTCCACCCTGACCTTGACCCTGACCCTGACCTCCACCCTGACCTTGACCCTGACCCTGACCCTCACTCTGACCTTGACCCAGACCGTGACCTCCACCCTTAGCTTGTCCCTGACCCTGACGTTCACCCTGACCTTGACTCTGACCCTGACCTCCACCCTGACCTTGACCCTGACCGTGACCTCTACCCTGACCTTGACTGTGACCCTGACCTCCACCCTGACCTTGACTCTGACCCTGACCTCCACTCTGACCTTGACCCTGACCGTGACCTCTACCCTGACCTTGACTGTGACCGTGACCTCTACCCTGACCTTGACTGTGACCGGAACCTCCACCCTGACCTTGACTGTGACCCTGACCTCCACCCTGACCTTGACCCTGACCCTGACCGCCGCCCTGACCTTGACTGCGACCCTGACCTCCACCCTGACCTCCACCCTGACCTTGACTGTGACCCTGACCTCCACCCTGACCTTGACCCTGACCCTGACCCTCACTCTGAACTTGACCCAGACCGTGACCTCCACCCTGACCTTGACCTTGACCCTGACCTCCACCCTGACCATGACCCTGACCCTGACCTCCACCCTGACCTTGACCCTGACCCTGACCTCCACCCTGACCTGGACCCTGACCCTGACCTCCTCCCTGACCTCCACCCTGACCTTGACTGTGACCGTAACCTCCACCCTGACCTTGACCCTGACCCTGACCTCCACCCTGACCTTGACTCTGACCCTGACCTCCACCCTGACCTTGACCCTGACCGTGACCTCTACCCTGACCTTGACTGTGACCGTAACCTCCACGCTGACCTTGACCCTGACCCTGACCTCCACCCTGACGTTGACCCTGACCGTGACCTCCACCCTGACCTTGACTGTGACCGTAACCTCCACCCTGACCTTGACCCTGACCCTGACCTCCACCCTGACCTGGATTCTGACCCTGACCTCCTCCCTGACCTCCACCCTGACCTTGACTGTGACCGTAACCTCCACCCTGACCTTGACCCTGACCCTGACCGCCGCCCTGACCTTGACTGTGACCCTGACCTCCACCCTGACCTCCACCCTGACCTTGACTCTGACCCTGACCTCCACCCTGACCTTGAACCTGACCCTGACCTCCCCGCTGACCTTGACTCTGACCCTGACCTCCACTCTGACCTTGACTGTGACCCTGACCTCCACCCTGACCTTGACCCTGACCGTGACCTCTACCCTGACCTTGACTGTGACCGTAACCTCCACCCTGACCTTGACTGTGACCCTGACCTCCACCCTGACCTTGACCCTGACCGTGACCTCTACCCTGACCTTGACTGTGACCGTAACCTCCACCCTGACGTTGACCCTGACCCTGACCTCCACCCTGACGTTGACCCTGACCGTGACTTCCACCCTGACCTTGACTGTGACCGTCACCTCCACCCTGACCTTGACCCTGACCCTGACCTCCACCCTGACCTGTACCCTGACCCTGACCTCCTCCCTGACCTCCACCCTGACCTTGACTGTGACCGTAACCTCCACCCTGACCTTGACCCTGACCCTGACCCTCACTCTGACCTTGACCCAGACCGTGACCTCCACCCTGACCTCCACCCTGACCTTGACTGTGACCCTGACCTCCACCCTGACCTTGACTGTGACCCTGACCTCCACCCTGACCTTGACCCTGACCCTGACCGCCGCCCTGACCTTGACTGCGACCCTGACCTCCACCCTGACCTCCACCCTGACCTTGACTGTGACCCTGACCTCCACCCTGACCTTGACCCTGACCCTGACCCTCACTCTGAACTTGACCCAGACCGTGACCTCCACCCTGACCTTGACCTTGACCCTGACCTCCACCCTGACCTTGACCCTGACCCTGACCTCCACCCTGACCTTGAACCTGACCCTGACCTCCCCGCTGACCTTGACTCTGACCCTGACCTCCACCCTGACCTTGACTGTGACCCTGACCTCCACCCTGACCTTGACCCTGACCCTGACCGCCGCCCTGACCTTGACTCCGACCCTGACCTCGACCCTGACCTCCACCCTGACCTTGACTCTGACCCTGACCTCCACCCTGACCTTGACCCTGACCCTGACCGCTGCCCTGACCTTGACTGTGACCCTGACCTCCACCCTGACCTCCACCCTGACCTTGACTGTGACCCTGACCTCCGACCTGACCTTGACCCTGACCCTGACCTCCACCCTGACCTTGACCCTGACCCTGACCGCTGCCCTGACCTTGACTGTGACCCTGACCTCCTCCCTGACCTCCACCCTGACTTTGACTGTGACCCTGACCTCCACCCTGACCTTGACTCTGACCCTGACCTCCACCCTGACCTTGACCCTGACCCTGACCTCCACCCTGACCTGGACCCTGACCCTGACCTCCTCCCTGACCTCCACCCTGACCTTGACTGTGACCGTAACCTCCACCCTGACCTTGACCCTGACCCTGACCTCCGACCTGACCTTGACTCTGACCCTGACCTCCACCCTGACCTTGACCCTGACCGTGACCTCTACCCTGACCTTGACTGTGACCGTAACCTCCACGCTGACCTTGACCCTGACCCTGACCTCCACCCTGACGTTGACCCTGACCGTGACCTCCACCCTGACCTTGACTGTGACCGTAACCTCCACCCTGACCTTGACCCTGACCCTGACCTCCACCCTGACCTTGACCCTGACCCTGACCTCCACCCTGACCTTGACCCTGACCCTGACCCTCACTCTGACCTTGACCCAGACCGTGACCTCCACCCTTAGCTTGTCCCTGACCCTGACGTTCACCCTGACCTTGACTCTGACCCTGACCTCCACCCTGACCTTGACCCTGACCGTGACCTCTACCCTGACCTTGACTGTGACCCTGACCTCCACCCTGACCTTGACTCTGACCCTGACCTCCACTCTGACCTTGACCCTGACCGTGACCTCTACCCTGACCTTGACTGTGACCGTGACCTCTACCCTGACCTTGACTGTGACCGGAACCTCCACCCTGACCTTGACTGTGACCCTGACCTCCACCCTGACCTTGACCCTGACCCTGACCGCCGCCCTGACCTTGACTGCGACCCTGACCTCCACCCTGACCTCCACCCTGACCTTGACTGTGACCCTGACCTCCACCCTGACCTTGACCCTGACCCTGACCCTCACTCTGAACTTGACCCAGACCGTGACCTCCACCCTGACCTTGACCTTGACCCTGACCTCCACCCTGACCTTGACCCTGACCCTGACCTCCACCCTGACCTTGACCCTGACCCTGACCTCCACCCTGACCTGGACCCTGACCCTGACCTCCTCCCTGACCTCCACCCTGACCTTGACTGTGACCGTAACCTCCACCCTGACCTTGACCCTGACCCTGACCTCCACCCTGACCTTGACTCTGACCCTGACCTCCACCCTGACCTTGACCCTGACCGTGACCTCTACCCTGACCTTGACTGTGACCGTAACCTCCACGCTGACCTTGACCCTGACCCTGACCTCCACCCTGACGTTGACCCTGACCGTGACCTCCACCCTGACCTTGACTGTGACCGTAACCTCCACCCTGACCTTGACCCTGACCCTGACCTCCACCCTGACCTGGATTCTGACCCTGACCTCCTCCCTGACCTCCACCCTGACCTTGACTGTGACCGTAACCTCCACCCTGACCTTGACCCTGACCCTGACCGCCGCCCTGACCTTGACTGTGACCCTGACCTCCACCATGACCTCCACCCTGACCTTGACTCTGACCCTGACCTCCACCCTGACCTTGAACCTGACCCTGACCTCCCCGCTGACCTTGACTCTGACCCTGACCTCCACTCTGACCTTGACTGTGACCCTGACCTCCACCCTGACCTTGACCCTGACCGTGACCTCTACCCTGACCTTGACTGTGACCGTAACCTCCACCCTGACCTTGACTGTGACCCTGACCTCCACCCTGACCTTGACCCTGACCGTGACCTCTACCCTGACCTTGACTGTGACCGTAACCTCCACCCTGACGTTGACCCTGACCCTGACCTCCACCCTGACGTTGACCCTGACCGTGACTTCCACCCTGACCTTGACTGTGACCGTCACCTCCACCCTGACCTTGACCCTGACCCTGACCTCCACCCTGACCTGTACCCTGACCCTGACCTCCTCCCTGACCTCCACCCTGACCTTGACTGTGACCGTAACCTCCACCCTGACCTTGACCCTGACCCTGACCCTCACTCTGACCTTGACCCAGACCGTGACCTCCACCCTGACCTCCACCCTGACCTTGACTGTGACCCTGACCTCCACCCTGACCTTGACTGTGACCCTGACCTCCACCCTGACCTTGACCCTGACCCTGACCACCGCCCTGACCTTGACTGTGACCCTGACCTCCACCCTGACCTTGACCCTGACCCTGACCTCCACCCTGACCTTGACTGTGACCCTGACCTCCACCCTGACCTTGACCCTGACCCTGACCGCCGCCCTGACCTTGACTGCGACCCTGACCTCCACCCTGACCTCCACCCTGACCTTGACTGTGACCCTGACCTCCACCCTGACCTTGACCCTGACCCTGACCTCCACCCTGACCTTGACCTTGACCCTGACCTCCACCCTGACCTTGACCCTGACCCTGACCTCCACCCTGACCTCCACCCTGACCTTGACTGTGACCCTGACCTCCACCCTGACCTTGACCCTGACCCTGACCTCCACCCTGACCTTGACCTTGACCCTGACCTCCACCCTGACCTTGACCCTGACCCTGACCTCCACCCTGACCTTGACTGTGACCGTAACCTCCACCCTGACCTTGACCCTGACCCTGACCTCCACCCTGACCTTGACTCTGACCCTGACCTCCACCCTGACCTTGACCCTGACCCTGACCTCCACCCTGACCTTGACCCTGACCCTGACCTCCACCCTGACCTTGACCCTGACCCTGACCCTCACTCTGACCTTGACCCAGACCGTGACCTCCACCCTTAGCTTGACCCTGACCCTGACGTTCACCCTGACCTTGACCCTGACCCTGACCTCCACCCTGACCTTGACCCTGACCCTGACCCTCACTCTGACCTTGACCCAGACCGTGACCTCCACCCTGACCATGACCTTGACCCTGACCTCCACCCTGACCTTGACCCTGACCCTGACCTCCACCCTGACCTTGACCCTGACCCTGACCTCCACCCTGACCTTGACTCTGACCCTGACCTCCACCCTGACCTTGACCCTGACCCTGACCTCCACCCTGACCTTGACTCTCACCCTGACCTCCACCCTGACCTTGACCCTGACCCTGACCTCCACCCTGACCTTGACTCTGACCCCGACCTCCACCCTGACCTTGACCCTGACCCTGACCTCCACCCTGACCTTGACCCTGACCCTGACCTCCACCCTGACCTTGACCCTGACCCTGACCTCCACCCTGACCTTGACTGTGACCCTGACCTCCACCCTGACCTTGACCCTGACCCTGACTTCCACCCTGACCTTGACCGTGACCCTGACCTCCACCCTGACCTTGACCCTGACCCTGACCTCCACCCTGACCTTGACCCTGACCCTGACCCTCACTCTGACCTTGACCCAGACCGTGACCCCCACCCTGACCTCCACCCTGACCTTGACTGTGACCCTGACCTCTACTTAGACCTTGACCCTGACCCTGACCTCCACCCTGACCTTGACCCTGACCCTGACCTCCACCCTGACCTTGACTCTGACCCTGACCTCCACCCTGACCTTGACCCTGACCGTGACCTCTACCCTGACCTTGACTGTGACCCTGACCTCCACCCTGACCTTGACTCTGACCCTGACCTCCACCCTGACCTTGACCCTGACCGTGACCTCTACCCTGACCTTGACTGTGACCGTGACCTCTACCCTGACCTTGACTGTGACCGTAACCTCCACCCTGACCTTGACTGTGACCCTGACCTCCACCCTGACCTTGACCCTGACCCTGACCGCCGCCCTGACCTTGACTGCGACCCTGACCTCCACCCTGACCTCCACCCTGACCTTGACTGTGACCCTGACCTCCACCCTGACCTTGACCCTGACCCTGACCCTCACTCTGAACTTGACCCAGACCGTGACCTCCACCCTGACCTTGACCTTGACCCTGACCTCCACCCTGACCTTGACCCTGACCCTGACCTCCACCCTGACCTTGAACCTGACCCTGACCTCCCCGCTGACCTTGACTCTGACCCTGACCTCCACCCTGACCTTGACTGTGACCCTGACCTCCACCCTGACCTTGACCCTGACCCTGACCGCCGCCCTGACCTTGACTCCGACCCTGACCTCCACCCTGACCTCCACCCTGACCTTGACTGTGACCCTGACCTCCACCCTGACCTTGACTCTGACCCTGACCTCCACCCTGACCTTGACCCTGACCCTGACCGCTGCCCTGACCTTGACTGTGACCCTGACCTCCACCCTGACCTCCACCCTGACCTTGACTGTGACCCTGACCTCCACCCTGACCTTGACCCTGACCCTGACCTCCACCCTGACCTTGACCCTGACCCTGACCGCTGCCCTGACCTTGACTGTGACCCTGACCTCCACCCTGACCTCCACCCTGACCTTGACTCTGACCCTGACCTCCACCCTGACCTTGACCCTGACCGTGACCTCTACCCTGACCTTGACTGTGACCGTAACCTCCACCCTGACCTTGACCCTGATCCTGACATCCTCCCTGACCTCCCCGCTGACCTTGACCTTGACCCTGACCTCCACCCTGACCTTGACCCTGACCCTGACCGCCGCCCTGACCTTGACTGTGACCCTGACCTCCACCCTGACCTCCACCCTGACCTTGACTCTGACCCTGACCTCCACCCTGACCTTGAACCTGACCCTGACCTCCCCGCTGACCTTGACTCTGACCCTGACCTCCACCCTGACCTTGTCTGTGACCCTGACCTCCACCCTGATCTTGACCCTGACCCTGACCGCCGCCCTGACCTTCACTCCGACCCTGACCTCCACCCTGACCTCCACCCTGACCTTGACTGTGACCCTGACCTCCACCCTGACCTTGACTCTGACCCTGACCTCCACCCTGACCTTGACCCTGACCCTGACCTCCACCCTGACCTGGACCCTGACCCTGACCTCCTCCCTGACCTCCACCCTGACCTTGACTGTGACCGTAACCTCCACCCTGACCTTGACCCTGACCCTGACCTCCACCCTGACCTTGACTCTGACCCTGACCTCCACCCTGACCTTGACCCTGACCGTGACCTCTACCCTGACCTTGACTGTGACCGTAACCTCCACGCTGACCTTGACCCTGACCCTGACCTCCACCCTGACGTTGACCCTGACCGTGACCTCCACCCTGACCTTGACTGTGACCGTAACCTCCACCCTGACCTTGACCCTGACCCTGACCTCCACCCTGACCTGGATTCTGACCCTGACCTCCTTCCTGACCTCCACCCTGACCTTGACTGTGACCGTAACCTCCACCCTGACCTTGACCCTGACCCTGACCGCCGCCCTGACCTTGACTGTGACCCTGACCTCCACCCTGACCTCCACCCTGACCTTGACTCTGACCCTGACCTCCACCCTGACCTTGAACCTGACCCTGACCTCCCCGCTGACCTTGACTCTGACCCTGATCTCCACTCTGACCTTGACTGTGACCCTGACCTCCACCCTGACCTTGACCCTGACCCTGACCGCCGCCCTGACCTTGACTCCGACCCTGACCTCCACCCTGACCTCCACCCTGACCTTGACTGTGACCCTGACCTCCACCCTGACCTTGACTCTGACCCTGACCCCCACCCTGACCTTGACCCTGACCCTGACCTCGACCCTGACCTGGACCCTGACCCTGACCTCCTCCCTGACCTCCACTCTGACCTTGACTGTGACCGTAACCTCCACCCTGACCTTGACCCTGACCCTGACCCTCACTCTGACCTTGACCCAGACCGTGACCTCCACCCTGACGTCCACCCTGACCTTGACTGTGACCCTGACCTCCACCCTGACCTTGACTGTGACCCTGACCTCCACCCTGACCTTGACCCTGACCCTGACCGCCGCCCTGACCTTGACTGTGACCCTGACCTCCACCCTGACCTTGACCCTGACCGTGACCTCTACCCTGACCTTGACTGTGACCGTAACCTCCACCCTGACCTTGACCCTGACCCTGACCTCCACCCTGACGTTGACCCTGACCGTGACCTCCACCCTGACCTTGACTGTGACCGTAACCTCCACCCTGAGCTTGACCCTGACCCTGACCTCCACCCTGACCTGGACCCTGACCCTGACCTCCACCCTGACCTTGACTCTGACCCTGACCTCCACCCTGACCTTGACCCTGACCGTGACCTCTACCCTGACCTTGACTGTGACCGTAACCTCCACCCTGACCTTGACTGTGACCCTGACCCCCACCCTGACCTTGACCCTGACCGTGACCTCTACCCTGACCTTGACTGTGACCGTAACCTCCACCCTGACCTTGACCCTGACCCTGACCTCCACCCTGACGTTGACCCTGACCGTGACTTCCACCCTGACCTTGACTGTGACCGTAACCTCCACCCTGACCTTGACCCTGACCCTGACCTCCACCCTGACCTGGACCCTGACCCTGACCTCCTCCCTGACCTCCACCCTGACCTTGACTGTGACCGTAACCTCCACCCTGACCTTGACCCTGACCCTGACCCTCACTCTGACCTTGACCCAGACTGTGACCTCCACCCTGACCTCCACCCTGACCTTGACTGTGACCCTGTCCTCCACCCTGACCTTAACTGTGACCCTGACCTCCACCCTGACCTTGACCCTGACCCTGACCACCGCCCTGACCTTGACTGTGACCCTGACCTCCACCCTGACCTTGACCCTGACCCTGACCTCCACCCTGACCTTGACCCTGACCCTGACCTCCACCCTGACCTTGACCCTGACCCTGACCTCCCCGCTGACCTTGACCCTGACCCTGACCTCCACCCTGACTTCGACTGTGACCCTGACCTCCACCCTGACCTTGACTCTGACCCTGACCTTCACCCTGACCTTGACCCTGACCCTGACCCCCACCCTGACCTTGACTGTGACCGTAACCTCCACCCCGACCTTGACCCTGACCCTGACCCCCACCCTGACCTTGACTGTGACCCTGACCTCAGCCCTGACCTTGACTCTGACCCTGACCTCCACCCTGACCTTGACTGTGACCCTGACCTCCACCCTGACCTTGACCCTGACCCTGACCGCCGCCCTGACCTTGACTGCGACCCTGACCTCCACCCTGACCTCCACCCTGACCTTGACTGTGACCCTGACCTCCACCCTGACCTTGACCCTGACCCTGACCTCCACCCTGACCTTGACCTTGACCCTGACCTGCACCCTGACCTTGACCCTCACCCTGACCTCCACCCTGACCTTGACCCAGACCGTGACCTCCACCCTGACCATGACCTTGACCCTGACCTCCACCCTGACCTTGACCCTGACCCTGACCTCCACCCTGACCTTGACCCTGACCCTGACCTCCACCCTGACCTTGACTCTGACCCTGACCTCCACCCTGACCTTGACCCTCACCCTGACTTCCACCCTGACCTTGACCGTGACCCTGACCTCCACCCTGACCTTGACCCTGACCCTGACCTCCACCCTGACCTTGACCCTGACAGTGACCCTCACTCTGACCTTGACCCAGACCGTGACCCCCACCCTGACCTCCACCCTGACCTTGACTGTGACCCTGACCTCTACTTAGACCTTGACCCTGACCCTGACCTCCACCCTGACCTTGATCCTGACCCTGACCTCCACCCTGACCTTGACTCTGACCCTGACCTCCACCCTGACCTTGACCCTGACCGTGACCTCTACCCTGACCTTGACTGTGACCCTGACCTCCACCCTGACCTTGACTCTGACCCTGACCTCCACCCTGACCTTGACCCTGACCGTGACCTCTACCCTGACCTTGACTGTGACCGTGACCTCTACCCTGACCTTGACTGTGACCCTGACCCCCACCCTGACCTTGACCCTGACCGTGACCTCTACCCTGACCTTGACTGTGACCGTAACCTCCACCCTGACCTTGACCCTGACCCTGACCTCCACCCTGACGTTGACCCTGACCGTGACTTCCACCCTGACCTTGACTGTGACCGTAACCTCCACCCTGACCTTGACCCTGACCCTGACCTCCACCCTGACCTGGACCCTGACCCTGACCTCCTCCCTGACCTCCACCCTGACCTTGACTGTGACCGTAACCTCCACCCTGACCTTGACCCTGACCCTGACCCTCACTCTGACCTTGACCCAGACTGTGACCTCCACCCTGACCTCCACCCTGACCTTGACTGTGACCCTGTCCTCCACCCTGACCTTAACTGTGACCCTGACCTCCACCCTGACCTTGACCCTGACCCTGACCACCGCCCTGACCTTGACTGTGACCCTGACCTCCACCCTGACCTTGACCCTGACCCTGACCTCCACCCTGACCTTGACCCTGACCCTGACCTCCCCGCTGACCTTGACCCTGACCCTGACCTCCACCCTGACTTCGACTGTGACCCTGACCTCCACCCTGACCTTGACTCTGACCCTGACCTTCACCCTGACCTTGACCCTGACCCTGACCCCCACCCTGACCTTGACTGTGACCGTAACCTCCACCCCGACCTTGACCCTGACCCTGACCCCCACCCTGACCTTGACTGTGACCCTGACCTCAGCCCTGACCTTGACTCTGACCCTGACCTCCACCCTGACCTTGACTGTGACCCTGACCTCCACCCTGACCTTGACCCTGACCCTGACGGCCGCCCTGACCTTGACTGCGACCCTGACCTCCACCCTGACCTCCACCCTGACCTTGACTGTGACCCTGACCTCCACCCTGACCTTGACCCTGACCCTGACCTCCACCCTGACCTTGACCTTGACCCTGACCTGCACCCTGACCTTGACCCTGACCCTGACCTCCACCCTGACCTTGACCCAGACCGTGACCTCCACCCTGACCATGACCTTGACCCTGACCTCCACCCTGACCTTGACCCTGACCCTGACCTCCACCCTGACCTTGACCCTGACCCTGACCTCCACCCTGACCTTGACTCTGACCCTGACCTCCACCCTGACCTTGACCCTCACCCTGACTTCCACCCTGACCTTGACCGTGACCCTGACCTCCACCCTGACCTTGACCCTGACCCTGACCTCCACCCTGACCTTGACCCTGACAGTGACCCTCACTCTGACCTTGACCCAGACCGTGACCCCCACCCTGACCTCCACCCTGACCTTGACTGTGACCCTGACCTCTACTTAGACCTTGACCCTGACCCTGACCTCCACCCTGACCTTGATCCTGACCCTGACCTCCACCCTGACCTTGACTCTGACCCTGACCTCCACCCTGACCTTGACCCTGACCGTGACCTCTACCCTGACCTTGACTGTGACCCTGACCTCCACCCTGACCTTGACTCTGACCCTGACCTCCACCCTGACCTTGACCCTGACCGTGACCTCTACCCTGACCTTGACTGTGACCGTGACCTCTACCCTGACCTTGACTGTGACCGTAACCTCCACCCTGACCTTGACTGTGACCCTGACCTCCACCCTGACCTTGACCCTGACCCTGACCGCCGCCCTGACCTTGACTGCGACCCTGACCTCCACCCTGACCTCCACCCTGACCTTGACTGTGACCCTGACCTCCACCCTGACCTTGACCCTGACCCTGACCCTCACTCTGAACTTGACCCAGACCGTGACCTCCACCCTGACCTTGACCTTGACCCTGACCTCCACCCTGACCTTGACCCTGACCCTGACCTCCACCCTGACCTTGAACCTGACCCTGACCTCCCCGCTGACCTTGACTCTGACCCTGACCTCCACCCTGACCTTGACTGTGACCGTAACCTCCACCCTGACCTTGACCCTGACCCTGACCCTCACTCTGACCTTGACCCAGACTGTGACCTCCACCCTGACCTCCACCCTGACCTTGACTGTGACCCTGACCTCCACCCTGACCTTGACTGTGACCCTGACCTCCACCCTGACCTTGACCCTGACCCTGACCACCGCCCTGACCTTGACTGTGACCCTGACCTCCACCCTGACCTTGACCCTGACCCTGACCTCCACCCTGACCTTGACCCTGACCCTGACCTTCCCGCTGACCTTGACCCTGACCCTGACCTCCACCCTGACTTCGACTGTGACCCTGACCTCCACCCTGACCTTGACTCTGACCCTGACCTTCACCCTGACCTTGACCCTGACCCTGACCTCCACCCTGACCTTGACTGTGACCGTAACCTCCACCCCGACCTTGACCCTGACCCTGACCCCCACCCTGACCTTGACTGTGACCCTGACCTCAGCCCTGACCTTGACTCTGACCCTGACCTCCACCCTGACCTTGACTGTGACCCTGACCTCCACCCTGACCTTGACCCTGACCCTGACCGCCGCCCTGACCTTGACTGCGACCCTGACCTCCACCCTGACCTCCACCCTGACCTTGAATGTGACCCTGACCTCCACCCTGACCTTGACCCTGACCCTGACCTCCACCCTGACCTTGACCTTGACCCTGACCTCCACCCTGACCTTGACCCTGACCCTGACCTCCACCCTGACCTTGACCCAGACCGTGACCTCCACCCTGACCATGACCTTGACCCTGACCTCCACCCTGACCTTGACCCTGACCCTGACCTCCACCCTGACCTTGACCCTGACCCTGACCTCCACCCTGACCTTGACTCTGACCCTGACCTCCACCCTGACCTTGACCCTCACCCTGACTTCCACCCTGACCTTGACCGTGACCCTGACCTCCACCCTGACCTTGACCCTGACCCTGACCTCCACCCTGACCTTGACCCTGACCCTGACCCTCACTCTGACCTTGACCCAGACCGTGACCCCCACCCTGACCTCCACCCTGACCTTGACTGTGACCCTGACCTCTACTTAGACCTTGACCCTGACCCTGACCTCCACCCTGACCTTGACCCTGACCCTGACCTCCACCCTGACCTTGACTCTGACCCTGACCTCCACCCTGACCTTGACCCTGACCGTGACCTCTACCCTGACCTTGACTGTGACCCTGACCTCCACCCTGACCTTGACTCTGACCCTGACCTCCACCCTGACCTTGACCCTGACCGTGACCTCTACCCTGACCTTGACTGTGACCGTGACCTCTACCCTGACCTTGACTGTGACCGTAACCTCCACCCTGACCTTGACTGTGACCCTGACCTCCACCCTGACCTTGACCCTGACCCTGACCGCCGCCCTGACCTTGACTGCGACCCTGACCTCCACCCTGACCTCCACCCTGACCTTGACTGTGACCCTGACCTCCACCCTGACCTTGACCCTGACCCTGACCCTCACTCTGAACTTGACCCAGACCGTGACCTCCACCCTGACCTTGACCTTGACCCTGACCTCCACCCTGACCTTGACCCTGACCCTGACCTCCACCCTGACCTTGAACCTGACCCTGACCTCCCCGCTGACCTTGACTCTGACCCTGACCTCCACCCTGACCTTGACTGTGACCCTGACCTCCACCCTGACCTTGACCCTGACCCTGACCGCCGCCCTGACCTTGACTCCGACCCTGACCTCCACCCTGACCTCGACCCTGACCCTGACCGCCGCCCTGACCTTGACTGTGACCCTGACCTCCACCCTGACCTTGAACCTGACCCTGACCTCCCCGCTGACCTTGACTCTGACCCTGACCTCCCCGCTGACCTTGACTCTGACCCTGACCTCCACCCTGACCTTGACCCTGACCCTGACCTCTACCCTGACCTTGACCCTGACCCTGACCTCCTCCCTGACCTCCACCCTGACCTTGACCCTGACCCTGACCTCCTCCCTGACCTCCACCCTGACCTTGACTGTGACCGTAACCTCCACCCTGACATTGACTGTGACCGTAACCTCCACCCTGACCTTGACCCTGACCCTGACCTCCACCCTGACCTTGACTCTGACCCTGACCTCCACCCTGACCTTGACCCTGACCCTGACCTCCCCGCTGACCTTGACCTTGACCCTGACCTCCACCCTGACCTTGACCCTGACCCTGACCTCCACCCTTAGCTTGACCCTGACCCTGACCTTCACCCTCACCTTGACCCTGACCCTGACCTCCACCCTGACCTTGACCCTGACCGTGACCTCCACCCTGACCTTGACTGTGACCGTAACCTCCACCCTGACCTTGACCCTGACCCTGACCTCCACCCTGACCGTGACCCTGACCCTGACCTCCTCCCTGACCTCCACCCTGACCTTGACTGTGACCGTAACCTCCACCCTGACCTTGACCCTGACCCTGACCTCCACCCTGACCTTGACTGTGACCGTAACCTCCACCCTGACCTTGACCCTGACCCTGACCTCCACCCTGACCTCCACGCTGACCCTGACACTGACCCTTACCTCCACCCTGACCTTGACCCTGACCCTGACCTCCACCCTGACCTTGACTCTGACCCTGACCTCCACCCTGACCTTGACCCTGACCCTGACCTTCACCCTGACCTTGACTGTGACCGTAACCTCCACGCCGACCTTGACCCTGACCGTGACCTCCACCCTGACCTCCACCCTGACCTTGACCCAGACCCTGACCTCCACCCTGACCTCCACCCTGACCTTGACTCTGACCCTGACCTCCACCCTGACCTTGACCCTGACCCTGACCTCCACCCTGACCTTGACTGTGACCGTAACCTCCACCCCGACCTTGACCCTGACCCTGACCTTCACCCTGACCTCCACCCTGACCTTGACCCAGACCCTGACCTCCACCCTGACCTCCACCCTGACCTTGACTCTGACCCTGACCTCCACCCTGACCTTGACCCTGACCCTGACCTCCACCCTGACCTTGACTGTGACCGTAACCTCCACCCTGACCTTGACCCTGACCCTGACCTCCACCCTGACCTTGACTGTGACCCTGACCTCCACCCTGACCTCCACCCTGACCTTGACCCTGACCCTGACCTCCACCCTTAGCTTGACCCTGACCCTGATCTTCACCCTGACCTTGACCCTGACCCTGACCTCCACCCTGACATTGACCCTGACCGTGACCTCCACCCTGACCTTGACCCTGACCCTGACCTCTACCCTGACCTTGACCCTGACCCTGACCTCCTCCCTGACCTCCACCCTGACCTTGACCCTGACCCTGACCTCCTCCCTGACCTCCACCCTGACCTTGACTGTGACCGTAACCTCCACCCTGACCTTGACTGTGACCGTAACCTCCACCCTGACCTTGACCCTGACCCTGACCTCCACCCTGACCTTGACTCTGACCCTGACCTCCACCCTGACCTTGACCCTGACCCTGACCTCCCCGCTGACCTTGACCTTGACCCTGACCTCCACCCTGACCTTGACCCTGACCCTGACCTCCACCCTTAGCTTGACCCTGACCCTGACCTTCACCCTCACCTTGACCCTGACCCTGACCTCCACCCTGACCTTGACCCAGACCCTGACCTCCACCCTGACCTCCACCCTGACCTTGACTCTGACCCTGACCTCCACCCTGACCTTGACCCTGACCCTGACCTCCACCCTGACCTTGACTGTGACCGTAACCTCCACCCTGACCTTGACCCTGACCCTGACCTCCACCCTGACCTTGACTGTGACCCTGACCTCCACCCTGACCTCCACCCTGACCTTGACCCTGACCCTGACCTCCACCCTTAGCTTGACCCTGACCCTGATCTTCACCCTGACCTTGACCCTGACCCTGACCTCCACCCTGACATTGACCCTGACCGTGACCTCCACCCTGACCTTGACCCTGACCCTGACCTCTACCCTGACCTTGACCCTGACCCTGACCTCCTCCCTGACCTCCACCCTGACCTTGACCCTGACCCTGACCTCCTCCCTGACCTCCACCCTGACCTTGACTGTGACCGTAACCTCCACCCTGACCTTGACTGTGACCGTAACCTCCACCCTGACCTTGACCCTGACCCTGACCTCCACCCTGACCTTGACTCTGACCCTGACCTCCACCCTGACCTTGACCCTGACCCTGACCTCCCCGCTGACCTTGACCTTGACCCTGACCTCCACCCTGACCTTGACCCTGACCCTGACCTCCACCCTTAGCTTGACCCTGACCCTGACCTTCACCCTCACCTTGACCCTGACCCTGACCTCCACCCTGACCTTGACCCTGACCGTGACCTCCACCCTGACCTTGACTGTGACCGTAACCTCCACCCTGACCTTGACCCTGACCCTGACCTCCACCCTGACCGTGACCCTGACCCTGACCTCCTCCCTGACCTCCACCCTGACCTTGACTGTGACCGTAACCTCCACCCTGACCTTGACCCTGACCCTGACCTCCACCCTGACCTTGACTGTGACCGTAACCTCCACCCTGACCTTGACCCTGACCCTGACCTCCACACTGACCTCCACGCTGACCCTGACACTGACCCTTACCCCCACCCTGACCTTGACCCTGACCCTGACCTCCACCCTGACCTTGACTCTGACCCTGACCTCCACCCTGACCTTGACTGTGACCCTGACCTCCACCCTGACCTTGACCCTGACCCTGACCGCCGCCCTGACCTTGACTGCGACCCTGACCTCCACCCTGACCTCCACCCTGACCTTGACTGTGACCCTGACCTCCACCCTGACCTTGACCCTGACCCTGACCTCCACCCTGACCTTGACCTTGACCCTGACCTCCACCCTGACATTGACCCTGACCCTGACCTCCACCCTGACCTCCACCCTGACCTTGACTGTGACCCTGACCTCCACCCTGACCTTGACCCTGACCTTGACCTTGACCCTGACCTCCACCCTGACCTTGACCCTGACCCTGACCTCCACCCTGACCTTGACTGTGACCGTAACCTCCACCCTGACCTTGACCCTGACCCTGACGTCCACCCTGACCTTGACTGTGACCCTGACCTCCACCCTGACCTTGACCCTGACCGTGACCTCTACCCTGACCTTGACTGTGACCGTGACCTCTACCCTGACCTTGACTGTGACCGTAACCTCCACCCTGACCTTGACCCTGACCCTGACCTCCTCCCTGAGCTCCCCGCTGACCTTGACCTTGACCCTGACCTCCACACTGACCTCCACGCTGACCCTGACACTGACCCTTACCCCCACCCTGACCTTGACCCTGACCCTGACCTCCACCCTGACCTTGACTCTGACCCTGACCTCCACCCTGACCTTGACTGTGACCCTGACCTCCACCCTGACCTTGACCCTGACCCTGACCGCCGCCCTGACCTTGACTGCGACCCTGACCTCCACCCTGACCTCCACCCTGACCTTGACTGTGACCCTGACCTCCACCCTGACCTTGACCCTGACCCTGACCTCCACCCTGACCTTGACCTTGACCCTGACCTCCACCCTGACATTGACCCTGACCCTGACCTCCACCCTGACCTCCACCCTGACCTTGACTGTGACCCTGACCTCCACCCTGACCTTGACCCTGACCTTGACCTTGACCCTGACCTCCACCCTGACCTTGACCCTGACCCTGACCTCCACCCTGACCTTGACTGTGACCGTAACCTCCACCCTGACCTTGACCCTGACCCTGACGTCCACCCTGACCTTGACTGTGACCCTGACCTCCACCCTGACCTTGACCCTGACCCTGACCGCCGCCCTGACCTTGACTGCGACCCTGACCTCCACCCTGACCTCCACCCTGACCTTGACTGTGACCCTGACCTCTACCCTGACCTTGACCCTGACCCTGACCTCCACCCTGACCTTGACCTTGACCCTGACCTCCACCCTGACCTTGACCCTGACCCTGACCTCCACCCTGACCTCCACCCTGACCTTGACCCTGACCCTGACCTCCACCCTGACCTTGACTCTGACCCTGACCTCCACCCTGACCTTGACCCTGACCCTGACCTCCACCCTGACCTTGACCCTGACCCTGACCTCCACCCTGACCTTGACCCTGACCCTGACCCTCACTCTGACCTTGACCCAGACCGTGACCTCCACCCTTAGCTTGACCCTGACCCTGACGTTCACCCTGACCTTGACCCTGACCCTGACCTCCACCCTGACCTTGACCCTGACTCTGACCTCCACCCTGACCTTGACTCTGACCCTGACCTCCACCCTGACCTTGACCCTGACCCTGACCTCCACCCTGACCTTGACCCTGACCCTGACCTCCACCCTGACCTTGACCCTGACCCTGACCCTCACTCTGACCTTGACCCAGACCGTGACCTCCACCCTTAGCTTGACCCTGACCCTGACGTTCACCCTGACCTTGACCCTGACCCTGACCTCCACCCTGACCTTGACCCTGACCCTGACCCTCACTCTGACCTTGACCCAGACCGTGACCTCCACCCTGACCATGACCTTGACCCTGACCTCCACCCTGACCTTGACTCTGACCCTGACCTCCACCCTGACCTTGACCCTGACCCTGACCTCCACCCTGACCTTGACTCTGACCCTGACCTCCACCCTGACCTTGACCCTCACCCTGACCTCCACCCTGACCTTGACTCTGACCCTGACCTCCACTCTGACCTTGACCCTGACCGTGACCTCTACCCTGACCTTGACTGTGACCGTGACCTCTACCCTGACCTTGACTGTGACCGGAACCTCCACCCTGACCTTGACTGTGACCCTGACCTCCACCCTGACCTTGACCCTGACCCTGACCGCCGCCCTGACCTTGACTGCGACCCTGACCTCCACCCTGACCTCCACCCTGACCTTGACTGTGACCCTGACCTCCACCCTGACCTTGACCCTGACCCTGACCCTCACTCTGAACTTGACCCAGACCGTGACCTCCACCCTGACCTTGACCTTGACCCTGACCTCCACCCTGACCTTGACCCTGACCCTGACCTCCACCCTGACCTTGAACCTGACCCTGACCTCCCCGCTGACCTTGACTCTGACCCTGACCTCCACCCTGACCTTGACTGTGACCCTGACCTCCACCCTGACCTTGACCCTGACCCTGACCGCCGCCCTGACCTTGACTCCGACCCTGACCTCGACCCTGACCTCCACCCTGACCTTGACTGTGACCCTGACCTCCACCCTGACCTTGACTCTGACCCTGACCTCCACCCTGACCTTGACCCTGACCCTGACCGCTGCCCTGACCTTGACTGTGACCCTGACCTCCACCCTGACCTCCACCCTGACCTTGACTGTGACCCTGACCTCCGACCTGACCTTGACCCTGACCCTGACCTCCACCCTGACCTTGACCCTGACCCTGACCGCTGCCCTGACCTTGACTGTGACCCTGACCTCCTCCCTGACCTCCACCCTGACTTTTACTGTGACCCTGACCTCCACCCTCACCTTGACTCTGACCCTGACCTCCACCCTGACCTTGACCCTGACCCTGACCTCCACCCTGACCTGGACCCTGACCCTGACCTCCTCCCTGACCTCCACCCTGACCTTGACTGTGACCGTAACCTCCACCCTGACCTTGACCCTGACCCTGACCTCCGACCTGACCTTGACTCTGACCCTGACCTCCACCCTGACCTTGACCCTGACCGTGACCTCTACCCTGACCTTGACTGTGACCGTAACCTCCACGCTGACCTTGACCCTGACCCTGACCTCCACCCTGACGTTGACCCTGACCGTGACCTCCACCCTGACCTTGACTGTGACCGTAACCTCCACCCTGACCTTGACCCTGACCCTGACCTCCACCCTGACCTTGACCCTGACCCTGACCTCCACCCTGACCTTGACCCTGACCCTGACCCTCACTCTGACCTTGACCCAGACCGTGACCTCCACCCTTAGCTTGTCCCTGACCCTGACGTTCACCCTGACCTTGACTCTGACCCTGACCTCCACCCTGACCTTGACCCTGACCGTGACCTCTACCCTGACCTTGACTGTGACCCTGACCTCCACCCTGACCTTGACTCTGACCCTGACCTCCACTCTGACCTTGACCCTGACCGTGACCTCTACCCTGACCTTGACTGTGACCGTGACCTCTACCCTGACCTTGACTGTGACCGGAACCTCCACCCTGACCTTGACTGTGACCCTGACCTCCACCCTGACCTTGACCCTGACCCTGACCGCCGCCCTGACCTTGACTGCGACCCTGACCTCCACCCTGACCTCCACCCTGACCTTGACTGTGACCCTGACCTCCACCCTGACCTTGACCCTGACCCTGACCCTCACTCTGAACTTGACCCAGACCGTGACCTCCACCCTGACCTTGACCTTGACCCTGACCTCTACCCTGACCTTGACCCTGACCCTGACCTCCACCCTGACCTTGACCCTGACCCTGACCTCCACCCTGACCTGGACCCTGACCCTGACCTCCTCCCTGACCTCCACCCTGACCTTGACTGTGACCGTAACCTCCACCCTGACCTTGACCCTGACCCTGACCTCCACCCTGACCTTGACTCTGACCCTGACCTCCACCCTGACCTTGACCCTGACCGTGACCTCTACCCTGACCTTGACTGTGACCGTAACCTCCACGCTGACCTTGACCCTGACCCTGACCTCCACCCTGACGTTGACCCTGACCGTGACCTCCACCCTGACCTTGACTGTGACCGTAACCTCCACCCTGACCTTGACCCTGACCCTGACCTCCACCCTGACCTGGATTCTGACCCTGACCTCCTCCCTGACCTCCACCCTGACCTTGACTGTGACCGTAACCTCCACCCTGACCTTGACCCTGACCCTGACCGCCGCCCTGACCTTGACTGTGACCCTGACCTCCACCCTGACCTCCACCCTGACCTTGACTCTGACCCTGACCTCCACCCTGACCTTGAACCTGACCCTGACCTCCCCGCTGACCTTGACTCTGACCCTGACCTCCACTCTGACCTTGACTGTGACCCTGACCTCCACCCTGACCTTGACCCTGACCGTGACCTCTACCCTGACCTTGACTGTGACCGTAACCTCCACCCTGACCTTGACTGTGACCCTGACCTCCACCCTGACCTTGACCCTGACCGTGACCTCTACCCTGACCTTGACTGTGACCGTAACCTCCACCCTGACGTTGACCCTGACCCTGACCTCCACCCTGACGTTGACCCTGACCGTGACTTCCACCCTGACCTTGACTGTGACCGTCACCTCCACCCTGACCTTGACCCTGACCCTGACCTCCACCCTGACCTGTACCCTGACCCTGACCTCCTCCCTGACCTCCACCCTGACCTTGACTGTGACCGTAACCTCCACCCTGACCTTGACCCTGACCCTGACCCTCACTCTGACCTTGACCCAGACCGTGACCTCCACCCTGACCTCCACCCTGACCTTGACTGTGACCCTGACCTCCACCCTGACCTTGACTGTGACCCTGACCTCCACCCTGACCTTGACCCTGACCCTGACCACCGCCCTGACCTTGACTGTGACCCTGACCTCCACCCTGACCTTGACCCTGACCCTGACCTCCACCCTGACCTTGACTGTGACCCTGACCTCCACCCTGACCTTGACCCTGACCCTGACCGCCGCCCTGACCTTGACTGCGACCCTGACCTCCACCCTGACCTCCACCCTGACCTTGACTGTGACCCTGACCTCCACCCTGACCTTGACCCTGACCCTGACCTCCACCCTGACCTTGACCTTGACCCTGACCTCCACCCTGACCTTGACCCTGACCCTGACCTCCACCCTGACCTCCACCCTGACCTTGACTGTGACCCTGACCTCCACCCTGACCTTGACCCTGACCCTGACCTCCACCCTGACCTTGACCTTGACCCTGACCTCCACCCTGACCTTGACCCTGACCCTGACCTCCACCCTGACCTTGACTGTGACCGTAACCTCCACCCTGACCTTGACCCTGACCCTGACCTCCACCCTGACCTTGACTCTGACCCTGACCTCCACCCTGACCTTGACCCTGACCCTGACCTCCACCCTGACCTTGACCCTGACCCTGACCTCCACCCTGACCTTGACCCTGACCCTGACCCTCACTCTGACCTTGACCCAGACCGTGACCTCCACCCTTAGCTTGACCCTGACCCTGACGTTCACGCTGACCTTGACCCTGACCCTGACCTCCACCCTGACCATGACCTTGACCCTGACCTCCACCCTGACCTTGACCCTGACCCTGACCTCCACCCTGACCTTGACTCTGACCCCGACCTCCACCCTGACCTTGACCCTGACCCTGACCTCCACCCTGACCTTGACCCTGACCCTGACCTCCACCCTGACCTTGACCCTGACCCTGACCTCCACCCTGACTTTGACTGTGACCCTGACCTCCACCCTGACCTTGACCCTGACCCTGACTTCCACCCTGACCTTGACCGTGACCCTGACCTCCACCCTGACCTTGACCCTGACCCTGACCTCCACCCTGACCTTGACCCTGACCCTGACCCTCACTCTGACCTTGACCCAGACCGTGACCCCCACCCTGACCTCCACCCTGACCTTGACTGTGACCCTGACCTCTACTTAGACCTTGACCCTGACCCTGACCTCCACCCTGACCTTGACCCTGACCCTGACCTCCACCCTGACCTTGACTCTGACCCTGACCTCCACCCTGACCTTGACCCTGACCGTGACCTCTACCCTGACCTTGACTGTGACCCTGACCTCCACCCTGACCTTGACTCTGACCCTGACCTCCACCCTGACCTTGACCCTGACCGTGACCTCTACCCTGACCTTGACTGTGACCGTGACCTCTACCCTGACCTTGACTGTGACCGTAACCTCCACCCTGACCTTGACTGTGACCCTGACCTCCACCCTGACCTTGACCCTGACCCTGACCGCCGCCCTGACCTTGACTGCGACCCTGACCTCCACCCTGACCTCCACCCTGACCTTGACTGTGACCCTGACCTCCACCCTGACCTTGACCCTGACCCTGACCCTCACTCTGAACTTGACCCAGACCGTGACCTCCACCCTGACCTTGACCTTGACCCTGACCTCCACCCTGACCTTGACCCTGACCCTGACCTCCACCCTGACCTTGAACCTGACCCTGACCTCCCCGCTGAGCTTGACTCTGACCCTGACCTCCACCCTGACCTTGACTGTGACCCTGACCTCCACCCTGACCTTGACCCTGACCCTGACCGCCGCCCTGACCTTGACTCCGACCCTGACCTCCACCCTGACCTCCACCCTGACCTTGACTGTGACCCTGACCTCCACCCTGACCTTGACTCTGACCCTGACCTCCACCCTGACCTTGACCCTGACCCTGACCGCTGCCCTGACCTTGACTGTGACCCTGACCTTCACCCTGACCTCCACCCTGACCTTGACTGTGACCCTGACCTCCACCCTGACCTTGACCCTGACCCTGACCTCCACCCTGACCTTGACCCTGACCCTGACCGCTGCCCTGACCTTGACTGTGACCCTGACCTCCACCCTGACCTCCACCCTGACCTTGACTCTGACCCTGACCTCCACCCTGACCTTGACCCTGACCGTGACCTCTACCCTGACCTTGACTGTGACCGTAACCTCCACCCTGACCTTGACCCTGATCCTGACATCCTCCCTGACCTCCCCGCTGACCTTGACCTTGACCCTGACCTCCACCCTGACCTTGACCCTGACCCTGACCGCCGCCCTGACCTTGACTGTGACCCTGACCTCCACCCTGACCTCCACCCTGACCTTGACTCTGACCCTGACCTCCACCCTGACCTTGAACCTGACCCTGACCTCCCCGCTGACCTCGACTCTGACCCTGACCTCCACCCTGACCTTGTCTGTGACCCTGACCTCCACTCTGATCTTGACCCTGACCCTGACCGCCGCCCTGACCTTCACTCCGACCCTGACCTCCACCCTGACCTCCACCCTGACCTTGACTGTGACCCTGACCTCCACCCTGACCTTGACTCTGACCCTGACCTCCACCCTGACCTTGACCCTGACCCTGACCTCGACCCTGACCTGGACCCTGACCCTGACCTCCTCCCTGACCTCCACTCTGACCTTGACTGTGACCGTAACCTCCACCCTGACCTTGACCCTGACCCTGACCCTCACTCTGACCTTGACCCAGACCGTGACCTCCACCCTGACGTCCACCCTGACCTTGACTGTGACCCTGACCTCCACCCTGACCTTGACTGTGACCCTGACCTCCACCCTGACCTTGACCCTGACCCTGACCGCCGCCCTGACCTTGACTGTGACCCTGACCTCCACCCTGACCTTGACCCTGACCGTGACCTCTACCCTGACCTTGACTGTGACCGTAACCTCCACCCTGACCTTGACTCTGACCCTGACCTCCACCCTGACCTTGACCCTGACCGTGACCTCTACCCTGACCTTGACTGTGACCGTAACCTCCACCCTGACCTTGACTGTGACCCTGACCCCCACCCTGACCTTGACCCTGACCGTGACCTCTACCCTGACCTTGACTGTGACCGTAACCTCCACCCTGACCTTGACCCTGACCCTGACCTCCACCCTGACGTTGACCCTGACCGTGACTTCCACCCTGACCTTGACTGTGACCGTAACCTCCACCCTGACCTTGACCCTGACCCTGACCTTCACCCTGACCTGGACCCTGACCCTGACCTCCTCCCTGACCTCCACCCTGACCTTGACTGTGACCGTAACCTCCACCCTGACCTTGACCCTGACCCTGACCCTCACTCTGACCTTGACCCAGACTGTGACCTCCACCCTGACCTCCACCCTGACCTTGACTGTGACCCTGTCCTCCACCCTGACCTTAACTGTGACCCTGACCTCCACCCTGACCTTGACCCTGACCCTGACCACCGCCCTGACCTTGACTGTGACCCTGACCTCCACCCTGACCTTGACCCTGACCCTGACCTCCACCCTGACCTTGACCCTGACCCTGACCTCCCCGCTGACCTTGACCCTGACCCTGACCTCCACCCTGACTTCGACTGTGACCCTGACCTCCACCCTGACCTTGACTCTGACCCTGACCTTCACCCTGACCTTGACCCTGACCCTGACCCCCACCCTGACCTTGACTGTGACCGTAACCTCCACCCCGACCTTGACCCTGACCCTGACCCCCACCCTGACCTTGACTGTGACCCTGACCTCAGCCCTGACCTTGACTCTGACCCTGACCTCCACCCTGACCTTGACCCTGACCGTGACCTCTACCCTGACCTTGACTGTGACCGTAACCTCCACCCTGACGTTGACCCTGACCCTGACCTCCACCCTGACGTTGACCCTGACCGTGACTTCCACCCTGACCTTGACTGTGACCGTCACCTCCACCCTGACCTTGACCCTGACCCTGACGTCCACCCTGACCTTGACTGTGACCCTGACCTCCACCCTGACCTTGACTGTGACCCTGACCTCCACCCTGACCTTGACCCTGACCCTGACCGCCGCCCTGACCTTGACTGTGACCCTGACCTCCACCCTGACCTTGACCCTGACCGTGACCTCTACCCTGACCTTGACTGTGACCGTAACCTCCACCCTGACCTTGACTCTGACCCTGACCTCCACCCTGACCTTGACCCTGACCGTGACCTCTACCCTGACCTTGACTGTGACCGTAACCTCCACCCTGACCTTGACTGTGACCCTGACCCCCACCCTGACCTTGACCCTGACCGTGACCTCTACCCTGACCTTGACTGTGACCGTAACCTCCACCCTGACCTTGACCCTGACCCTGACCTCCACCCTGACGTTGACCCTGACCGTGACTTCCACCCTGACCTTGACTGTGACCGTAACCTCCACCCTGACCTTGACCCTGACCCTGACCTCCACCCTGACCTTGACTCTGACCCTGACCTCCACCCTGACCTTGACCCTGACCCTGACCTCCACCCTGACCTTGACCCTGACCCTGACCTCCACCCTGACCTTGACCCTGACCCTGACCCTCACTCTGACCTTGACCCAGACCGTGACCTCCACCCTTAGCTTGACCCTGACCCTGACGTTCACGCTGACCTTGACCCTGACCCTGACCTCCACCCTGACCTTGACCCTGACCCTGACCCTCACTCTGACCTTGACCCAGACCGTGACCTCCACCCTGACCATGACCTTGACCCTGACCTCCACCCTGACCTTGACCCTGACCCTGACCTCCACCCTGACCTTGACCCTGACCCTGACCTCCACCCTGACCTTGACTCTGACCCTGACCTCCACCCTGACCTTGACCCTGACCCTGACCTCCACCCTGACCTTGACTCTGACCCTGACCTCCACCCTGACCTTGACCCTGACCCTGACCTCCACCCTGACCTTGACTCTGACCCCGACCTCCACCCTGACCTTGACCCTGACCCTGACCTCCACCCTGACCTTGACCCTGACCCTGACCTCCACCCTGACCTTGACCCTGACCCTGACCTCCACCCTGACTTTGACTGTGACCCTGACCTCCACCCTGACCTTGACCCTGACCCTGACTTCCACCCTGACCTTGACCGTGACCCTGACCTCCACCCTGACCTTGACTCTGACCCTGACCTCCACCCTGACCTTGACCCTGACCCTGACCTCCACCCTGACCTTGACTCTGACCCCGACCTCCACCCTGACCTTGACCCTGACCCTGACCTCCACCCTGACCTTGACCCTGACCCTGACCTCCACCCTGACCTTGACCCTGACCCTGACCTCCACCCTGACTTTGACTGTGACCCTGACCTCCACCCTGACCTTGACCCTGACCCTGACTTCCACCCTGACCTTGACCGTGACCCTGACCTCCACCCTGACCTTGACCCTGACCCTGACCTCCACCCTGACCTTGACCCTGACCCTGACCCTCACTCTGACCTTGACCCAGACCGTGACCCCCACCCTGACCTCCACCCTGACCTTGACTGTGACCCTGACCTCTACTTAGACCTTGACCCTGACCCTGACCTCCACCCTGACCTTGACCCTGACCCTGACCTCCACCCTGACCTTGACTCTGACCCTGACCTCCACCCTGACCTTGACCCTGACCGTGACCTCTACCCTGACCTTGACTGTGACCCTGACCTCCACCCTGACCTTGACTCTGACCCTGACCTCCACCCTGACCTTGACCCTGACCGTGACCTCTACCCTGACCTTGACTGTGACCGTGACCTCTACCCTGACCTTGACTGTGACCGTAACCTCCACCCTGACCTTGACTGTGACCCTGACCTCCACCCTGACCTTGACCCTGACCCTGACCGCCGCCCTGACCTTGACTGCGACCCTGACCTCCACCCTGACCTCCACCCTGACCTTGACTGTGACCCTGACCTCCACCCTCACCTTGACCCTGACCCTGACCCTCACTCTGAACTTGACCCAGACCGTGACCTCCACCCTGACCTTGACCTTGACCCTGACCTCCACCCTGACCTTGACCCTGACCCTGACCTCCACCCTGACCTTGAACCTGACCCTGACCTCCCCGCTGACCTTGACTCTGACCCTGACCTCCACCCTGACCTTGACTGTGACCCTGACCTCCACCCTGACCTTGACCCTGACCCTGACCGCCGCCCTGACCTTGACTCCGACCCTGACCTCCACCCTGACCTCCACCCTGACCTTGACTGTGACCCTGACCTCCACCCTGACCTTGACTCTGACCCTGACCTCCACCCTGACCTTGACCCTGACCCTGACCGCTGCCCTGACCTTGACTGTGACCCTGACCTCCACCCTGACCTCCACCCTGACCTTGACTGTTACCCTGACCTCCACCCTGACCTTGACCCTGACCCTGACCTCCACCCTGCCCTTGACCCTGACCCTGACCGCTGCCCTGACCTTGACTGTGACCCTGACCTCCACCCTGACCTCCACCCTGACCTTGACTCTGACCCTGACCTCCACCCTGACCTTGACCCTGACCGTGACCTCTACCCTGACCTTGACTGTGACCGTAACCTCCACCCTGACCTTGACCCTGATCCTGACATCCTCCCTGACCTCCCCGCTGACCTTGACCTTGACCCTGACCTCCACCCTGACCTTGACCCTGACCCTGACCGCCGCCCTGACCTTGACTGTGACCCTGACCTCCACCCTGACCTCCACCCTGACCTTGACTCTGACCCTGACCTCCACCCTGACCTTGAACCTGACCCTGACCTCCCCGATGACCTTGACTCTGACCCTGACCTCCACCCTGACCTTTTTTGTGACCCTGACCTCCACCCTGATCTTGACCCTGACCCTGACCGCCGCCCTGACCTTCACTCCGACCCTGACCTCCACCCTGACCTCCACCCTGACCTTGACTGTGACCCTGACCTCCACCCTGACCTTGACTCTGACCCTGACCTCCACCCTGACCTTGACCCTGACCCTGACCTCCACCCTGACCTGGACCCTGACCCTGACCTCCTCCCTGACCTCCACCCTGACCTTGACTGTGACCGTAACCTCCACCCTGACCTTGACCCTGACCCTGACCTCCACCCTGACCTTGACTCTGACCCTGACCTCCACCCTGACCTTGACCCTGACCGTGACCTCTACCCTGACCTTGACTGTGACCGTAACCTCCACGCTGACCTTGACCCTGACCCTGACCTCCACCCTGACGTTGACCCTGACCGTGACCTCCACCCTGACCTTGACTGTGACCGTAACCTCCACCCTGACCTTGACCCTGACCCTGACCTCCACCCTGACCTGGATTCTGACCCTGACCTCCTTCCTGACCTCCACCCTGACCTTGACTGTGACCGTAACCTCCACCCTGACCTTGACCCTGACCCTGACCGCCGCCCTGACCTTGACTGTGACCCTGACCTCCACCCTGACCTCCACCCTGACCTTGACTCTGACCCTGACCTCCACCCTGACCTTGAACCTGACCCTGACCTCCCCGCTGACCTTGACTCTGACCCTGATCTCCACTCTGACCTTGACTGTGACCCTGACCTCCACCCTGACCTTGACCCTGACCCTGACCGCCGCCCTGACCTTGACTCCGACCCTGACCTCCACCCTGACCTTCACCCTGACCTTGACTGTGACCCTGACCTCCACCCTGACCTTGACTCTGACCCTGACCCCCACCCTGACCTTGACCCTGACCCTGACCTCGACCCTGACCTGGACCCTGACCCTGACCTCCTCCCTGACCTCCACTCTGACCTTGACTGTGACCGTAACCTCCACCCTGACCTTGACCCTGACCCTGACCCTCACTCTGACCTTGACCCAGACCGTGACCTCCACCCTGACGTCCACCCTGACCTTGACTGTGACCCTGACCTCCACCCTGACCTTGACTGTGACCCTGACCTCCACCCTGACCTTGACCCTGACCCTGACCGCCGCCCTGACCTTGACTGTGACCCTGACCTCCACCCTGACCTTGACCCTGACCGTGACCTCTACCCTGACCTTGACTGTGACCGTAACCTCCACCCTGACCTTGACCCTGACCCTGACCTCCACCCTGACGTTGACCCTGACCGTGACCTCCACCCTGACCTTGACTGTGACCGTAACCTCCACCCTGAGCTTGACCCTGACCCTGACCTCCACCCTGACCTGGACCCTGACCCTGACCTCCACCCTGACCTTGACTCTGACCCTGACCTCCACCCTGACCTTGACCCTGACCGTGACCTCTACCCTGACCTTGACTGTGACCGTAACCTCCACCCTGACCTTGACTGTGACCCTGACCCCCACCCTGTCCTTGACCCTGACCGTGACCTCTACCCTGACCTTGACTGTGACCGTAACCTCCACCCTGACCTTGACCCTGACCCTGACCTCCACCCTGACGTTGACCCTGACCGTGACTTCCACCCTGACCTTGACTGTGACCGTAACCTCCACCCTGACCTTGACCCTGACCCTGACCTCCACCCTGACCTGGACCCTGACCCTGACCTCCTCCCTGACCTCCACCCTGACCTTGACTGTGACCGTAACCTCCACCCTGACCTTGACCCTGACCCTGACCCTCACTCTGACCTTGACCCAGACTGTGACCTCCACCCTGACCTCCACCCTGACCTTGACTGTGACCCTGTCCTCCACCCTGACCTTAACTGTGACCCTGACCTCCACCCTGACCTTGACCCTGACCCTGACCACCGCCCTGACCTTGACTGTGACCCTGACCTCCACCCTGACCTTGACCCTGACCCTGACCTCCACCCTGACCTTGACCCTGACCCTGACCTCCCCGCTGACCTTGACCCTGACCCTGACCTCCACCCTGACTTCGACTGTGACCCTGACCTCCACCCTGACCTTGACTCTGACCCTGACCTTCACCCTGACCTTGACCCTGACCCTGACCCCCACCCTGACCTTGACTGTGACCGTAACCTCCACCCCGACCTTGACCCTGACCCTGACCCCCACCCTGACCTTGACTGTGACCCTGACCTCAGCCCTGACCTTGACTCTGACCCTGACCTCCACCCTGACCTTGACTGTGACCCTGACCTCCACCCTGACCTTGACCCTGACCCTGACCGCCGCCCTGACCTTGACTGCGACCCTGACCTCCACCCTGACCTCCACCCTGACCTTGACTGTGACCCTGACCTCCACCCTGACCTTGACCCTGACCCTGACCTCCACCCTGACCTTGACCTTGACCCTGACCTGCACCCTGACCTTGACCCTGACCCTGACCTCCACCCTGACCTTGACCCAGACCGTGACCTCCACCCTGACCATGACCTTGACCCTGACCTCCACCCTGACCTTGACCCTGACCCTGACCTCCACCCTGACCTTGACCCTGACCCTGACCTCCACCCTGACCTTGACTCTGACCCTGACCTCCACCCTGACCTTGACCCTCACCCTGACTTCCACCCTGACCTTGACCGTGACCCTGACCTCCACCCTGACCTTGACCCTGACCCTGACCTCCACCCTGACCTTGACCCTGACAGTGACCCTCACTCTGACCTTGACCCAGACCGTGACCCCCACCCTGACCTCCACCCTGACCTTGACTGTGACCCTGACCTCTACTTAGACCTTGACCCTGACCCTGACCTCCACCCTGACCTTGATCCTGACCCTGACCTCCACCCTGACCTTGACTCTGACCCTGACCTCCACCCTGACCTTGACCCTGACCGTGACCTCTACCCTGACCTTGACTGTGACCCTGACCTCCACCCTGACCTTGACTCTGACCCTGACCTCCACCCTGACCTTGACCCTGACCGTGACCTCTACCCTGACCTTGACTGTGACCGTGACCTCTACCCTGACCTTGACTGTGACCGTAACCTCCACCCTGACCTTGACTGTGACCCTGACCTCCACCCTGACCTTGACCCTGACCCTGACCGCCGCCCTGACCTTGACTGCGACCCTGACCTCCACCCTGACCTCCACCCTGACCTTGACTGTGACCCTGACCTCCACCCTGACCTTGACCCTGACCCTGACCCTCACTCTGAACTTGACCCAGACCGTGACCTCCACCCTGACCTTGAACCTTGACCCTGACCTCACCCTGACCTTGACCCTGACCCTGACCTCCACCCTGACCTTGAACCTGACCCTGACCTCCCCGCTGACCTTGACTCTGACCCTGACCTCCACCCTGACCTTGACTGTGACCGTAACCTCCACCCTGACCTTGACCCTGACCCTGACCCTCACTCTGACCTTGACCCAGACTGTGACCTCCACCCTGACCTCCACCCTGACCTTGACTGTGACCCTGACCTCCACCCTGACCTTGACTGTGACCCTGACCTCCACCCTGACCTTGACCCTGACCCTGACCACCGCCCAGACCTTGACTGTGACCCTGACCTCCACCCTGACCTTGACCCTGACCCTGACCTCCACCCTGACCTTGACCCTGACCCTGACCTCCCCCCTGACCTTGACCCTGACCCTGACCTCCACCCTGACCTTGACTCTGACCCTGACCTCCACCCTGACCTTGACCCTCACCCTGACTTCCACCCTGACCTTGACCGTGACCCTGACCTCCACCCTGACCTTGACCCTGACCCTGACCTCCACCCTGACCTTGACCCTGACCCTGACCCTCACTCTGACCTTGACCCAGACCGTGACCCCCACCCTGACCTCCACCCTGACCTTGACTGTGACCCTGACCTCTACTTAGACCTTGACCCTGACCCTGACCTCCACCCTGACGTTGACCCTGACCCTGACCTCCACCCTGACGTTGACCCTGACCGTGACTTCCACCCTGACCTTGACTGTGACCGTCACCTCCACCCTGACCTTGACCCTGACCCTGACCCCCACCCTGACCTTGACTGTGACCCTGACCTCAGCCCTGACCTTGACTCTGACCCTGACCTCCACCCTGACCTTGACTGTGACCCTGACCTCCACCCTGACCTTGACCCTGACCCTGACCGCCGCCCTGACCTTGACTGCGACCCTGACCTCCACCCTGACCTCCACCCTGACCTTGACTGTGACCCTGACCTCCACCCTGACCTTGACCCTGACCCTGACCTCCACCCTGACCTTGACCTTGACCCTGACCTGCACCCTGACCTTGACCCTGACCCTGACCTCCACCCTGACCTTGACCCAGACCGTGACCTCCACCCTGACCATGACCTTGACCCTGACCTCCACCCTGACCTTGACCCTGACCCTGACCTCCACCCTGACCTTGACCCTGACCCTGACCTCCACCCTGACCTTGACTCTGACCCTGACCTCCACCCTGACCTTGACCCTCACCCTGACTTCCACCCTGACCTTGACCGTGACCCTGACCTCCACCCTGACCTTGACCCTGACCCTGACCTCCACCCTGACCTTGACCCTGACAGTGACCCTCACTCTGACCTTGACCCAGACCGTGACCCCCACCCTGACCTCCACCCTGACCTTGACTGTGTCCCTGACCTCTACTTAGACCTTGACCCTGACCCTGACCTCCACCCTGACCATGATCCTGACCCTGACCTCCACCCTGACCTTGACTCTGACCCTGACCTCCACCCTGACCTTGACCCTGACCGTGACCTCTACCCTGACCTTGACTGTGACCCTGACCTCCACCCTGACCTTGACTCTGACCCTGACCTCCACCCTGACCTTGACCCTGACCGTGACCTCTACCCTGACCTTGACTGTGACCGTGACCTCTACCCTGACCTTGACTGTGACCGTAACCTCCACCCTGACCTTGACTGTGACCCTGACCTCCACCCTGACCTTGACCCTGACCCTGACCGCCGCCCTGACCTTGACTGCGACCCTGACCTCCACCCTGACCTCCACCCTGACCTTGACTGTGACCCTGACCTCCACCCTGACCTTGACCCTGACCCTGACCCTCACTCTGAACTTGACCCAGACCGTGACCTCCACCCTGACCTTGACCTTGACCCTGACCTCCACCCTGACCTTGACCCTGACCCTGACCTCCACCCTGACCTTGAACCTGACCCTGACCTCCCCGCTGACCTTGACTCTGACCCTGACCTCCACCCTGACCTTGAATGTGACCGTAACCTCCACCCTGACCTTGACCCTGACCCTGACCCTCACTCTGACCTTGACCCAGACTGTGACCTCCACCCTGACCTCCACCCTGACCTTGACTGTGACCCTGACCTCCACCCTGACCTTGACTGTGACCCTGACCTCCACCCTGACCTTGACCCTGACCCTGACCACCGCCCTGACCTTGACTGTGACCCTGACCTCCACCCTGACCTTGACCCTGACCCTGACCTCCACCCTGACCTTGACCCTGACCCTGACCTCCCCGCTGACCTTGACCCTGACCCTGACCTCCACCCTGACTTCGACTGTGACCCTGACCTCCACCCTGACCTTGACTCTGACCCTGACCTTCACCCTGACCTTGACCCTGACCCTGACCTCCACCCTGACCTTGACTGTGACCGTAACCTCCACCCCGACCTTGACCCTGACCCTGACCCCCACCCTGACCTTGACTGTGACCCTGACCTCAGCCCTGACCTTGACTCTGACCCTGACCTCCACCCTGACCTTGACTGTGACCCTGACCTCCACCCTGACCTTGACCCTGACCCTGACCGCCGCCCTGACCTTGACTGCGACCCTGACCTCCACCCTGACCTCCACCCTGACCTTGAATGTGACCCTGACCTCCACCCTGACCTTGACCCTGACCCTGACCTCCACCCTGACCTTGACCTTGACCCTGACCTCCACCCTGACCTTGACCCTGACCCTGACCTCCACCCTGACCTTGACCCAGACCGTGACCTCCACCCTGACCATGACCTTGACCCTGACCTCCACCCTGACCTTGACCCTGTCCCTGACCTCCACCCTGACCTTGACCCTGACCCTGACCTCCACCCTGACCTTGACTCTGACCCTGACCTCCACCCTGACCTTGACCCTCACCCTGACTTCCACCCTGACCTTGACCGTGACCCTGACCTCCACCCTGACCTTGACCCTGACCCTGACCTCCACCCTGACCTTGACCCTGACCCTGACCCTCACTCTGACCTTGTCCCAGACCGTGACCCCCACCCTGACCTCCACCCTGACCTTGACTGTGACCCTGACCTCTACTTAGACCTTGACCCTGACCCTGACCTCCACCCTGACCTTGACCCTGACCCTGACCTCCACCCTGACCTTGACTCTGACCCTGACCTCCACCCTGACCTTGACCCTGACCGTGACCTCTACCCTGACCTTGACTGTGACCCTGACCTCCACCCTGACCTTGACTCTGACCCTGACCTCCACCCTGACCTTGACCCTGACCGTGACCTCTACCCTGACCTTGACTGTGACCGTGACCTCTACCCTGACCTTGACTGTGACCGTAACCTCCACCCTGACCTTGACTGTGACCCTGACCTCCACCCTGACCTTGACCCTGACCCTGACCGCCGCCCTGACCTTGACTGCGACCCTGACCTCCACCCTGACCTCCACCCTGACCTTGACTGTGAACCTGACCTCCACCCTGACCTTGACCCTGACCCTGACCCTCACTCTGAACTTGACCCAGACCGTGACCTCCACCCTGACCTTGACCTTGACCCTGACCTCCACCCTGTCCTTGACCCTGACCCTGACCTCCACCCTGACCTTGAACCTGACCCTGACCTCCCCGCTGACCTTGACTCTGACCCTGACCTCCACCCTGACCTTGACTGTGACCCTGACCTCCACCCTGACCTTGACCCTGACCCTGACCGCCGCCCTGACCTTGACTCCGACCCTGACCTCCACCCTGACCTCCACCCTGACCTTGACTGTGACCCTGACCTCCACCCTGACCTTGACTCTGACCCTGACCTCCACCCTGACCTTGACCCTGACCCTGACCGCTGCCCTGACCTTGACTGTGACCCTGACCTCCACCCTGACCTCCACCCTGACCTTGACTGTGACCCTGACCTCCACCCTGACCTTGACCCTGACCCTGACCTCCACCCTGACCTTGACCCTGACCCTGACCGCTGCCCTGACCTTGACTGTGACCCTGACCTCCACCCTGACCTCCACCCTGACCTTGACTCTGACCCTGACCTCCACCCTGACCTTGACCCTGACCGCGACCTCTACCCTGACCTTGACTGTGACCGTAACCTCCACCCTGACCTTGACCCTGACCCTGACATCCTCCCTGACCTCCCCGCTGACCTTGACCTTGACCCTGACCTCCACCCTGACCTCGACCCTGACCCTGACCGCCGCCCTGACCTTGACTGTGACCCTGACCTCCACCCTGACCTTGAACCTGACCCTGACCTCCCCGCTGACCTTGACTCTGACCCTGACCTCCACCCTGACCTTGACTGTGACCCTGACCTCCACCCTGACCTTGACCCTGACCCTGACCGCCGCCCTGACCTTCACTCCGACCCTGACCTCCACCCTGACCTCCACCCTGACCTTGACTGTGACCCTGACCTCCACCCTGACCTTGACTCTGACCCTGACCTCCACCCTGACCTTGACCCTGACCCTGACCTCCACCCTGACCTGGACCCTGACCCTGACCTCCTCCCTGACCTCCACCCTGACCTTGACTGTGACCGTAACCTCCACCCTGACCTTGACCCTGACCCTGACCTCCACCCTGACCTTGACTCTGACCCTGACCTCCACCCTGACCTTGACCCTGACCGTGACCTCTACCCTGACCTTGACTGTGACCGTAACCTCCACGCTGACCTTGACCCTGACCCTGACCTCCACCCTGACGTTGACCCTGACCGTGACCTCCACCCTGACCTTGACTGTGACCGTAACCTCCACCCTGACCTTGACCCTGACCCTGACCACCACCCTGACCTGGATTCTGACCCTGACCTCCTCCCTGACCTCCACCCTGACCTTGACTGTGACCGTAACCTCCACCCTGACCTTGACCCTGACCCTGACCGCCGCCCTGACCTTGACTGTGACCCTGACCTCCACCCTGACCTCCACCCTGACCTTGACTCTGACCCTGACCTCCACCCTGACCTTGAACCTGACCCTGACCTCCCCGCTGACCTTGACTCTGACCCTGACCTCCACTCTGACCTTGACTGTGACCCTGACCTCCACCCTGACCTTGACCCTGACCCTGACCGCCGCCCTGACCTTGACTCCGACCCTGACCTCCACCCTGACCTCCACCCTGACCTTGACTGTGACCCTGACCTCCACCCTGACCTTGACTCTGACCCTGACCCCCACCCTGACCTTGACCCTGACCCTGACCTTGACCCTGACCTGGACCCTGACCCTGACCTCCTCCCTGACCTCCACCCTGACCTTGACTGTGACCGTAACCTCCACCCTGACCTTGACCCTGACCCTGACCCTCACTCTGACCTTGACCCAGACCGTGACCTCCACCCTGACGTCCACCCTGACCTTGACTGTGACCCTGACCTCCACCCTGACCTTGACTGTGACCCTGACCTCCACCCTGACCTTGACCCTGACCCTGACCGCCGCCCTGACCTTGACTGTGACCCTGACCTCCACCCTGACCTTGACCCTGACCGTGACCTCTACCCTGACCTTGACTGTGACCGTAACCTCCACCCTGACCTTGACCCTGACCCTGACCTCCACCCTGACGTTGACCCTGACCGTGACCTCCACCCTGACCTTGACTGTGACCGTAACCTCCACCCTGACCTTGACCCTGACCCTGACCTCCACCCTGACCTGGACCCTGACCCTGACCTCCACCCTGACCTTGACTCTGACCCTGACCTCCACCCTGACCTTGACCCTGACCGTGACCTCTACCCTGACCTTGACTGTGACCGTAACCTCCACCCTGACCTTGACTGTGACCCTGACCTCCACCCTGACCTTGACCCTGACCGTGACCTCTACCCTGACCTTGACTGTGACCGTAACCTCCACCCTGACCTTGACCCTGACCCTGACCTCCACCCTGACATTGACCCTGACCGTGACTTCCACCCTGACCTTGACTGTGACCGTAACCTCCACCCTGACCTTGACCCTGACCCTGACCTCCACCCTGACCTGGACCCTGACCCTGACCTCCTCCCTGACCTCCACCCTGACCTTGACTGTGACCGTAACCTCCACCCTGACCTTGACCCTGACCCTGACCCTCACTCTGACCTTGACCCAGACCGTGACCTCCACCCTGACCTTGACTGTGACCCTGACCTCCACCCTGACCTTGACCCTGACCCTGACCACCGCCCTGACCTTGACTGTGACCCTGACCTCCACCCTGACCTTGACCCTGACCCTGACCTCCACCCTGACCTTGACCCTGACCCTGACCTCCCCGCTGACCTTGACCCTGACCCTGACCTCCACCCTGACTTCGACTGTGACCCTGACCTCCACCCTGACCTTGACCCTGACCCTGACCTCCACCCTGACCTTGACCCTGACCCTGACTTCCACCCTGACCTTGACTGTGACCCTGACCTCCACCCTGACCTTGACCCTGACCCTGACCTCCACCCTGACCTTGACCTTGACCCTGACCTCCACCCTGACCTCGACCCTGACCCTGACCGCCGCCCTGACCTTGACTGCGACCCTGACCTCCACCCTGACCTCCACCCTGACCTTGACTGTGACCCTGACCTCCACCCTGACCTTGACCCTGACCCTGACCTCCACCCTGACCTTGACCTTGACCCTGACCTCCACCCTGACCTTGACCCTGACCCTGACCTCCACCCTGACCTCCACCCTGACCTTGACTGTGACCCTGACCTCCACCCTGACCTTGACTGTGACCCTGACCTCCACCCTGACCTTGACCCTGACCCTGACCTCCACCCTGACCTTGACCTTGACCCTGACCTCCACCCTGACCTTGACCCTGACCCTGACCTCCACCCTGACCTTGACTGTGACCGTAACCTCCACCCTGACCTTGACCCTGACCCTGACGTCCACCCTGACCTTGACTGTGACCCTGACCTCGACCCTGACCTTGACTGTGACCCTGACCTCCACCCTGACCTTGACCCTGACCCTGACCGCCGCCCTGACCTTGACTCCGACCCTGACCTCCACCCTGACCTCCACCCTGACCTTGACTGTGACCCTGACCTCCACCCTGACCTTGACTCTGACCCTGACCGCCACCCTGACCTTGACCCTGACCCTGACCTCCACCCTGACCTGGACCCTGACCCTGACCTCCTCCCTGACCTCCACCCTGACCTTGACCCTGACCCTGACCTCCACCCTGACCTTGACCCTGACCCTGACCTCCACCCTGACCTTGACCCTGACCCTGACCTCCACCCTGACCTTGACTGTGACCCTGACCTCCACCATGACCTTGACCCTGACCCTGACCTCCACCCTGACCTTGACCCTGACCCTGACCTCCACCCTGACCTTGACCCTGACCCTGACCGCCGCCCTGACCTTGACTGCGACCCTGACCTCCACCCTGACCTCCACCCTGACCTTGACTGTGACCCTGACCTCCACCCTGACCTTGACACTGACCCTGACCTCCACCCTGACCTTGACCCTGACCCTGACCTCCACCCTGACCTTGACCCTGACCCTGACCTCCACCCTGACCTTGACTCTGACCCTGACCTCCACTCTGACCTTGACCCTGACCCTGACCTCCTCCCTGACCTTCACCCTGACCTCCACCCTGACCTTGACTCTGACCCTGACCTCCACCCTGACCTTGACCCTGACCCTGAACTCCACCCTGACCTTGACCTTGACCCTGACCTCCACCCTGACCTTGACCCTGACCCTGACCTCCACCCTGACCTTGACCTTGACCCTGACCTCCACCCTGACCTTGACCCTGACCCTGACCTCCACCCTGACCTTGACTGTGACCCTGACCTCCACCCTGACCTTGACCCTGACCCTGACTTCCACCCTGACCTTGACTGTGACCCTGACCTCCACCCTGACCTTGACCCTGACCCTGACCTCCACCCTGACCTTGACCCTGACCTTGACCCTCACTCTGACCTTGACCCAGACCGTGACCTCCACCCTGACCTCCACCCTGACCTTGACTGTGACCCTGACCTCCACCCTGACCTTGACCCTGACCCTGACCGCCGCCCTGACCTTGACTGTGACCCTGACCTCCACCCTGACCTCCATTCTGACCTTGACTGTGACCCTGACCTCCACCCTGACCTTGACTCTGACCCTGACCTCTACCCTGACCTTGACCCTGACCCTGACCTCCACCCTGACCTTGACTCTGACCCTGACCTCCACCCTGACCTTGACCCTGACCCTGACCTCCACCCTGACCCTGACCTCCACCCTGACCTTGACCCTGACCCTGACCTCCCCGCTGACCTTGACCTTGACCCTGACCTCCACCCTGACCTTGACCCTGACCCTGACCGCCGCCCTGACCTTGACTGTGACCCTGACCTCCACCCTGACCTCCACCCTGACCTTGACTGTGACCCTGACCTCCACCCTGACCTTGACTCTGACCCTGACCTCCACCCTGACCTTGACCCTGACCCTGACCTCCACCCTGACCTTGACTCTGACCCTGACCTCCACCCTGACCTTGACCCTGACCGTGACCTCTACCCTGACCTTGACTGTGACCGTAACCTCCACCCTGACCTTGACCCTGACCCTGACCTCCACCCTGACGTTGACCCTGACCGTGACCTCCACCCTGACCTTGACTGTGACCGTAACCTCCACCCTGACCTTGACCCTTACCCTGACCTCCACCCTGACCTGGACCCTGACCCTGACCTCCTCCCTGACCTCCACCCTGACCTTGACTGTGACCCTGACCTCCACCCTGACCTTGACTCTGACCCTGACCTCCACCCTGACCTTGAACCTGACCCTGACCTCCCCGCTGACCTTGACTCTGACCCTGACCTCCACTCTGACCTTGACTGTGACCCTGACCTCCACCCTGACCTTGACCCTGACCCTGACCGCCGCCCTGACCTTGACTCCGACCCTGACCTCCACCCTGACCTCCACCCTGACCTTGACTGTGACCCTGACCTCCACCCTGACCTTGACTCTGACCCTGACCCCCACCCTGACCTTGACCCTGACCCTGACCTTGACCCTGACCTGGACCCTGACCCTGACCTCCTCCCTGACCTCCACCCTGACCTTGACTGTGACCGTAACCTCCACCCTGACCTTGACCCTGACCCTGACCCTCACTCTGACCTTGACCCAGACCGTGACCTCCACCCTGACGTCCACCCTGACCTTGACTGTGACCCTGACCTCCACCCTGACCTTGACTGTGACCCTGACCTCCACCCTGACCTTGACCCTGACCCTGACCGCCGCCCTGACCTTGACTGTGACCCTGACCTCCACCCTGACCTTGACCCTGACCGTGACCTCTACCCTGACCTTGACTGTGACCGTAACCTCCACCCTGACCTTGACCCTGACCCTGACCTCCACCCTGACGTTGACCCTGACCGTGACCTCCACCCTGACCTTGACTGTGACCGTAACCTCCACCCTGACCTTGACCCTGACCCTGACCTCCACCCTGACCTGGACCCTGACCCTGACCTCCACCCTGACCTTGACTCTGACCCTGACCTCCACCCTGACCTTGACCCTGACCGTGACCTCTACCCTGACCTTGACTGTGACCGTAACCTCCACCCTGACCTTGACTGTGACCCTGACCTCCACCCTGACCTTGACCCTGACCGTGACCTCTACCCTGACCTTGACTGTGACCGTAACCTCCACCCTGACCTTGACCCTGACCCTGACCTCCACCCTGACATTGACCCTGACCGTGACTTCCACCCTGACCTTGACTGTGACCGTAACCTCCACCCTGACCTTGACCCTGACCCTGACCTCCACCCTGACCTGGACCCTGACCCTGACCTCCTCCCTGACCTCCACCCTGACCTTGACTGTGACCGTAACCTCCACCCTGACCTTGACCCTGACCCTGACCCTCACTCTGACCTTGACCCAGACCGTGACCTCCACCCTGACCTTGACTGTGACCCTGACCTCCACCCTGACCTTGACCCTGACCCTGACCACCGCCCTGACCTTGACTGTGACCCTGACCTCCACCCTGACCTTGACCCTGACCCTGACCTCCACCCTGACCTTGACCCTGACCCTGACCTCCCCGCTGACCTTGACCCTGACCCTGACCTCCACCCTGACTTCGACTGTGACCCTGACCTCCACCCTGACCTTGACCCTGACCCTGACCTCCACCCTGACCTTGACCCTGACCCTGACTTCCACCCTGACCTTGACTGTGACCCTGACCTCCACCCTGACCTTGACCCTGACCCTGACCTCCACCCTGACCTTGACCTTGACCCTGACCTCCACCCTGACCTCGACCCTGACCCTGACCGCCGCCCTGACCTTGACTGCGACCCTGACCTCCACCCTGACCTCCACCCTGACCTTGACTGTGACCCTGACCTCCACCCTGACCTTGACCCTGACCCTGACCTCCACCCTGACCTTGACCTTGACCCTGACCTCCACCCTGACCTTGACCCTGACCCTGACCTCCACCCTGACCTCCACCCTGACCTTGACTGTGACCCTGACCTCCACCCTGACCTTGACTGTGACCCTGACCTCCACCCTGACCTTGACCCTGACCCTGACCTCCACCCTGACCTTGACCTTGACCCTGACCTCCACCCTGACCTTGACCCTGACCCTGACCTCCACCCTGACCTTGACTGTGACCGTAACCTCCACCCTGACCTTGACCCTGACCCTGACGTCCACCCTGACCTTGACTGTGACCCTGACCTCGACCCTGACCTTGACTGTGACCCTGACCTCCACCCTGACCTTGACCCTGACCCTGACCGCCGCCCTGACCTTGACTCCGACCCTGACCTCCACCCTGACCTCCACCCTGACCTTGACTGTGACCCTGACCTCCACCCTGACCTTGACTCTGACCCTGACCGCCACCCTGACCTTGACCCTGACCCTGACCTCCACCCTGACCTGGACCCTGACCCTGACCTCCTCCCTGACCTCCACCCTGACCTTGACCCTGACCCTGACCTCCACCCTGACCTTGACCCTGACCCTGACCTGCACCCTGACCTTGACCCTGACCCTGACCTCCACCCTGACCTTGACTGTGACCCTGACCTCCACCATGACCTTGACCCTGACCCTGACCTCCACCCTGACCTTGACCCTGACCTCCACCCTGACCTTGACCCTGACCCTGACCTCCACCCTGACCTTGACTGTGACCCTGACCTCCACCCTGACCTTGACCCTGACCCTGACTTCCACCCTGACCTTGACTGTGACCCTGACCTCCACCCTGACCTTGACCCTGACCCTGACCTCCACCCTGACCTTGACCCTGACCCTGACCCTCACTCTGACCTTGACCCAGACCGTGACCTCCACCCTGACCTCCACCCTGACCTTGACTGTGACCCTGACCTCCACCCTGACCTTGACCCTGACCCTGACCGCCGCCCTGACCTTGACTGTGACCCTGACCTCCACCCTGACCTCCATTCTGACCTTGACTGTGACTCTGACCTCCACCCTGACCTTGACTCTGACCCTGACCTCTACCCTGACCTTGACGGTGACCCTGACCTCCACCCTGACCTTGACTCTGACCCTGACTTTCACCCTGACCTTGACCCTGACCCTGACCTCCACCCTGACCTTGACTGTGACCGTAACCTCCACCCCGACCTTGACCCTGACCCTGACCACCACCCTGACCTTGACTGTGACCCTGACCTCAGCCCTGACCTTGACTCTGACCCTGACCTCCATCCTGACCTTGACCCTGACCCTGACCTCCACCCTGACCTTGACCCTGACCCTGACCTCCACCCTGACCTTGACCCTGACCCTGACCTCCCCGCTGACCTTGACCTTGACCCTGACCTCCACCCTGACCTTGACTCTGACCCTGACCTCCACCCTGACCTTGACCCTGACCGTGACCTCTACCCTGACCTTGACTGTGACCGTAACCTCCACCCTGACTTGACCCTGACCCTGACCTCCACTCTGACCTTGACCCTGACCCTGACCTCCTCCCTGACCTTCACCCTGACCTCCACCCTGACCTTGACTCTGACCCTGACCTCCACCCTGACCTTGACCCTGACCCTGACCTCCACCCTGACCTTGACCTTGACCCTGACCTCCACCCTGACCTTGACCCTGACCCTGACCTCCACCCTGACCTTGACCTTGACCCTGACCTCCACCCTGACCTTGACCCTGACCCTGACCTCCACCCTGACCTTGACTGTGACCCTGACCTCCACCCTGACCTTGACCCTGACCCTGACTTCCACCCTGACCTTGACTGTGACCCTGACCTCCACCCTGACCTTGACCCGGACCCTGACCTCCACCCTGACCTTGACCCTGACCTTGACCCTCACTCTGACCTTGACCCAGACCGTGACCTCCACCCTGACCTCCACCCTGACCTTGACTGTGACCCTGACCTCCACCCTGACCTTGACCCTGACCCTGACCGCCGCCCTGACCTTGACTGTGACCCTGACCTCCACCCTGACCTCCATTCTGACCTTGACTGTGACCCTGACCTCCACCCTGACCTTGCCTCTGACCCTGACCTCTACCCTGACCTTGACCCTGACCCTGACCTCCACCCTGACCTTGACTCTGACCCTGACCTCCACCCTGACCTTGACCCTGACCCTGACCTCCACCCTGACCCTGACCTCCACCCTGACCTTGACTCTGACCCTGACCTCCACCCTGACCTTGACCCTGACCGTGACCTCTACCCTGACCTTGACTGTGACCGTAACCTCCACCCTGACCTTGACCCTGACCCTGACCTCCACCCTGACGTCGACCCTGACCGTGACCTCCACCCTGACCTTGACTGTGACCGTAACCTCCACCCTGACCTTGACCCTTACCCTGACCTCCACCCTGACCTGGACCCTGACCCTGACCTCCTCCCTGACCTCCACCCTGACCTTGACTGTGACCGTAACCTCCACCCTGACCTTGACCCTGACCCTGACCTCCACCCTGACCTTGACTGTGACCCTGACCTCCACCCTGACCTCCACCCTGACCTTGACTCTGACCCTGACCTCCACCCTGACCTTGACCCTGACCCTGACCTCCCCGCTGACCTTGACCTTGCCCCTGACCTCCACCCTGACCTTGACCCTGACCCTGACCTTGACCCTGACCTTGACCCTGACCCTGACCTTCACCCTGAACTTGACCCTGACCGTGACCTCCACCCTGACCTTGACTGTGACCGTAACCTCCACTCTGACCTTGACCCTGACCCTGACCTTGACCCTGACCCTGACCTCTACCCTGACCTCCCCGCTGACCTTGACCTTGACCCTGACCTCCACCCTGACCTTGACCCTGACCCTGACCGCCGCCCTGACCTTGACTGTGACCCTGACCTCCACCCTGACCTCCACCCTGACCTTGACTGTGACCCTGACCTCCACCCTGACCTTGACCCTGACCCTGACCTCCACCCTTAGCTTGACACTGACCCTGACCTCCACCCTGACCTTGACCCTGACCCTGACCTCCACCCTGACCTTGACCCTGACCCTGACCTCCACCCTGACCTTGACTCTGACCCTGACCTCCACTCTGACCTCGACCCTGACCCTGACCTCCTCCCTGACCTTCACCCTGACCTCCACCCTGACCTTGACTCTGACCCTGACCTCCACCCTGACCTTGACCCTGACCCTGACCACCACCCTGACCTTGACCTTGACCCTGACCTCCACCCTGACCTTGACCCTGACCCTGACCTCCACCCAGACCTTGACCTTGACCCTGACCTCCACCCTGACCTTGACCCTGACCCTGACCTCCACCCTGACCTTGACTGTGACCCTGACCTCCACCCTGACCTTGACCCTGACCCTGACTTCCACCCTGACCTTGACTGTGACCCTGACCTCCACCCTGACCTTGACCCTGACCCTGACCTCCACCCTGACCTTGACCCTGACCCTGACCCTCACTCTGACCTTGACCCAGACCGTGACCTCCACCCTGACCTCCACCCTGACCTTGACTGTGACCCTGACCTCCACCCTGACCTTGACCCTGACCCTGACCGCCGCCCTGACCTTGACTGTGACCCTGACCTCCACCCTGACCTCCATTCTGACCTTGACTGTGACTCTGACCTCCACCCTGACCTTGACTCTGACCCTGACCTCTACCCTGACCTTGACGGTGACCCTGACCTCCACCCTGACCTTGACTCTGACCCTGACTTTCACCCTGACCTTGACCCTGACCCTGACCTCCACCCTGACCTTGACTGTGACCGTAACCTCCACCCCGACCTTGACCCTGACCCTGACCACCACCCTGACCTTGACTGTGACCCTGACCTCAGCCCTGACCTTGACTCTGACCCTGACCTCCATCCTGACCTTGACCCTGACCCTGACCTCCACCCTGACCTTAACCCTGACCCTGACCTCCACCCTGACCTTGACCCTGACCCTGACCTCCCCGCTGACCTTGACCTTGACCCTGACCTCCACCCTGACCTTGACCCTGACCCTGACCGCCGCCCTGACCTTGACTGTGACCCTGACCTCCACCCTGACCTCCACACTGACCTTGACTGTGACCCTGACCTCCACTTTGACCTTGACTCTGACCCTGACCTCCACCCTGACCTTGACCCTGACCCTGACCTCCACCCTGACCTTGACTCTGACCCTGACCTCCACCCTGACCTTGACCCTGACCGTGACCTCTACCCTGACCTTGACTGTGACCGTAACCTCCACCCTGACCTTGACCCTGACCCTGACCTCCACCCTGACCTTGACTGTGACCGTAACCTCCACCCTGACCTTGACCCTGACCCTGAACTCCGCCCTGACCTTGACTTTCACCCTGACCTCCACCCTGACCTTGACCCTGACCCTGACCTCCACCCTGACCTTGACCCTGACCCTGACCTCCACCCTGACCTGGACCGTGACCCTGACCTCCTCCCTGACCTCCACCCTGACCTTGACTGTGACCGTAACCTCCACCCTGACCTTGACCCTGACCCTGACCTCCACCCTGACCTTGACCCTGACCCTGACCTTGACCCTGACCTTGACCCTGACCCTGACCTTCACCATGACCTTGACCCTGACCGTGACCTCCACCCTGACCTTGACTGTGACCGTAACCTCCACCCTGACCTTGACCCTGACCCTGACCTCCACCCTGACCTTGACCCTGACCCTGACCTCCTCCCTGACCTCCACCCCGACCTTGACTGTGACCGTAACCTCCACCCTGACCTTGACCCTGACCCTGACCTCCACCCTTAGCTTGACCCTGACCCTGACCTTCACCCTGACCTTGACCCTGACCCTGACCTCCACCCTGACCTTGACTGTGACCGTAACCTCCACCCCGACCTTGACCCTGACCCTGACCGCCACCCTGACCTTGACTGTGACCCTGACCTCCACCCTGACCTCCACCCTGACCTTGACTCTGACCCTGACCTCCACCCTGACCTTGACCCTGACCCTGACCTCCACCCTGACCTTGATTTTGACCCTGACCTTCACCCTGACCTTGACCCTGACCGTGACCTCTACCCTGACCTTGACTGTCACCGTAACCTCCACCCTGACCTTGAGCCTGACCCTGACCTCCACCCTGACCTTGACCCTGACCCTGACCTCCTCCCTGACCTTCACCCTGACCTTGACTGTGACCGTCACCTCCACCCTGACCTTGACCCTGACCCTGACCTCCACCCTTAGCTTGACCCTGACCCTGACCACCGCCCTGACCTTGACTGTGACCCTGACCTCCACCCTGACCTTGACCCTGACCCTGACCTCCACCCTGACCTTGACCCTGACCCTGACCTCCCCGCTGACCTTGACCCTGACCCTGACCTCCACCCTGACTTCGACTGTGACCCTGACCTCCACCCTGACCTTGACTCTGACCCTGACCTTCACCCTGACCTTGACCCTGACCCTGACCTCCACCCTGACCTTGACCCTGACACTGACCTTGACCCTGACCTTGACCCTGACCCTGTCCTCCACCCTGACGTTGACTCTGACCCTGACCTCCACCCTGACCTTGACCCTGAACCTGACCTCCACCCTTAGCTTGACCCTGACCCTGACCTTCACCCTGGCCTTGACCCTGACCCTGACCTCCACCCTGACCTTGACTTCGACCCTGACCTCCACCCTGACCTTGACCTTGACCCTGACGTCCAGCCTGACCTTGACTTTGACCCTGACCTTCACCCTGACCTTGACCCTGACACTGACCTTGACCCTGACCTTGACGCTGACCCTGACGTTCAGCCTGACCTTGACTTTGACCCTGACCTCCATCCTGACCTTGACCCTGACCCTGACCTTGACCCTGACCTTGACCCTGACCTTGACCTCCACCCTGACCTTGACCTTGACCCTGACGTTCAGCCCGACCTTGACTTTGACCCTGACCTTCACCCTGACCTTGACCCTAACCCTGACCTCGACCCTGACCTTGACTGTGACCCTGACCTTGACCCTGACCTTCACCCTGACCGTGACCTTGACCCTGACCTCCACCCTGACCTTGACTGTGACCATGACCTCCACCCTGACCTTGACTTTGACCCTAACCTCCACCCTGACCTTGGACCTGACCCTGACCTTCACCCTGACCTCCACCCTGACCTTGACCCGGACCCTGACCTCCACTCTGACCTTGACCCCGACCCTGACCTCCACCCTAACCTTGACCCTGACCCTGACCTCAACCCTGACCTTGACCTTGACCCTGACGTTCAGCCTGACCTTGACATTGACCCTGACCTCCACCCTGAACTTGACCCTGACCCTGACCTCCACCCTGACCTTGACCTTGACCCTGACGTTCAGCCTGACCTTGACTTTGACCCTGACCTCCACCCTGACCTTGACCCTGACCCTGACCTCCACGCTGACCTTGACCTTGACCCTGACCTCCACCCTGACCTTGACCCTGAACCTGACCTCCTCCCTGACCTCCACCCTGACCCTGACCTCCACTGTGACCTTGACCCTGACCCTGACCTCCACCCTGACCTCGACCCTGACCCTGACCTCCACCCTGACCTTGACCTTGACCCTGACGTTCAGCCTGACCTTGACTTTGACCCTGACCTCCACCCTGACCTTGACCCTGACACTGACCTTGACCCTGACCTTGACCCTGACCCTGTCCTCCACCCTGACGTTGACTCTGACCCTGACCTCCACCCTGACCTTGACCCTGAACCTGACCTCCACCCTTAGCTTGACCCTGACCCTGACCTTCACCCTGGCCTTGACCCTGACCCTGACCTCCACCCTGGCCTTGACCCTGACTCTGACCTCCACCCTGACCTTGACCCTGAACCTGACCTTCACCCTGACCTTGACCCAGACGCTGACCTCCACCCTGACCTCCACCCTGACCTTGACTGTGACCCTGGCCTCTACTTAGACCGTGACCTCCACCCTGACCTTCACCCTGACCTTGACCCTGACGCTGAACTCCACCCTGACCTTGACCCTGACTCTGACCTCCACCCTGACCTTGACTCTGACCCTGAACTCCACCCTGACCTTGACCCTGACCCTGACCTCCACCCTGAACTCCACCCTGACCTTGACTCTGACCCTGACCTTCACCCTGGCCTTGATCCTGACCCTGACCTCCACCCTTAGCTTGACCCTGACCCTGACCTTCACCCTTAGCTTGACCCTGACCCTGACCTTCACCCTGGCCTTGACCCTGACACTGACCTTGACCCTGACCTTGACCCTGACCCTGACCTCCACCCTGACCTTGACTCTGACCCTGACCTCCACCCTGACCTTGACCCTGACCCTGACCTCCACCCTGACCTTGACTGTGACCCTGAACTCCACCCTGACCTCTACTCTGACCTTGACTCTGACCCTGACCTCCACCCTGACCTTGACCCTGACCCTGACTTCCACCCTGACCTTGACTGTGATCTTGACCTATACCCTGACCTTGACCTCCACCCTGACCTCCACCCTGACCTTGACCTTGACCCTGATCTCCACCCCGACCTTGACCTTGACCCTGACCTTCAGCCTGACCTTGACTTTGACCCTGACCTCCACCCTGACCTTGACCCTGACCCTGACCTTCACCCTGACCTTGACCCCGACCCTGACCTCCACCCTGACGTGACGTTGATTCTGACCTCCACCCTGACCTTGACTCTGACCCTGACCTCGACCCTGACCTTGACTGTGACCCTGACCTTGACCCTGACCTCCACCCTGACCGTGACCTTGACCCTGACCTCCACCCTGACCTTGACTGTGACCCTGACCTCCACTCTGACCTTGACTTTGACCCTGACCTTCACCCTGACCTTGACCCTAACCCCCACCTCCACCCTGACTTTCAGCTTGACCTTGACTTTGACCCTGACCTCCACCCTGACCTTGACAATGACCCTGACCTCCACCCTGACCTCCACCCTGACCCTGACCTCCACCCTGGCCTTGACCCTGACCCTGACCTCCACCCTGACCTTGACCCTGACCCTGACCTTCACCCTGACCTTGACCCAGACGCTGACCTCCACCCTGACCTCCACCCTGACCTTGACTGTGACCCTGGCCTCTACTTAGACCGTGACCTCCACCCTGACCTCCACCCTGACCTTGACCCTGACGCTGAACTCCACCCTGACCTTGACCCTGACCCTGACCTCCACCCTGACCTTGACTCTAACCCTGAACTCCACCCTGACCTTGACCCTGACCCTGACCTCCACCCTGAACTCCACCCTGACCTTGACTCTGACCCTGACCTTCACCCTGGCCTTGACCCTGACCCTGACCTTCACCCTGGCCTTGACCCTGACCCTGACCTCCACCCTGGCCTTGACCCTGACTCTGACCTCCACCCTGACCTTGACCCTGAACCTGACCTTCACCCTGACCTTGACCCAGACGCTGACCTCCACCCTGACCTCCACCCTGACCTTGACTGTGACCCTGGCCTCTACTTAGACCGTGACCTCCACCCTGACCTTCACCCTGACCTTGACCCTGACGCTGAACTCCACCCTGACCTTGACCCTGACTCTGACCTCCACCCTGACCTTGACTCTGACCCTGAACTCCACCCTGACCTTGACCCTGACCCTGACCTCCACCCTGAACTCCACCCTGACCTTGACTCTGACCCTGACCTTCACCCTGGCCTTGATCCTGACCCTGACCTCCACCCTTAGCTTGACCCTGACCCTGACCTTCACCCTTAGCTTGACCCTGACCCTGACCTTCACCCTGGCCTTGACCCTGACACTGACCTTGACCCTGACCTTGACCCTGACCCTGACCTCCACCCTGACCTTGACTCTGACCCTGACCTCCACCCTGACCTTGACCCTGACCCTGACCTCCACCCTGACCTTGACTGTGACCCTGAACTCCACCCTGACCTCTACTCTGACCTTGACTCTGACCCTGACCTCCACCCTGACCTTGACCCTGACCCTGACCTCCACCCTGACCTTGACTGTGATCTTGACCTATACCCTGACCTTGACCTCCACCCTGACCTCCACCCTGACCTTGACCTTGACCCTGACCTCCACCCCGACCTTGACCTTGACCCTGACCTTCAGCCTGACCTTGACTTTGACCCTGACCTCCACCCTGACCTTGACCCTGACCCTGACCTTCACCCTGACCTTGACCCCGACCCTGACCTCCACCCTGACGTGACGTTGATTCTGACCTCCACCCTGACCTTGACTCTGACCCTGACCTCGACCCTGACCTTGACTGTGACCCTGACCTTGACCCTGACCTCCACCCTGACCGTGACCTTGACCCTGACCTCCACCCTGACCTTGACTGTGACCCTGACCTCCACTCTGACCTTGACTTTGACCCTGACCTTCACCCTGACCTTGACCCTAACCCCCACCTCCACCCTGACTTTCAGCTTGACCTTGACTTTGACCCTGACCTCCACCCTGACCTTGACAATGACCCTGACCTCCACCCTGACCTCCACCCTGACCCTGACCTCCACCCTGGCCTTGACCCTGACCCTGACCTCCACCCTGACCTTGACCCTGACCCTGACCTTCACCCTGACCTTGACCCAGACGCTGACCTCCACCCTGACCTCCACCCTGACCTTGACTGTGACCCTGGCCTCTACTTAGACCGTGACCTCCACCCTGACCTCCACCCTGACCTTGACCCTGACGCTGAACTCCACCCTGACCTTGACCCTGACCCTGACCTCCACCCTGACCTTGACTCTAACCCTGAACTCCACCCTGACCTTGACCCTGACCCTGACCTCCACCCTGAACTCCACCCTGACCTTGACTCTGACCCTGACCTTCACCCTGGCCTTGACCCTGACCCTGACCTCCACCCTGGCCTTGACCCTGACCCTGACCTCCACCCTGACCTTGACTTTGACCCTGACCTCCACCCTGACCTTGACCCTGACCCTGACCTCCACCCTGACCTCCACCCTGACCTTGACCCGGACCCTGACCTCCACCCTGACCTTGACTTCGACCCTGACCTCCACCCTGACCTTGACCTTGACCCTGACGTCCAGCCTGACCTTGACTTTGACCCTGACCTTCACCCTGACCTTGACCTTGACCCTGACCTTGACCCTGACCCTGACCTCGACCCTGACCTCCACCCTGACCTTCACCCGGACCCTGACCTCCACTCTGACCTTGACCCTGACCCTGACCTCCACCCTGACCTTGACCCTGACACTGACCTTGACCCTGACCTTGACCCTGACCCTGACCTCCACCCTGACCTTGACTCTGGGCCTGACCTTCACCCTGACCTTGACTCTGACCCTAACCTCCACCCTGACCTTGACCTCGACCCTGACGTTCAGCCTGACCTTGACTTTGACCCTGACCTCCACCCTGACTTGACCCTGACCCTGACATTGACCCTGACCTTGACCTTGACCTGGACTGTGACCATGACCTCCACCCTGACCTTGACTTTGACCCTGACCTCCACCCTGACCTTGACCCTGACCCTGACCTCCACCCTGACCTTGACCTTGACCCTGACGATCAGCCTGACCTTGACTTTGACCCTGACCTCCACCCTGACCTTGACCCTGACCCTGACATTGACCCTGACCTTGACCCTGACCTTGACTGTGACCATGACCTCCACCCTGACCTTGACCCTGACCCTGACCTCCACCCTGACCTTGACCTTGACCCTGACGTTCAGCCTGACCTTGACTTTGACCCTGACCTTGACCCTGACACTGACCTTGACCCTGATCTTGACCCTGACCATGAAGTTCAGCCTGACCTTGACTTTGACCCTGACCTCCACCCTGGCCTTGACCCTGACTCTGACCTCCACCCTGACCTTGACCCTGACCCTGACCTTCACCCTGACCTTGACCCAGACGCTGACCTCCACCCTGACCTCCACCCTGACCTTGACTGTGACCCTGGCCTCTACTTAGACCGTGACCTTCACCCTGACCTTCACCCTGACCTTGACCCTGACACTGACCTTGACCCTGACCTTGACCCTGACCCTGACCTCCACCCTGACCTTGACTGTGACCCTGACCTCCACTCTGACCTTGACTTTGACCCTGACATTCACCCTGACCTTGACCCTAACCCCCACCTCCACCCTGACCTTGACCTTGACCCTGACGTTCAGCTTGACCTTGACTTTGACCCTGACCTCCACCCTGACCTTGACCCTGACCCTGACCTCCACCCTTGGCTTGACCCTGACCCTGACCTTCACCCTGACCTTGACTCTGACCCTGACCTCCACCCTGGCCTTGACCTTGACCCTGACCTTCACCCTGACCTTGACTCTGACCCTGACCTCCACCCTAGCCTTGACCTTGACCCTGACCTTCACCCTGACCTTGACTCTGACCCTGACCTCCACCCTGACCTCTACCCTGACTCTAACCCCCACCCTGACCTTGACCCTGACCCTGACCTCCACCCTGACCTGACTCTGACCCTGACCACCACCCTGACCTTGACTCTGACCCTAACCTCCACCCTGACCTTCACCCTGACCCTGACCTCGACCCTGACCTTGACCCTGACCTTGACCTGCACTCTGACCTGCACCCTGACCTTGACCCCCACTCTGACCTTCACCCTGACCTTGACCTCCACCCTGACCTCCACCCTGACCCTGACCCCCACCCTGACCACAACCCCGAACTTGACCCTCACCCTGACGTCTACCTTGACCTTGACCCTGACCCTGACCTCGACCCTGACCTTGACCCTGACCCTGACCTTTACTCCGACCTCCACCCTGACCGTGAGCTCCACCCTGACCTCCACCCTGACCTTCACCGCGACTCTGACCTCCACCCTGAGCTTGACTCTGACTCTGACCTCCACCCTGACCTTGACCTCCACCCTGACCTTCACCGTGACCTTGACCTCCACCCTGACCCTGACCCCCACCCTGACCTCCACCCTGACTCTAACCCCCACCCTGACCTGACTCTGACCCTGACCACCACCCTGACCATGACTCTGACCCTAACCTCCATCATGAACTTCACCCTGACCCTGACCTTCACCCTGACCTTGACCCTGACCTCCACCCTGACCTTGACCTTCACTCTGAGCTTCACCCTGAACCTGACCTTCACCCTGACCTCCACCCTGACCCTGACCCCCACCCTGACCTCGACCCTGACCTTGACCCTGACCCTGACCTCCACCCTGACCTCGACTCTGACCCTCACCTCCACCCTGACCTTCACCCTGACCCTGACCTCAACCCTGACCTTGACCCTGACCTTGACCTGCACCCTGACCTACACCCTGACCTTGACCCCCACTCTGACCTTCACCCTGACCTTGACCTCCACCCTGACCTCCACACTGACCCTGACCCCCACCCTGACCACAACCCCGAACTTGACCCTGACCCTGACGTCTACCTTGACCTTGACCCTGAGCCTGACCTCGACCCTGACCTTGACCCTGACCCTGACCTTTACTCCGACCTCCACCCTGACCGTGAGCTCCACCCTGACCACCACCCTGACCTTCACCGCGACTCTGACCTTCACCCTGAGCTTGACTCTGACCCTGACCTCCACCCTGACCTCTACCCTGACTCTAACCCCCACCCTGACCTTGACCCTGACCCTGACCTCCACCCTGACCTGACTCTGACCCTGACCGCCACCCTGACCTTGTCCCTGACCCTGACCTCTACTCTGACCTGCAACCTGACCTTGACCTCCACCCTGACCTTGTCCGTGACCCTGACCTTGACTCTGACCCTGACCGTGACCCTGACCTCCACTCTGACCTCCACCCTGACCTTGAGCTCCACCCTGACCTCCACCCTGACCTCAACCCTGACCCTGAACCCCACCCTGACCTCGACGCTGACCTTGACCCTGACCCTGACCGCAACTCTGACCTCCACCCTGACCTTGACCTCCACCCTGACCTCCACCGTGACCTTGACCTCCACCCTGACCCTGACCCCCACCCTGACCTCCACCCTGACCCTGAACCCCACCCTGGCCTCGACCCTGACTTTGACCCTGACCCTGACCTCCACCCTGACCTTGACTGTGACCATGACCTCCACCCTGACCTTGACTTTGACCCTGACCTCCACCCTGACCTTGGACCTGACCCTGACCTCCACCCTGACCTCCACCCTGACCTTGTCCCGGACCCTGACCTCCACTCTGACCTTGACCCCGACCCTGACCTCCACCCTAACCTTGACCCTGACCCTGACCTCCACCCTGACCTTGACCTTGACCCTGACGTTCAGCCTGACCTTGACTTTGACCCTGACCTCCACCCTGACCTTGACCCTGACCCTGACCTCCACCCTGACCTTGACCTTGACCCTGACGTTCAGCCTGACCTTGACTTTGACCCTGACCTCCACCCTGACCTTGACCCTGACCCTGACCTCCACGCTGACCTGGACCTTGACCCTGACCTCCACCCTGACCTTGACCCTGACCCTGACCTCCTCCCTGACCTCCACCCTGACCCTGACCTCCACTCTGACCTTGACCCTGACCCTGACCTCCACCCTGACCTTGACCCTGACCCTGACCTCCACCCTGACCGTGACCTTGACCCTGACCTCGACCCTGACCTTGACTGCGACCATGACCTCCACCCTGACCTTGACTTTCACCCTGACCTCCACCCTGACCTTGACCCTGACCCTGACCTTCACCCTGACCTCCACCCTGACCTTGACCCGGACCCTGACCTCCACTCTGATCTTGACCTTGACCCTGACCTCCACCCTGACCTTGACCCTAACCCCCACCTCCACCCTGACCTTGACCTCGACCCTGACGTTTATCTTGACCTTGACTTTGACCCTGACCTCCACCCTGACCTTGACCCTGACCCTGACCTCCACCCTTAGCTTGACCCTGACCCTGACCTTCACCCTGACCTTGACTGTGACCCTGACCTCCACCCTGGCCTTGACCTTGACCCTGACCTCTTCCCTGACCTTGACTGTGACCCTGACCTCCACCCTGACCTTGACCCTGACCCTGACCTGCACCCTGAACTTGACCTTGACCCTGCCGTTCAGCCTGACCTTGACTTTGACCCTGACTTTGACCCTGACACTGACCTTGACCCTGACCTTGACCCTGACCCTGACCTTCACCCTGACCTTGACTCTGACCCTGACCTCCACCCTGGCCTTGACCTTGACCCTGACCTTCACCCTGACCTTGACTCTGACCCTGACCTCCACCCTGGCCTTGACCTTGACCCTGACCTTCACCCTGACCTTGACTCTGACCCTGACCTCCACCCTGACCTCTACCCTGACTCTAACCCCCACCCTGACCTTGACCCTGACCCTGACCTCCACCCTGACCTGACTCTGACCCTGACCACCACCCTGACCTTGACTCTGACCCTAACCTCCACCCTGACCTTCACCCTGACCCTGACCTCCACCCTGACCTTGACCCTGACCTTGACCTGCACTCTGACCTGCACCCTGACCTTGACCCCCACCCTGACCTTGACCCTGACCCTGACCTCCACCCTGACCGTGACCTTGACCCTGACCTCGACCCTGACCTTGACTGCGACCATGACCTCCACCCTGACCTTGACTTTCACCCTGACCTCCACCCTGACCTTGACCCTGACCCTGACCTTCACCCTGACCTCCACCCTGACCTTGACCCGGACCCTGACCTCCACTCTGATCTTGACCTTGACCCTGACCTCCACCCTGACCTTGACCCTAACCCCCACCTCCACCCTGACCTTGACCTTGACCCTGACGTTCATCTTGACCTTGACTTTGACCCTGACCTCCACCCTGACCTTGACCCTGACCCTGACCTCCACCCTTAGCTTGACCCTGACCCTGACCTTCACCCTGACCTTGACTGTGACCCTGACCTCCACCCTGGCCTTGACCTTGACCCTGACCTCTTCCCTGACCTTGACTGTGACCCTGACCTCCACCCTGACCTTGACCCTGACCCTGACCTGCACCCTGAACTTGACCTTGACCCTGCCGTTCAGCCTGACCTTGACTTTGACCCTGACTTTGACCCTGACACTGACCTTGACCCTGACCTTGACCCTGACCCTGACCTTCACCCTGACCTTGACTCTGACCCTGACCTCCACCCTGGCCTTGACCTTGACCCTGACCTTCACCCTGACCTTGACTCTGACCCTGACCTCCACCCTGGCCTTGACCTTGACCCTGACCTTCACCCTGACCTTGACTCTGACCCTGACCTCCACCCTGACCTCTACCCTGACTCTAACCCCCACCCTGACCTTGACCCTGACCCTGACCTCCACCCTGACCTGACTCTGACCCTGACCACCACCCTGACCTTGACTCTGACCCTAACCTCCACCCTGACCTTCACCCTGACCCTGACCTCCACCCTGACCTTGACCCTGACCTTGACCTGCACTCTGACCTGCACCCTGACCTTGACCCCCACTCTGACCTTCACTCTGGCCTCGACCCTGACTTTGACCCTGACCCTGACCTCCACCCTGACCTTGACTGTGACCATGACCTCCACCCTGACCTTGACTTTGACCCTGACCTCCACCCTGACCTTGGACCTGACCCTGACCTCCACCCTGACCTCCACCCTGACCTTGACCCGGACCCTGACCTCCACTCTGACCTTGACCCCGACCCTGACCTCCACCCTAACCTTGACCCTGACCCTGACCTCCACCCTGACCTTGACCTTGACCGTGACGTTCAGCCTGACCTTGACTTTGACCCTGACCTCCACCCTGACCTTGACCCTGACCCTGACCTCCACCCTGACCTTGACCTTGACCCTGACGTTCAGCCTGACCTTGACTTTGACCCTGACCTCCACCCTGACCTTGACCCTGACCCTGACCTCCACGCTGACCTGGACCTTGACCCTGACCTCCACCCTGACCTTGACCCTGACCCTGACCTCCTCCCTGACCTCCACCCTGACCCTGACCTCCACTCTGACCTCGACCCTGACCCTGACCTCCACCCTGACCTTGACCCTGACCCTGACCTCCACCCTGACCGTGACCTTGACCCTGACCTCGACCCTGACCTTGACTGCGACCATGACCTCCACCCTGACCTTGACTTTCACCCTGACCTCCACCCTGACCTTGACCCTGACCCTGACCTTCACCCTGACCTCCACCCTGACCTTGACCCGGACCCTGACCTCCACTCTGATCTTGACCTTGACCCTGACCTCCACCCTGACCTTGACCCTAACCCCCACCTCCACCCTGACCTTGACCTTGACCCTGACGTTCATCTTGACCTTGACTTTGACCCTGACCTCCACCCTGACCTTGACCCTGACCCTGACCTCCACCCTTAGCTTGACCCTGACCCTGACCTTCACCCTGACCTTGACTGTGACCCTGACCTCCACCCTGGCCTTGACCTTGACCCTGACCTCTTCCCTGACCTTGACTGTGACCCTGACCTCCACCCTGACCTTGACCCTGACCCTGACCTGCACCCTGAACTTGACCTTGACCCTGCCGTTCAGCCTGACCTTGACTTTGACCCTGACTTTGACCCTGACACTGACCTTGACCCTGACCTTGACCCTGACCCTGACCTTCACCCTGACCTTGACTCTGACCCTGACCTCCACCCTGGCCTTGACCTTGACCCTGACCTTCACCCTGACCTTGACTCTGACCCTGACCTCCACCCTGGCCTTGACCTTGACCCTGACCTTCACCCTGACCTTGACTCTGACCCTGACCTCCACCCTGACCTCTACCCTGACTCTAACCCCCACCCTGACCTTGACCCTGACCCTGACCTCCACCCTGACCTGACTCTGACCCTGACCACCACCCTGACCTTGACTCTGACCCTAACCTCCACCCTGACCTTCACCCTGACCCTGACCTCCACCCTGACCTTGACCCTGACCTTGACCTGCACTCTGACCTGCACCCTGACCTTGACCCCCACTCTGACCTTCACCCTGACCTTGACCTCCACCCTGACCTCCACCCTGACCCTGACCCCCACCCTGACCACAACCCCGAACTTGACCCTCACCCTGACGTCTACCTTGACCTTGACCCTGACCCTGACCTCGACCCTGACCTTGACCCTGACCCTGACCTTTACTCCGACCTCCACCCTGACCGTGAGCTCCACCCTGACCTCCACCCTGACCTTCACCGCGACTCTGACCTCCACCCTGAGCTTGACTCTGACTCTGACCTCCACCCTGACCTTGATCTCCACCCTGACCTTCACCGTGACCTTGACCTCCACCCTGACCCTGACCCCCACCCTGACCTCCACCCTGACTCTAACCCCTACCCTGACCTGACTCTGACCCTGACCACCACCCTGACCATGACTCTGACCCTAACCTCCATCATGAACGTCACCCTGACCCTGACCTTCACCCTGACCTTGACCCTGACCTCCACCCTGACCTTGACCTTCACTCTGAGCTTCACCCTGAACCTGACCTTCACCCTGACCTCCACCCTGACCCTGAGCCCCACCCTGACCTCGACCCTGACCTTGACCCTGACCCTGACCTCCACCCTGACCTCGACTCTGACCCTAACCTCCACCCTGACCTTCACCCTGACCCTGACCTCCACCCTGACCTTGACCCTGACCTTGACCTGCACCCTGACCTACACCCTGACCTTGACCCCCACTCTGACCTTCACCCTGACCTTGACCCGGACCCTGACCTCCACTCTGACCTTGACCCCGACCCTGACCTCCACCCTAACCTTGACCCTGACCCTGACCTCCACCCTGACCTTGACCTTGACCCTGACGTTCAGCCTGACCTTGACTTTGACCCTGACCTCCACCCTGACCTTGACCCTGACCCTGACCTCCACCCTGACCTTGACCTTGACCCTGACGTTCAGCCTGACCTTGACTTTGACCCTGACCTCCACCCTGACCTTGACCCTGACCCTGACCTCCACGCTGACCTGGACCTTGACCCTGACCTCCACCCTGACCTTGACCCTGACCCTGACCTCCTCCCTGACCTCCACCCTGACCCTGACCTCCACTCTGACCTTGACCCTGACCCTGACCTCCACCCTGACCTTGACCCTGACCCTGACCTCCACCCTGACCGTGACCTTGACCCTGACCTCGACCCTGACCTTGACTGCGACCATGACCTCCACCCTGACCTTGACTTTCACCCTGACCTCCACCCTGACCTTGACCCTGACCCTGACCTTCACCCTGACCTCCACCCTGACCTTGACCCGGACCCTGACCTCCACTCTGATCTTGACCTTGACCCTGACCTCCACCCTGACCTTGACCCTAACCCCCACCTCCACCCTGACCTTGACCTTGACCCTGACGTTCATCTTGACCTTGACTTTGACCCTGACCTCCACCCTGACCTTGACCCTGACCCTGACCTCCAGCCTTAGCTTGACCCTGACCCTGACCTTCACCCTGACCTTGACTGTGACCCTGACCTCCACCCTGGCCTTGACCTTGACCCTGACCTCTTCCCTGACCTTGACTGTGACCCTGACCTCCACCCTGACCTTGACCCTGACCCTGACCTGCACCCTGAACTTGACCTTGACCCTGCCGTTCGGCCTGACCTTGACTTTGACCCTGACTTTGACCCTGACACTGACCTTGACCCTGACCTTGACCCTGACCCTGACCTTCACCCTGACCTTGACTCTGACCCTGACCTCCACCCTGGCCTTGACCTTGACCCTGACCTTCACCCTGACCTTGACTCTGACCCTGACCTCCACCCTGTCCTTGACCTTGACCCTGACCTTCACCCTGACCTTGACTCTGACCCTGACCTCCACCCTGACCTCTACCCTGACTCTAACCCCCACCCTGACCTTGACCCTGACCCTGACCTCCACCCTGACCTGACTCTGACCCTGACCACCACCCTGACCTTGACTCTGACCCTAACCTCCACCCTGACCTTCACCCTGACCCTGACCTCCACCCTGACCTTGACCCTGACCTTGACCTGCACTCTGACCTGCACCCTGACCTTGACCCCCACTCTGACCTTCACCCTGACCTTGACCTCCACCCTGACCTCCACCCTGACCCTGACCCCCACCCTGACCACAACCCCGAACTTGACCCTCACCCTGACGTCTACCTTGACCTTGACCCTGACCCTGACCTCGACCCTGACCTTGACCCTGACCCTGACCTTTACTCCGACCTCCACCCTGATCGTGAGCTCCACCCTGACCTCCACCCTGACCTTCACCGCGACTCTGACCTCCACCCTGAGCTTGACTCTGACTCTGACCTCCACCCTGACCTTGATCTCCACCCTGACCTTCACCGTGACCTTGACCTCCACCCTGACCCTGACCCCCACCCTGACCTCCACCCTGACTCTAACCCCTACCCTGACCTGACTCTGACCCTGACCACCACCCTGACCATGACTCTGACCCTAACCTCCATCATGAACGTCACCCTGACCCTGACCTTCACCCTGACCTTGACCCTGACCTCCACCCTGACCTTGACCTTCACTCTGAGCTTCACCCTGAACCTGACCTTCACCCTGACCTCCACCCTGACCCTGAGCCCCACCCTGACCTCGACCCTGACCTTGACCCTGACCCTGACCTCCACCCTGACCTCGACTCTGACCCTAACCTCCACCCTGACCTTCACCCTGACCCTGACCTCCACCCTGACCTTGACCCTGACCTTGACCTGCACCCTGACCTACACCCTGACCTTGACCCCCACTCTGACCTTCACCCTGACCTTGACCTCCACCCTGACCTCCACCCTGACCCTGACCCCCACCCTGACCACAACCCCGAACTTGACCCTGACCCTGACGTCTACCTTGACTTTGACCCTGACCCTGACCTCGACCCTGACCTTGACCCTGACCCTGACCTTTACTCCGACCTCCACCCTGACCGTGAGCTTCACCCTGACCTCCACCCTGACCTTCACCGCGACTCTGACCTCCACCCTGAGCTTGACTCTGACCCTGACCTCCACCCTGACCTCTACCCTGACTCTAACCCCCACCCTGACCTTGACCCTGACCCTGACCTCCACCCTGACCTGACTCTGACCCTGACCGCCACCCTGACCTTGTCCCTGACCCTGACCTCTACTCTGACCTGCAACCTGACCTTGACCTCCACCCTGACCTTGTCCGTGACCCTGACCTTGACTCTGACCCTGACCGTGACCCTGACCTCCACTCTGACCTCCACCCTGACCTTGAGCTCCACCCTGACCTCCACCCTGACCTCAACCCTGACCCTGACCCCCACCCTGACCTCGACGCTGACCTTGACCCTGACCCTGACCGCAACTCTGACCTCCACCCTGACCTTGACCTCCACCCTGACCTCCACCGTGACCTTGACCTCCACCCTGACCCTGACCCCCACCCTGACCTCCACCCTGACCCTGAAACCCACCCTGGCCTCGACCCTGACTTTGACCCTGACCCTGACCTCCACCCTGACCTTGACTGTGACCATGACCTCCACCCTGACCTTGACTTTGACCCTGACCTCCACCCTGACCTTGGACCTGACCCTGACCTCCACACTGACCTCCACCCTGACCTTGACCCGGACCCTGACCTCCACTCTGACCTTGACCCCGACCCTGACCTCCACCCTAACCTTGACCCTGACCCTGACCTCCACCCTGACCTTGACCTTGACCCTGACGTTCAGCCTGACCTTGACTTTGACCCTGACCTCCACCCTGACCTTGACCCTGACCCTGACCTCCACCCTGACCTTGACCTGGACCCTGACGTTCAGCCTGACCTTGACTTTGACCCTGACCTCCACCCTGACCTTGACCCTGACCCTGACCTCCACGCTGACCTGGACCTTGACCCTGACCTCCACCCTGACCTTGACCCTGACCCTGACCTCCTCCCTGACCTCCACCCTGACCCTGACCTCCACTCTGACCTTGACCCTGACCCTGACCTCCACCCTGACCTTGACCCTGACCCTGACCTCCACCCTGACCGTGACCTTGACCCTGACCTCGACCCTGACCTTGACTGCGACCATGACCTCCACCCTGACCTTGACTTTCACCCTGACCTCCACCCTGACCTTGACCCTGACCCTGACCTTCACCCTGACCTCCACCCTGACCTTGACCCGGACCCTGACCTCCACTCTGATCTTGACCCTGACCCTGACCTCCACCCTGACCTTGACCCTAACCCCCACCTCCACCCTGACCTTGACCTTGACCCTGACGTTCATCTTGACCTTGACTTTGACCCTGACCTCCACCCTGACCTTGACCCTGACCCTGACCTCCACCCTTAGCTTGACCCTGACCCTGACCTTCACCCTGAGCTTGACTGTGACCCTGACCTCCACCCTGGCCTTGACCTTGACCCTGACCTCTACCCTGACCTTGACTGTGACCCTGACCTCCACCCTGACCTTGACCCTGACCCTGACCTGCACCCTGAACTTGACCTTGACCCTGCCGTTCAGCCTGACCTTGACTTTGACCCTGACTTTGACCCTGACACTGACCTTGACCCTGACCTTGACCCTGACCATGACGTTCAGCCTGACCTTGACTTTGACCCTGACCTCCACCCTGACCTTGACCCTGACCCTGACCTTGACCCTGACCTTGACCCTGACGTTCAGCCCGACCTTGACTTTGACCCTGACCTCCACTCTGACCTTGACTTTGACCCTGACCTTCACCCTGATCTTGACCCTGACCCTGACCTCCACCCTGACCTTGACCTTGACCCTGACGTTCAGCCTGACCTTGACATTGACCCTGACCTCCACCCTGAACTTGACCCTGACCCTGACCTCCACCCTGACCTTGACCTTGACCCTGACGTTCAGCCTGACCTTGACTTTGACCCTGACCTCCACCCTGACCTTGACCCTGACCCTGACCTCCACGCTGACCTTGACCTTGACCCTGACCTCCACCCTGACCTTGACCCTGAACCTGACCTCCTCCCTGACCTCCACCCTGACCCTGACCTCCACTGTGACCTTGACCCTGACCCTGACCTCCACCCTGACCTCGACCCTGACCCTGACCTCCACCCTGACCTTGACCTTGACCCTGACGTTCAGCCTGACCTTGACTTTGACCCTGACCTCCACCCTGACCTTGACCCTGACACTGACCTTGACCCTGACCTTGACCCTGACCCTGTCCTCCACCCTGACGTTGACTCTGACCCTGACCTCCACCCTGACCTTGACCCTGAACCTGACCTCCACCCTTAGCTTGACCCTGACCCTGACCTTTACCCTGGCCTTGACCCTGACCCTGACCTCCACCCTGGCCTTGACCCTGACTCTGACCTCCACCCTGACCTTGACCCTGAACCTGACCTTCACCCTGACCTTGACCCAGACGCTGACCTCCACCCTGACCTCCACCCTGACCTTGACTGTGACCCTGGCCTCTACTTAGACCGTGACCTCCACCCTGACCTTCACCCTGACCTTGACCCTGACGCTGAACTCCACCCTGACCTTGACCCTGACTCTGACCTCCACCCTGACCTTGACTCTGACCCTGAACTCCACCCTGACCTTGACCCTGACCCTGACCTCCACCCTGAACTCCACCCTGACCTTGACTCTGACCCTGACCTTCACCCTGGCCTTGATCCTGACCCTGAACTCCACCCTTAGCTTGACCCTGACCCTGACCTTCACCCTTAGCTTGACCCTGACCCTGACCTTCACCCTGGCCTTGACCCTGACACTGACCTTGACCCTGACCTTGACCCTGACCCTGACCTCCACCCTGACCTTGACTCTGACCCTGACCTCCACCCTGACCTTGACCCTGACCCTGACCTCCACCCTGACCTTGACTGTGACCCTGAACTCCACCCTGACCTCTACTCTGACCTTGACTCTGACCCTGACCTCCACCCTGACCTTGACCCTGACCCTGACCTCCACCCTGACCTTGACTGTGATCTTGACCTATACCCTGACCTTGACCTCCACCCTGACCTCCACCCTGACCTTGACCTTGACCCTGACCTCCACCCCGACCTTGACCTTGACCCTGACCTTCAGCCTGACCTTGACTTTGACCCTGACCTCCACCCTGACCTTGACCCTGACCCTGACCTTCACCCTGACCTTGACCCCGACCCTGACCTCCACCCTGACGTGACGTTGATTCTGACCTCCACCCTGACCTTGACTCTGACCCTGACCTCGACCCTGACCTTGACTGTGACCCTGACCTTGACCCTGACCTCCACCCTGACCGTGACCTTGACCCTGACCTCCACCCTGACCTTGACTGTGACCCTGACCTCCACTCTGACCTTGACTTTGACCCTGACCTTCACCCTGACCTTGACCCTAACCCCCACCTCCACCCTGACTTTCAGCTTGACCTTGACTTTGACCCTGACCTCCATGCTGACCTTGACAATGACCCTGACCTCCACCCTGACCTCCACCCTGACCCTGACCTCCACCCTGGCCTTGACCCTGACCCTGACCTCCACCCTGACCTTGACCCTGACCCTGACCTTCACCCCGACCTTGACCCAGACGCTGACCTCCACCCTGACCTCCACCCTGACCTTGACTGTGACCCTGGCCTCTACTTAGACCGTGACCTCCACCCTGACCTCCACCCTGACCTTGACCCTGACGCTGAACTCCACCCTGACCTTGACCCTGACCCTGACCTCCACCCTGACCTTGACTCTAACCCTGAACTCCACCCTGACCTTGACCCTGACCCTGACCTCCACCCTGAACTCCACCCTGACCTTGACTCTGACCCTGACCTTCACCCTGGCCTTGACCCTGACCCTGACCTCCACCCTGGCCTTGACCCTGACCCTGACCTCCACCCTGACCTTGACTTTGACCCTGACCTCCACCCTGACCTTGACCCTGACCCTGACCTCCACCCTGACCTCCACCCTGACCTTGACCCGGACCCTGACCTCCACCCTGACCTTGACTTCGACCCTGACCTCCACCCTGACCTTGACCTTGACCCTGACGTCCAGCCTGACCTTGACTTTGACCCTGACCTTCACCCTGACCTTGACCTTGACCCTGACCTTGACCCTGACCCTGACCTCGACCCTGACCTCCACCCTGACCTTCACCCGGACCCTGACCTCCACTCTGACCTTGACCCTGACCCTGACCTCCACCCTGACCTTGACCCTGACCCTGACCTCCACCCTGACCTTGACCTTGACCCTGACGTTCAGCCTGACCTTGACTTCGACCCTGACCTCCACCCTGACCTTGACCCTGACACTGACCTTGACCCTGACCTTGACCCTGACCCTGACCTCCACCCTGAACTCCACCCTGACCTTGACTCTGACCCTGACCTTCACCCTGGCCTTGACCCTGACCCTGACCTCCACCCTGGCCTTGACCCTGACCCTGACCTCCACCCTGACCTTGACCCTGAACCTGACCTCCACCCTTAGCTTGACCCTGACCCTGACCTTCACCCTGGCCTTGACCCTGACCCTGACCTCCACCCTGGCCTTGACCCTGACTCTGACCTCCACCCTGACCTTGACCCTGAACCTGACCTTCACCCTGACCTTGACCCAGACGCTGACCTCCACCCTGACCTCCACCCTGACCTTGACTGTGACCCTGGCCTCTACTTAGACCGTGACCTCCACCCTGACCTTCACCCTGACCTTGACCCTGACGCTGAACTCCACCCTGACCTTGACCCTGACTCTGACCTCCACCCTGACCTTGACTCTGACCCTGAACTCCACCCTGACCTTGACCCTGACCCTGACCTCCACCCTGAACTCCACCCTGACCTTGACTCTGACCCTGACCTTCACCCTGGCCTTGATCCTGACCCTGACCTCCACCCTTAGCTTGACCCTGACCCTGACCTTCACCCTTAGCTTGACCCTGACCCTGACCTTCACCCTGGCCTTGACCCTGACACTGACCTTGACCCTGACCTTGACCCTGACCCTGACCTCCACCCTGACCTTGACTCTGACCCTGACCTCCACCCTGACCTTGACCCTGACCCTGACCTCCACCCTGACCTTGACTGTGACCCTGAACTCCACCCTGACCTCTACTCTGACCTTGACTCTGACCCTGACCTCCACCCTGACCTTGACCCTGACCCTGACCTCCACCCTGACCTTGACTGTGATCTTGACCTATACCCTGACCTTGACCTCCACCCTGACCTCCACCCTGACCTTGACCTTGACCCTGACCTCCACCCCGACCTTGACCTTGACCCTGACCTTCAGCCTGACCTTGACTTTGACCCTGACCTCCACCCTGACCTTGACCCTGACCCTGACCTTCACCCTGACCTTGACCCCGACCCTGACCTCCACCCTGACGTGACGTTGATTCTGACCTCCACCCTGACCTTGACTCTGACCCTGACCTCGACCCTGACCTTGACTGTGACCCTGACCTTGACCCTGACCTCCACCCTGACCGTGACCTTGACCCTGACCTCCACCCTGACCTTGACTGTGACCCTGACCTCCACTCTGACCTTGACTTTGACCCTGACCTTCACCCTGACCTTGACCCTAACCCCCACCTCCACCCTGACTTTCAGCTTGACCTTGACTTTGACCCTGACCTCCACCCTGACCTTGACAATGACCCTGACCTCCACCCTGACCTCCACCCTGACCCTGACCTCCACCCTGGCCTTGACCCTGACCCTGACCTCCACCCTGACCTTGACCCTGACCCTGACCTTCACCCTGACCTTGACCCAGACGCTGACCTCCACCCTGACCTCCACCCTGACCTTGACTGTGACCCTGGCCTCTACTTAGACCGTGACCTCCACCCTGACCTCCACCCTGACCTTGACCCTGACGCTGAACTCCACCCTGACCTTGACCCTGACCCTGACCTCCACCCTGACCTTGACTCTAACCCTGAACTCCACCCTGACCTTGACCCTGACCCTGACCTCCACCCTGAACTCCACCCTGACCTTGACTCTGACCCTGACCTTCACCCTGGCCTTGACCCTGACCCTGACCTCCACCCTGGCCTTGACCCTGACCCTGACCTCCACCCTGACCTTGACTTTGACCCTGACCTCCACCCTGACCTTGACCCTGACCCTGACCTCCACCCTGACCTCCACCCTGACCTTGACCCGGACCCTGACCTCCACCCTGACCTTGACTTCGACCCTGACCTCCACCCTGACCTTGACCTTGACCCTGACGTCCAGCCTGACCTTGACTTTGACCCTGACCTTCACCCTGACCTTGACCTTGACCCTGACCTTGACCCTGACCCTGACCTCGACCCTGACCTCCACCCTGACCTTCACCCGGACCCTGACCTCCACTCTGACCTTGACCCTGACCCTGACCTCCACCCTGACCTTGACCCTGACACTGACCTTGACCCTGACCTTGACCCTGACCCTGACCTCCACCCTGACCTTGACTCTGGGCCTGACCTTCACCCTGACCTTGACTCTGACCCTAACTTCCACCCTGACCTTGACCTCGACCCTGACGTTCAGCCTGACCTTGACTTTGACCCTGACCTCCACCCTGACTTGACCCTGACCCTGACATTGACCCTGACCTTGACCTTGACCTTGACTGTGACCATGACCTCCACCCTGACCTTGACTTTGACCCTGACCTCCACCCTGACCTTGACCCTGACCCTGACCTCCACCCTGACCTTGACCTTGACCCTGACGTTCAGCCTGACCTTGACTTTGACCCTGACCTCCACCCTGACCTTGACCCTGACCCTGACATTGACCCTGACCTTGACCCTGACCTTGACTGTGACCATGACCTCCACCCTGACCTTGACCCTGACCCTGACCTCCACCCTGACCTTGACCTTGACCCTGACGTTCAGCCTGACCTTGACTTTGACCCTGACCTTGACCCTGACACTGACCTTGACCCTGATCTTGACCCTGACCATGAAGTTCAGCCTGACCTTGACTTTGACCCTGACCTCCACCCTGGCCTTGACCCTGACTCTGACCTCCACCCTGACCTTGACCCTGACCCTGACCTTCACCCTGACCTTGACCCAGACGCTGACCTCCACCCTGACCTCCACCCTGACCTTGACTGTGACCCTGGCCTCTACTTAGACCGTGACCTTCACCCTGACCTTCACCCTGACCTTGACCCTGACACTGACCTTGACCCTGACCTTGACCCTGACCCTGACCTCCACCCTGACCTTGACTGTGACCCTGACCTCCACTCTGACCTTGACTTTGACCCTGACATTCACCCTGACCTTGACCCTAACCCCCACCTCCACCCTGACCTTGACCTTGACCCTGACGTTCAGCTTGACCTTGACTTTGACCCTGACCTCCACCCTGACCTTGACCCTGACCCTGACCTCCACCCTTGGCTTGACCCTGACCCTGACCTTCACCCTGACCTTGACTCTGACCCTGACCTCCACCCTGGCCTTGACCTTGACCCTGACCTTCACCCTGACCTTGACTCTGACCCTGACCTCCACCCTAGCCTTGACCTTGACCCTGACCTTCACCCTGACCTTGACTCTGACCCTGACCTCCACCCTGACCTCTACCCTGACTCTAACCCCCACCCTGACCTTGACCCTGACCCTGACCTCCACCCTGACCTACACCCTGACCTTGACCCCCACTCTGACCTTCACCCTGACCTTGACCTCCACCCTGACCTCCACACTGACCCTGACCCCCACCCTGACCACAACCCCGAACTTGACCCTGACCCTGACGTCTACCTTGACCTTGACCCTGAGCCTGACCTCGACCCTGACCTTGACCCTGACCCTGACCTTTACTCCGACCTCCACCCTGACCGTGAGCTCCACCCTGACCACCACCCTGACCTTCACCGCGACTCTGACCTTCACCCTGAGCTTGACTCTGACCCTGACCTCCACCCTGACCTCTACCCTGACTCTAACCCCCACCCTGACCTTGACCCTGACCCTGACCTCCACCCTGACCTGACTCTGACCCTGACCGCCACCCTGACCTTGTCCCTGACCCTGACCTCTACTCTGACCTGCAACCTGACCTTGACCTCCACCCTGACCTTGTCCGTGACCCTGACCTTGACTCTGACCCTGACCGTGACCCTGACCTCCACTCTGACCTCCACCCTGACCTTGAGCTCCACCCTGACCTCCACCCTGACCTCAACCCTGACCCTGACCCCCACCCTGACCTCGACGCTGACCTTGACCCTGACCCTGACCGCAACTCTGACCTCCACCCTGACCTTGACCTCCACCCTGACCTCCACCGTGACCTTGACCTCCACCCTGACCCTGACCCCCACCCTGACCTCCACCCTGACCCTGAACCCCACCCTGGCCTCGACCCTGACTTTGACCCTGACCCTGACCTCCACCCTGACCTTGACTGTGACCATGACCTCCACCCTGACCTTGACTTTGACCCTGACCTCCACCCTGACCTTGGACCTGACCCTGACCTCCACCCTGACCTCCACCCTGACCTTGACCCGGACCCTGACCTCCACTCTGACCTTGACCCCGACCCTGACCTCCACCCTAACCTTGACCCTGACCCTGACCTCCACCCTGACCTTGACCTTGACCCTGACGTTCAGCCTGACCTTGACTTTGACCCTGACCTCCACCCTGACCTTGACCCTGACCCTGACCTCCACCCTGACCTTGACCTTGACCCTGACGTTCAGCCTGACCTTGACTTTGACCCTGACCTCCACCCTGACCTTGACCCTGACCCTGACCTCCACGCTGACCTGGACCTTGACCCTGACCTCCACCCTGACCTTGACCCTGACCCTGACCTCCTCCCTGACCTCCACCCTGACCCTGACCTCCACTCTGACCTTGACCCTGACCCTGACCTCCACCCTGACCTTGACCCTGACCCTGACCTCCACCCTGACCGTGACCTTGACCCTGACCTCGACCCTGACCTTGACTGCGACCATGACCTCCACCCTGACCTTGACTTTCACCCTGACCTCCACCCTGACCTTGACCCTGACCCTGACCTTCACCCTGACCTCCACCCTGACCTTGACCCGGACCCTGACCTCCACTCTGATCTTGACCTTGACCCTGACCTCCACCCTGACCTTGACCCTAACCCCCACCTCCACCCTGACCTTGACCTCGACCCTGACGTTTATCTTGACCTTGACTTTGACCCTGGCTTCCACCCTGACCTTGACCCTGACCCTGACCCCACCCTTAGCTTGACCCTGACCCTGACCTTCACCCTGACCTTGACTGTGACCCTGACCTCCACCCTGGCCTTGACCTTGACCCTGACCTCTTCCCTGACCTTGACTGTGACCCTGACCTCCACCCTGACCTTGACCCTGACCCTGACCTGCACCCTGAACTTGACCTTGACCCTGCCGTTCAGCCTGACCTTGACTTTGACCCTGACTTTGACCCTGACACTGACCTTGACCCTGACCTTGACCCTGACCCTGACCTTCACCCTGACCTTGACTCTGACCCTGACCTCCACCCTGGCCTTGACCTTGACCCTGACCTTCACCCTGACCTTGACTCTGACCCTGACCTCCACCCTGGCCTTGACCTTGACCCTGACCTTCACCCTGACCTTGACTCTGACCCTGACCTCCACCCTGACCTCTACCCTGACTCTAACCCCCACCCTGACCTTGACCCTGACCCTGACCTCCACCCTGACCTGACTCTGACCCTGACCACCACCCTGACCTTGACTCTGACCCTAACCTCCACCCTGACCTTCACCCTGACCCTGACCTCCACCCTGACCTTGACCCTGACCTTGACCTGCACTCTGACCTGCACCCTGACCTTGACCCCCACCCTGACCTTGACCCTGACCCTGACCTCCACCCTGACCGTGACCTTGACCCTGACCTCGACCCTGACCTTGACTGCGACCATGACCTCCACCCTGACCTTGACTTTCACCCTGACCTCCACCCTGACCTTGACCCTGACCCTGACCTTCACCCTGACCTCCACCCTGACCTTGACCCGGACCCTGACCTCCACTCTGATCTTGACCTTGACCCTGACCTCCACCCTGACCTTGACCCTAACCCCCACCTCCACCCCGACCTTGACCTTGACCCTGACGTTCATCTTGACCTTGACTTTGACCCTGACCTCCACCCTGACCTTGACCCTGACCCTGACCTCCACCCTTAGCTTGACCCTGACCCTGACCTTCACCCTGACCTTGACTGTGACCCTGACCTCCACCCTGGCCTTGACCTTGACCCTGACCTCTTCCCTGACCTTGACTGTGACCCTGACCTCCACCCTGACCTTGACCCTGACCCTGACCTGCACCCTGAACTTGACCTTGACCCTGCCGTTCAGCCTGACCTTGACTTTGACCCTGACTTTGACCCTGACACTGACCTTGACCCTGACCTTGACCCTGACCCTGACCTTCACCCTGACCTTGACTCTGACCCTGACCTCCACCCTGGCCTTGACCTTGACCCTGACCTTCACCCTGACCTTGACTCTGACCCTGACCTTCACCCTGGCCTTGACCTTGACCCTGACCTTCACCCTGACCTTGACTCTGACCCTGACCTCCACCCTGACCTCTACCCTGACTCTAACCCCCACCCTGACCTTGACCCTGACCCTGACCTCCACCCTGACCTGACTCTGACCCTGACCACCACCCTGACCTTGACTCTGACCCTAACCTCCACCCTGACCTTCACCCTGACCCTGACCTCCACCCTGACCTTGACCCTGACCTTGACCTGCACTCTGACCTGCACCCTGACCTTGACCCCCACTCTGACCTTCACTCTGGCCTCGACCCTGACTTTGACCCTGACCCTGACCTCCACCCTGACCTTGACTGTGACCATGACCTCCACCCTGACCTTGACTTTGACCCTGACCTCCACCCTGACCTTGGACCTGACCCTGACCTCCACCCTGACCTCCACCCTGACCTTGACCCGGACCCCGACCTCCACTCTGACCTTGACCCCGACCCTGACCTCCACCCTAACCTTGACCCTGACCCTGACCTCCACCCTGACCTTGACCTTGACCGTGACGTTCAGCCTGACCTTGACTTTGACCCTGACCTCCACCCTGACCTTGACCCTGACCCTGACCTCCACCCTGACCTTGACCTTGACCCTGACGTTCAGCCTGACCTTGACTTTGACCCTGACCTCCACCCTGACCTTGACCCTGACCCTGACCTCCACGCTGACCTGGACCTTGACCCTGACCTCCACCCTGACCTTGACCCTGACCCTGACCTCCTCCCTGACCTCCACCCTGACCCTGACCTCCACTCTGACCTTGACCCTGACCCTGACCTCCACCCTGACCTTGACCCTGACCCTGACCTCCACCCTGACCGTGACCTTGACCCTGACCTCGACCCTGACCTTGACTGCGACCATGACCTCCACCCTGACCTTGACTTTCACCCTGACCTCCACCCTGACCTTGACCCTGACCCTGACCTTCACCCTGACCTCCACCCTGACCTTGACCCGGACCCTGACCTCCACTCTGATCTTGACCTTGACCCTGACCTCCACCCTGACCTTGACCCTAACCCCCACCTCCACCCTGACCTTGACCTTGACCCTGACGTTCATCTTGACCTTGACTTTGACCCTGACCTCCACCCTGACCTTGACCCTGACCCTGACCTCCACCCTTAGCTTGACCCTGACCCTGACCTTCACCCTGACCTTGACTGTGACCCTGACCTCCACCCTGGCCTTGACCTTGACCCTGACCTCTTCCCTGACCTTGACTGTGACCCTGACCTCCACCCTGACCTTGACCCTGACCCTGACCTGCACCCTGAACTTGACCTTGACCCTGCCGTTCAGCCTGACCTTGACTTTGACCCTGACTTTGACCCTGACACTGACCTTGACCCTGACCTTGACCCTGACCCTGACCTTCACCCTGACCTTGACTCTGACCCTGACCTCCACCCTGGCCTTGACCTTGACCCTGACCTTCACCCTGACCTTGACTCTGACCCTGACCTCCACCCTGGCCTTGACCTTGACCCTGACCTTCACCCTGACCTTGACTCTGACCCTGAGCTCCACCCTGACCTCTACCCTGACTCTAACCCCCACCCTGACCTTGACCCTGACCCTGACCTCCACCCTGACCTGACTCTGACCCTGACCACCACCCTGACCTTGACTCTGACCCTAACCTCCACCCTGACCTTCACCCTGACCCTGACCTCCACCCTGACCTTGACCCTGACCTTGACCTGCACTCTGACCTGCACCCTGACCTTGACCCCCACTCTGACCTTCACCCTGACCTTGACCTCCACCCTGACCTCCACCCTGACCCTGACCCCCACCCTGACCACAACCCCGAACTTGACCCTCACCCTGACGTCTACCTTGACCTTGACCCTGACCCTGACCTCGACCCTGACCTTGACCCTGACCCTGACCTTTACTCCGACCTCCACCCTGACCGTGAGCTCCACCCTGACCTCCACCCTGACCTTCACCGCGACTCTGACCTCCACCCTGAGCTTGACTCTGACTCTGACCTCCACCCTGACCTTGATCTCCACCCTGACCTTCACCGTGACCTTGACCTCCACCCTGACCCTGACCCCCACCCTGACCTCCACCCTGACTCTAACCCCTACCCTGACCTGACTCTGACCCTGACCACCACCCTGACCATGACTCTGACCCTAACCTCCATCATGAACGTCACCCTGACCCTGACCTTCACCCTGACCTTGACCCTGACCTCCACCCTGACCTTGACCTTCACTCTGAGCTTCACCCTGAACCTGACCTTCACCCTGACCTCCACCCTGACCCTGAGCCCCACCCTGACCTCGACCCTGACCTTGACCCTGACCCTGACCTCCACCCTGACCTCGACTCTGACCCTAACCTCCACCCTGACCTTCACCCTGACCCTGACCTCCACCCTGACCTTGACCCTGACCTTGACCTGCACCCTGACCTACACCCTGACCTTGACCCCCACTCTGACCTTCACCCTGACCTTGACCCGGACCCTGACCTCCACTCTGACCTTGACCCCGACCCTGACCTCCACCCTAACCTTGACCCTGACCCTGACCTCCACCCTGACCTTGACCTTGACCCTGACGTTCAGCCTGACCTTGACTTTGACCCTGACCTCCACCCTGACCTTGACCCTGACCCTGACCTCCACCCTGACCTTGACCTTGACCCTGACGTTCAGCCTGACCTTGACTTTGACCCTGACCTCCACCCTGACCTTGACCCTGACCCTGACCTCCACGCTGACCTGGACCTTGACCCTGACCTCCACCCTGACCTTGACCCTGACCCTGACCTCCTCCCTGACCTCCACCCTGACCCTGACCTCCACTCTGACCTTGACCCTGACCCTGACCTCCACCCTGACCTTGACCCTGACCCTGACCTCCACCCTGACCGTGACCTTGACCCTGACCTCGACCCTGACCTTGACTGCGACCATGACCTCCACCCTGACCTTGACTTTCACCCTGACCTCCACCCTGACCTTGACCCTGACCCTGACCGTCACCCTGACCTCCACCCTGACCTTGACCCGGACCCTGACCTCCACTCTGATCTTGACCTTGACCCTGACCTCCACCCTGACCTTGACCCTAACCCCCACCTCCACCCTGACCTTGACCTTGACCCTGACGTTCATCTTGACCTTGACTTTGACCCTGACCTCCACCCTGACCTTGACCCTGACCCTGACCTCCACCCTTAGCTTGACCCTGACCCTGACCTTCACCCTGACCTTGACTGTGACCCTGACCTCCACCCTGGCCTTGACCTTGACCCTGACCTCTTCCCTGACCTTGACTGTGACCCTGACCTCCACCCTGACCTTGACCCTGACCCTGACCTGCACCCTGAACTTGACCTTGACCCTGCCGTTCAGCCTGACCTTGACTTTGACCCTGACTTTGACCCTGACACTGACCTTGACCCTGACCTTGACCCTGACCCTGACCTTCACCCTGACCTTGACTCTGACCCTGACCTCCACCCTGGCCTTGACCTTGACCCTGACCTTCACCCTGACCTTGACCCTGACCTGGACCTCCACCCTGACCTGACTCTGACCCTGACCACCACCCTGACCTTGACTCTGACCCTAACCTCCACCCTGACCTTCACCCTGACCCTGACCTCCACCCTGACCTTGACCCTGACCTTGACCTGCACTCTGACCTGCACCCTGACCTTGACCCCCACTCTGACCTTCACCCTGACCTTGACCTCCACCCTGACCTCCACCCTGACCCTGACCCCCACCCTGACCACAACCCCGAACTTGACCCTCACCCTGACGTCTACCTTGACCTTGACCCTGACCCTGACCTCGACCCTGACCTTGACCCTGACCCTGACCTTTACTCCGACCTCCACCCTGATCGTGAGCTCCACCCTGACCTCCACCCTGACCTTCACCGCGACTCTGACCTCCACCCTGAGCTTGACTCTGACTCTGACCTCCACCCTGACCTTGATCTCCACCCTGACCTTCACCGTGACCTTGACCTCCACCCTGACCCTGACCCCCACCCTGACCTCCACCCTGACTCTAACCCCTACCCTGACCTGACTCTGACCCTGACCACCACCCTGACCATGACTCTGACCCTAACCTCCATCATGAACGTCACCCTGACCCTGACCTTCACCCTGACCTTGACCCTGACCTCCACCCTGACCTTGACCTTCACTCTGAGCTTCACCCTGAACCTGACCTTCACCCTGACCTCCACCCTGACCCTGAGCCCCACCCTGACCTCGACCCTGACCTTGACCCTGACCCTGACCTCCACCCTGACCTCGACTCTGACCCTAACCTCCACCCTGACCTTCACCCTGACCCTGACCTCCACCCTGACCTTGACCCTGACCTTGACCTGCACCCTGACCTACACCCTGACCTTGACCCCCACTCTGACCTTCACCCTGACCTTGACCTCCACCCTGACCTCCACCCTGACCCTGACCCCCACCCTGACCACAACCCCGAACTTGACCCTGACCCTGACGTCTACCTTGACTTTGACCCTGACCCTGACCTCGACCCTGACCTTGACCCTGACCCTGACCTTTACTCCGACCTCCACCCTGACCGTGAGCTCCACCCTGACCTCCACCCTGACCTTCACCGCGACTCTGACCTCCACCCTGACCTTGACCTGGACCCTGACGTTCAGCCTGACCTTGACTTTGACCCTGACCTCCACCCTGACCTTGACCCTGACCCTGACCTCCACGCTGACCTGGACCTTGACCCTGACCTCCACCCTGACCTTGACCCTGACCCTGACCTCCTCCCTGACCTCCACCCTGACCCTGACCTCCACTCTGACCTTGACCCTGACCCTGACCTCCACCCTGACCTTGACCCTGACCCTGACCTCCACCCTGACCGTGACCTTGACCCTGACCTCGACCCTGACCTTGACTGCGACCATGACCTCCACCCTGACCTTGACTTTCACCCTGACCTCCACCCTGACCTTGACCCTGACCCTGACCTTCACCCTGACCTCCACCCTGACCTTGACCCGGACCCTGACCTCCACTCTGATCTTGACCCTGACCCTGACCTCCACCCTGACCTTGACCCTAACCCCCACCTCCACCCTGACCTTGACCTTGACCCTGACGTTCATCTTGACCTTGACTTTGACCCTGACCTCCACCCTGACCTTGACCCTGACCCTGACCTCCACCCTTAGCTTGACCCTGACCCTGACCTTCACCCTGAGCTTGACTGTGACCCTGACCTCCACCCTGGCCTTGACCTTGACCCTGACCTCTACCCTGACCTTGACTGTGACCCTGACCTCCACCCTGACCTTGACCCTGACCCTGACCTGCACCCTGAACTTGACCTTGACCCTGCCGTTCAGCCTGACCTTGACTTTGACCCTGACTTTGACCCTGACACTGACCTTGACCCTGACCTTGACCCTGACCATGACGTTCAGCCTGACCTTGACTTTGACCCTGACCTCCACCCTGACCTTGACCCTGACCCTGACCTTGACCCTGACCTTGACCCTGACGTTCAGCCCGACCTTGACTTTGACCCTGACCTCCACTCTGACCTTGACTTTGACCCTGACCTTCACCCTGATCTTGACCCTGACCCTGACCTCCACCCTGACCTTGACCTTGACCCTGACGTTCAGCCTGACCTTGACATTGACCCTGACCTCCACCCTGAACTTGACCCTGACCCTGACCCCACCCTGACCTTGACCTTGACCCTGACGTTCAGCCTGACCTTGACTTTGACCCTGACCTCCACCCTGACCTTGACCCTGACCCTGACCTCCACGCTGACCTTGACCTTGACCCTGACCTCCACCCTGACCTTGACCCTGAACCTGACCTCCTCCCTGACCTCCACCCTGACCCTGACCTCCACTGTGACCTTGACCCTGACCCTGACCTCCACCCTGACCTCGACCCTGACCCTGACCTCCACCCTGACCTTGACCTTGACCCTGACGTTCAGCCTGACCTTGACTTTGACCCTGACCTCCACCCTGACCTTGACCCTGACACTGACCTTGACCCTGACCTTGACCCTGACCCTGTCCTCCACCCTGACGTTGACTCTGACCCTGACCTCCACCCTGACCTTGACCCTGAACCTGACCTCCACCCTTAGCTTGACCCTGACCCTGACCTTTACCCTGGCCTTGACCCTGACCCTGACCTCCACCCTGGCCTTGACCCTGACTCTGACCTCCACCCTGACCTTGACCCTGAACCTGACCTTCACCCTGACCTTGACCCAGACGCTGACCTCCACCCTGACCTCCACCCTGACCTTGACTGTGACCCTGGCCTCTACTTAGACCGTGACCTCCACCCTGACCTTCACCCTGACCTTGACCCTGACGCTGAACTCCACCCTGACCTTGACCCTGACTCTGACCTCCACCCTGACCTTGACTCTGACCCTGAACTCCACCCTGACCTTGACCCTGACCCTGACCTCCACCCTGAACTCCACCCTGACCTTGACTCTGACCCTGACCTTCACCCTGGCCTTGATCCTGACCCTGAACTCCACCCTTAGCTTGACCCTGACCCTGACCTTCACCCTTAGCTTGACCCTGACCCTGACCTTCACCCTGGCCTTGACCCTGACACTGACCTTGACCCTGACCTTGACCCTGACCCTGACCTCCACCCTGACCTTGACTCTGACCCTGACCTCCACCCTGACCTTGACCCTGACCCTGACCTCCACCCTGACCTTGACTGTGACCCTGAACTCCACCCTGACCTCTACTCTGACCTTGACTCTGACCCTGACCTCCACCCTGACCTTGACCCTGACCCTGACCTCCACCCTGACCTTGACTGTGATCTTGACCTATACCCTGACCTTGACCTCCACCCTGACCTCCACCCTGACCTTGACCTTGACCCTGACCTCCACCCCGACCTTGACCTTGACCCTGACCTTCAGCCTGACCTTGACTTTGACCCTGACCTCCACCCTGACCTTGACCCTGACCCTGACCTTCACCCTGACCTTGACCCCGACCCTGACCTCCACCCTGACGTGACGTTGATTCTGACCTCCACCCTGACCTTGACTCTGACCCTGACCTCGACCCTGACCTTGACTGTGACCCTGACCTTGACCCTGACCTCCACCCTGACCGTGACCTTGACCCTGACCTCCACCCTGACCTTGACTGTGACCCTGACCTCCACTCTGACCTTGACTTTGACCCTGACCTTCACCCTGACCTTGACCCTAACCCCCACCTCCACCCTGACTTTCAGCTTGACCTTGACTTTGACCCTGACCTCCATGCTGACCTTGACAATGACCCTGACCTCCACCCTGACCTCCACCCTGACCCTGACCTCCACCCTGGCCTTGACCCTGACCCTGACCTCCACCCTGACCTTGACCCTGACCCTGACCTTCACCCCGACCTTGACCCAGACGCTGACCTCCACCCTGACCTCCACCCTGACCTTGACTGTGACCCTGGCCTCTACTTAGACCGTGACCTCCACCCTGACCTCCACCCTGACCTTGACCCTGACGCTGAACTCCACCCTGACCTTGACCCTGACCCTGACCTCCACCCTGACCTTGACTCTAACCCTGAACTCCACCCTGACCTTGACCCTGACCCTGACCTCCACCCTGAACTCCACCCTGACCTTGACTCTGACCCTGACCTTCACCCTGGCCTTGACCCTGACCCTGACCTCCACCCTGGCCTTGACCCTGACCCTGACCTCCACCCTGACCTTGACTTTGACCCTGACCTCCACCCTGACCTTGACCCTGACCCTGACCTCCACCCTGACCTCCACCCTGACCTTGACCCGGACCCTGACCTCCACCCTGACCTTGACTTCGACCCTGACCTCCACCCTGACCTTGACCTTGACCCTGACGTCCAGCCTGACCTTGACTTTGACCCTGACCTTCACCCTGACCTTGACCTTGACCCTGACCTTGACCCTGACCCTGACCTCGACCCTGACCTCCACCCTGACCTTCACCCGGACCCTGACCTCCACTCTGACCTTGACCCTGACCCTGACCTCCACCCTGACCTTGACCCTGACCCTGACCTCCACCCTGACCTTGACCTTGACCCTGACGTTCAGCCTGACCTTGACTTCGACCCTGACCTCCACCCTGACCTTGACCCTGACACTGACCTTGACCCTGACCTTGACCCTGACCCTGACCTCCACCCTGAACTCCACCCTGACCTTGACTCTGACCCTGACCTTCACCCTGGCCTTGACCCTGACCCTGACCTCCACCCTGGCCTTGACTCTGACCCTGACCTCCACCCTGACCTTGACTTTGACCCTGACCTCCACCCTGACCTTGACCCTGACCCTGACCTCCACCCTGACCTCCACCCTGACCTTGACCCGGACCCTGACGTTCAGCCTGACCTTGACTTCGACCCTGACCTCCACCCTGACCTTGACCTTGACCCTGACGTCCAGCCTGACCTTGACTTTGACCCTGACCTTCACCCTGACCTGGACCTTGACCCTGACCTTGACCCTGACCCTGACCTCGACCCTGACCTCCACCCTGACCTTCACCCGGACCCTGACCTCCACTCTGACCTTGACCCTGACCCTGACCTCCACCCTGACCTTGACTGTGACCATGACCTCCACCCTGACCTTGACTTTGACCCTGACCTCCACCCTGACCTTGACCCTGACCCTGACCTCCACGCTGACCTTGACCTTGACCCTGACCTCCACCCTGACCTTGACCCTGAACCTGGCCTCCTCCCTGACCTCCACCCTGACCCTGACCTCCACTGTGACCTTGACCCTGACCCTGACCTCCACCCTGACCTTGACCCTGACCCTGACCTCCACCCTGACCTTGACCTTGACCCTGACGTTCAGCCTGACCTTGACTTTGACCCTGACCTCCACCCTGACCTTGACCCTGACACTGACCTTGACCCTGACCTTGACCCTGACCCTGTCCTCCACCCTGACGTTGACTCTGACCCTGACCTCCACCCTGACCTTGACCCTGAACCTGACCTCCACCCTTAGCTTGACCCTTACCCTGACCTTCACCCTGGCCTTGACCCTGACCCTGACCTCCACCCTGGCCTTGACCCTGACTCTGACCTCCACCCTGACCTTGACCCTGACCCTGACCTTCACCCTGACCTTGACCCAGACGCTGACCTCCACCCTGACCTTGACCCTGACCCTGACCTCCACCCTGACCTTGACTGTGACCCTGAACTCCACCCTGACCTCCACTCTGACCTTGACTCTGACCCTGACCTCCACTCTGACCTTGACCCTGACCCTGACCTCCACCCTGACCTTGACTGTGATCTTGACCTATACCCTGACCTTGACCTCCACCCTGACCTCCACCCTGACCTTGACCTTGACCCTGACCTCCACCCCGACCTTGACCTTGACCCTGACCTTCAGCCTGACCTTGACTTTGACCCTGACCTCCACCCTGACCTCGACCCTGACCCTGACCTTCACCCTGACCTTGACCCCGACCCTGACCTCCACCCTGACGTGACGTTGATTCTGACCTCCACCCTGACCTTGACTCTGACCCTGACCTCGACCCTGACCTTGACTGTGACCCTGACCTTGACCCTGACCTCCACCCTGACCGTGACCTTGACCCTGACCTCCACCCTGACCTTGACTGTGACCCTGACCTCCACTCTGACCTTGACTTTGACCCTGACCTTCACCCTGACCTTGACCCTAACCCCCACCTCCACCCTGACTTTCAGCTTGACCTTGACTTTAACCCTGACCTCCACCCTGACCTTGACAATGACCCTGACCTCCACCCTGACCTCCACCCTGACCCTGACCTCCACCCTGGCTTTGACAATGACCCTGACCTCCACCCTGACCTCCACCCTGACCTTGACTCTAACCCTGAACTCCACCCTGACCTTGACCCTGACCCTGACCTCCACCCTGAACTCCACCCTGACCTTGACTCTGACCCTGACCTTCACCCTGGCCTTGACCCTGACCCTGACCTCCACCCTGACCTTGACAATGACCCTGACCTCCACCCTGACCTCCACCCTGACCTTGACTCTAACCCTGAACTCCACCCTGACCTTGACCCTGACCCTGACCTCCACCCTGAACTCCACCCTGACCTTGACTCTGACCCTGACCTTCACCCTGGCCTTGACCCTGACCCTGACCTCCACCCTGGCCTTGACCCTGACCCTGACCTCCACCCTGACCTTGACTTTGACCCTGACCTCCACCCTGACCTTGACCCTGACCCTGACCTCCACCCTGACCTCCACCCTGACCTTGACCCGGACCCTGACCTCCACCCTGACCTTGACTGCGACCATGACCTCCACCCTGACCTTGACTTTCACCCTGACCTCCACCCTGACCTTGACCCTGACCCTGACCTTCACCCTGACCTCCACCCTGACCTTGACCCGGACCCTGACCTCCACTCTGATCTTGACCTTGACCCTGACCTCCACCCTGACCTTGACCCTAACCCCCACCTCCACCCTGACCTTGACCTCGACCCTGACGTTTATCTTGACCTTGACTTTGACCCTGACCTCCACCCTGACCTTGACCCTGACCCTGACCTCCACCCTTAGCTTGACCCTGACCCTGACCTTCACCCTGACCTTGACTGTGACCCTGACCTCCACCCTGGCCTTGACCTTGACCCTGACCTCTTCCCTGACCTTGACTGTGACCCTGACCTCCACCCTGACCTTGACCCTGACCCTGACCTGCACCCTGAACTTGACCTTGACCCTGCCGTTCAGCCTGACCTTGACTTTGACCCTGACTTTGACCCTGACACTGACCTTGACCCTGACCTTGACCCTGACCCTGACCTTCACCCTGACCTTGACTCTGACCCTGACCTCCACCCTGGCCTTGACCTTGACCCTGACCTTCACCCTGACCTTGACTCTGACCCTGACCTCCACCCTGGCCTTGACCTTGACCCTGACCTTCACCCTGACCTTGACTCTGACCCTGACCTCCACCCTGACCTCTACCCTGACTCTAACCCCCACCCTGACCTTGACCCTGACCCTGACCTCCACCCTGACCTGACTCTGACCCTGACCACCACCCTGACCTTGACTCTGACCCTAACCTCCACCCTGACCTTCACCCTGACCCTGACCTCCACCCTGACCTTGACCCTGACCTTGACCTGCACTCTGACCTGCACCCTGACCTTGACCCCCACCCTGACCTTGACCCTGACCCTGACCTCCACCCTGACCGTGACCTTGACCCTGACCTCGACCCTGACCTTGACTGCGACCATGACCTCCACCCTGACCTTGACTTTCACCCTGACCTCCACCCTGACCTTGACCCTGACCCTGACCTTCACCCTGACCTCCACCCTGACCTTGACCCGGACCCTGACCTCCACTCTGATCTTGACCTTGACCCTGACCTCCACCCTGACCTTGACCCTAACCCCCACCTCCACCCTGACCTTGACCTTGACCCTGACGTTCATCTTGACCTTGACTTTGACCCTGACCTCCACCCTGACCTTGACCCTGACCCTGACCTCCACCCTTAGCTTGACCCTGACCCTGACCTTCACCCTGACCTTGACTGTGACCCTGACCTCCACCCTGGCCTTGACCTTGACCCTGACCTCTTCCCTGACCTTGACTGTGACCCTGACCTCCACCCTGACCTTGACCCTGACCCTGACCTGCACCCTGAACTTGACCTTGACCCTGCCGTTCAGCCTGACCTTGACTTTGACCCTGACTTTGACCCTGACACTGACCTTGACCCTGACCTTGACCCTGACCCTGACCTTCACCCTGACCTTGACTCTGACCCTGACCTCCACCCTGGCCTTGACCTTGACCCTGACCTTCACCCTGACCTTGACTCTGACCCTGACCTCCACCCTGGCCTTGACCTTGACCCTGACCTTCACCCTGACCTTGACTCTGACCCTGACCTCCACCCTGACCTCTACCCTGACTCTAACCCCCACCCTGACCTTGACCCTGACCCTGACCTCCACCCTGACCTGACTCTGACCCTGACCACCACCCTGACCTTGACTCTGACCCTAACCTCCACCCTGACCTTCACCCTGACCCTGACCTCCACCCTGACCTTGACCCTGACCTTGACCTGCACTCTGACCTGCACCCTGACCTTGACCCCCACTCTGACCTTCACTCTGGCCTCGACCCTGACTTTGACCCTGACCCTGACCTCCACCCTGACCTTGACTGTGACCATGACCTCCACCCTGACCTTGACTTTGACCCTGACCTCCACCCTGACCTTGGACCTGACCCTGACCTCCACCCTGACCTCCACCCTGACCTTGACCCGGACCCTGACCTCCACTCTGACCTTGACCCCGACCCTGACCTCCACCCTAACCTTGACCCTGACCCTGACCTCCACCCTGACCTTGACCTTGACCGTGACGTTCAGCCTGACCTTGACTTTGACCCTGACCTCCACCCTGACCTTGACCCTGACCCTGACCTCCACCCTGACCTTGACCTTGACCCTGACGTTCAGCCTGACCTTGACTTTGACCCTGACCTCCACCCTGACCTTGACCCTGACCCTGACCTCCACGCTGACCTGGACCTTGACCCTGACCTCCACCCTGACCTTGACCCTGACCCTGACCTCCTCCCTGACCTCCACCCTGACCCTGACCTCCACTCTGACCTTGACCCTGACCCTGACCTCCACCCTGACCTTGACCCTGACCCTGACCTCCACCCTGACCGTGACCTTGACCCTGACCTCGACCCTGACCTTGACTGCGACCATGACCTCCACCCTGACCTTGACTTTCACCCTGACCTCCACCCTGACCTTGACCCTGACCCTGACCTTCACCCTGACCTCCACCCTGACCTTGACCCGGACCCTGACCTCCACTCTGATCTTGACCTTGACCCTGACCTCCACCCTGACCTTGACCCTAACCCCCACCTCCACCCTGACCTTGACCTTGACCCTGACGTTCATCTTGACCTTGACTTTGACCCTGACCTCCACCCTGACCTTGACCCTGACCCTGACCTCCACCCTTAGCTTGACCCTGACCCTGACCTTCACCCTGACCTTGACTGTGACCCTGACCTCCACCCTGGCCTTGACCTTGACCCTGACCTCTTCCCTGACCTTGACTGTGACCCTGACCTCCACCCTGACCTTGACCCTGACCCTGACCTGCACCCTGAACTTGACCTTGACCCTGCCGTTCAGCCTGACCTTGACTTTGACCCTGACTTTGACCCTGACACTGACCTTGACCCTGACCTTGACCCTGACCCTGACCTTCACCCTGACCTTGACTCTGACCCTGACCTCCACCCTGGCCTTGACCTTGACCCTGACCTTCACCCTGACCTTGACTCTGACCCTGACCTCCACCCTGGCCTTGACCTTGACCCTGACCTTCACCCTGACCTTGACTCTGACCCTGACCTCCACCCTGACCTCTACCCTGACTCTAACCCCCACCCTGACCTTGACCCTGACCCTGACCTCCACCCTGACCTGACTCTGACCCTGACCACCACCCTGACCTTGACTCTGACCCTAACCTCCACCCTGACCTTCACCCTGACCCTGACCTCCACCCTGACCTTGACCCTGACCTTGACCTGCACTCTGACCTGCACCCTGACCTTGACCCCCACTCTGACCTTCACCCTGACCTTGACCTCCACCCTGACCTCCACCCTGACCCTGACCCCCACCCTGACCACAACCCCGAACTTGACCCTCACCCTGACGTCTACCTTGACCTTGACCCTGACCCTGACCTCGACCCTGACCTTGACCCTGACCCTGACCTTTACTCCGACCTCCACCCTGACCGTGAGCTCCACCCTGACCTCCACCCTGACCTTCACCGCGACTCTGACCTCCACCCTGAGCTTGACTCTGACTCTGACCTCCACCCTGACCTTGATCTCCACCCTGACCTTCACCGTGACCTTGACCTCCACCCTGACCCTGACCCCCACCCTGACCTCCACCCTGACTCTAACCCCTACCCTGACCTGACTCTGACCCTGACCACCACCCTGACCATGACTCTGACCCTAACCTCCATCATGAACGTCACCCTGACCCTGACCTTCACCCTGACCTTGACCCTGACCTCCACCCTGACCTTGACCTTCACTCTGAGCTTCACCCTGAACCTGACCTTCACCCTGACCTCCACCCTGACCCTGAGCCCCACCCTGACCTCGACCCTGACCTTGACCCTGACCCTGACCTCCACCCTGACCTCGACTCTGACCCTAACCTCCACCCTGACCTTCACCCTGACCCTGACCTCCACCCTGACCTTGACCCTGACCTTGACCTGCACCCTGACCTACACCCTGACCTTGACCCCCACTCTGACCTTCACCCTGACCTTGACCCGGACCCTGACCTCCACTCTGACCTTGACCCCGACCCTGACCTCCACCCTAACCTTGACCCTGACCCTGACCTCCACCCTGACCTTGACCTTGACCCTGACGTTCAGCCTGACCTTGACTTTGACCCTGACCTCCACCCTGACCTTGACCCTGACCCTGACCTCCACCCTGACCTTGACCTTGACCCTGACGTTCAGCCTGACCTTGACTTTGACCCTGACCTCCACCCTGACCTTGACCCTGACCCTGACCTCCACGCTGACCTGGACCTTGACCCTGACCTCCACCCTGACCTTGACCCTGACCCTGACCTCCTCCCTGACCTCCACCCTGACCCTGACCTCCACTCTGACCTTGACCCTGACCCTGACCTCCACCCTGACCTTGACCCTGACCCTGACCTCCACCCTGACCGTGACCTTGACCCTGACCTCGACCCTGACCTTGACTGCGACCATGACCTCCACCCTGACCTTGACTTTCACCCTGACCTCCACCCTGACCTTGACCCTGACCCTGACCTTCACCCTGACCTCCACCCTGACCTTGACCCGGACCCTGACCTCCACTCTGATCTTGACCTTGACCCTGACCTCCACCCTGACCTTGACCCTAACCCCCACCTCCACCCTGACCTTGACCTTGACCCTGACGTTCATCTTGACCTTGACTTTGACCCTGACCTCCACCCTGACCTTGACCCTGACCCTGACCTCCAGCCTTAGCTTGACCCTGACCCTGACCTTCACCCTGACCTTGACTGTGACCCTGACCTCCACCCTGGCCTTGACCTTGACCCTGACCTCTTCCCTGACCTTGACTGTGACCCTGACCTCCACCCTGACCTTGACCCTGACCCTGACCTGCACCCTGAACTTGACCTTGACCCTGCCGTTCGGCCTGACCTTGACTTTGACCCTGACTTTGACCCTGACACTGACCTTGACCCTGACCTTGACCCTGACCCTGACCTTCACCCTGACCTTGACTCTGACCCTGACCTCCACCCTGGCCTTGACCTTGACCCTGACCTTCACCCTGACCTTGACTCTGACCCTGACCTCCACCCTGTCCTTGACCTTGACCCTGACCTTCACCCTGACCTTGACTCTGACCCTGACCTCCACCCTGACCTCTACCCTGACTCTAACCCCCACCCTGACCTTGACCCTGACCCTGACCTCCACCCTGACCTGACTCTGACCCTGACCACCACCCTGACCTTGACTCTGACCCTAACCTCCACCCTGACCTTCACCCTGACCCTGACCTCCACCCTGACCTTGACCCTGACCTTGACCTGCACTCTGACCTGCACCCTGACCTTGACCCCCACTCTGACCTTCACCCTGACCTTGACCTCCACCCTGACCTCCACCCTGACCCTGACCCCCACCCTGACCACAACCCCGAACTTGACCCTCACCCTGACGTCTACCTTGACCTTGACCCTGACCCTGACCTCGACCCTGACCTTGACCCTGACCCTGACCTTTACTCCGACCTCCACCCTGATCGTGAGCTCCACCCTGACCTCCACCCTGACCTTCACCGCGACTCTGACCTCCACCCTGAGCTTGACTCTGACTCTGACCTCCACCCTGACCTTGATCTCCACCCTGACCTTCACCGTGACCTTGACCTCCACCCTGACCCTGACCCCCACCCTGACCTCCACCCTGACTCTAACCCCTACCCTGACCTGACTCTGACCCTGACCACCACCCTGACCATGACTCTGACCCTAACCTCCATCATGAACGTCACCCTGACCCTGACCTTCACCCTGACCTTGACCCTGACCTCCACCCTGACCTTGACCTTCACTCTGAGCTTCACCCTGAACCTGACCTTCACCCTGACCTCCACCCTGACCCTGAGCCCCACCCTGACCTCGACCCTGACCTTGACCCTGACCCTGACCTCCACCCTGACCTCGACTCTGACCCTAACCTCCACCCTGACCTTCACCCTGACCCTGACCTCCACCCTGACCTTGACCCTGACCTTGACCTGCACCCTGACCTACACCCTGACCTTGACCCCCACTCTGACCTTCACCCTGACCTTGACCTCCACCCTGACCTCCACCCTGACCCTGACCCCCACCCTGACCACAACCCCGAACTTGACCCTGACCCTGACGTCTACCTTGACTTTGACCCTGACCCTGACCTCGACCCTGACCTTGACCCTGACCCTGACCTTTACTCCGACCTCCACCCTGACCGTGAGCTTCACCCTGACCTCCACCCTGACCTTCACCGCGACTCTGACCTCCACCCTGAGCTTGACTCTGACCCTGACCTCCACCCTGACCTCTACCCTGACTCTAACCCCCACCCTGACCTTGACCCTGACCCTGACCTCCACCCTGACCTGACTCTGACCCTGACCGCCACCCTGACCTTGTCCCTGACCCTGACCTCTACTCTGACCTGCAACCTGACCTTGACCTCCACCCTGACCTTGTCCGTGACCCTGACCTTGACTCTGACCCTGACCGTGACCCTGACCTCCACTCTGACCTCCACCCTGACCTTGAGCTCCACCCTGACCTCCACCCTGACCTCAACCCTGACCCTGACCCCCACCCTGACCTCGACGCTGACCTTGACCCTGACCCTGACCGCAACTCTGACCTCCACCCTGACCTTGACCTCCACCCTGACCTCCACCGTGACCTTGACCTCCACCCTGACCCTGACCCCCACCCTGACCTCCACCCTGACCCTGAAACCCACCCTGGCCTCGACCCTGACTTTGACCCTGACCCTGACCTCCACCCTGACCTTGACTGTGACCATGACCTCCACCCTGACCTTGACTTTGACCCTGACCTCCACCCTGACCTTGGACCTGACCCTGACCTCCACACTGACCTCCACCCTGACCTTGACCCGGACCCTGACCTCCACTCTGACCTTGACCCCGACCCTGACCTCCACCCTAACCTTGACCCTGACCCTGACCTCCACCCTGACCTTGACCTTGACCCTGACGTTCAGCCTGACCTTGACTTTGACCCTGACCTCCACCCTGACCTTGACCCTGACCCTGACCTCCACCCTGACCTTGACCTGGACCCTGACGTTCAGCCTGACCTTGACTTTGACCCTGACCTCCACCCTGACCTTGACCCTGACCCTGACCTCCACGCTGACCTGGACCTTGACCCTGACCTCCACCCTGACCTTGACCCTGACCCTGACCTCCTCCCTGACCTCCACCCTGACCCTGACCTCCACTCTGACCTTGACCCTGACCCTGACCTCCACCCTGACCTTGACCCTGACCCTGACCTCCACCCTGACCGTGACCTTGACCCTGACCTCGACCCTGACCTTGACTGCGACCATGACCTCCACCCTGACCTTGACTTTCACCCTGACCTCCACCCTGACCTTGACCCTGACCCTGACCTTCACCCTGACCTCCACCCTGACCTTGACCCGGACCCTGACCTCCACTCTGATCTTGACCCTGACCCTGACCTCCACCCTGACCTTGACCCTAACCCCCACCTCCACCCTGACCTTGACCTTGACCCTGACGTTCATCTTGACCTTGACTTTGACCCTGACCTCCACCCTGACCTTGACCCTGACCCTGACCTCCACCCTTAGCTTGACCCTGACCCTGACCTTCACCCTGAGCTTGACTGTGACCCTGACCTCCACCCTGGCCTTGACCTTGACCCTGACCTCTACCCTGACCTTGACTGTGACCCTGACCTCCACCCTGACCTTGACCCTGACCCTGACCTGCACCCTGAACTTGACCTTGACCCTGCCGTTCAGCCTGACCTTGACTTTGACCCTGACTTTGACCCTGACACTGACCTTGACCCTGACCTTGACCCTGACCATGACGTTCAGCCTGACCTTGACTTTGACCCTGACCTCCACCCTGACCTTGACCCTGACCCTGACCTTGACCCTGACCTTGACCCTGACGTTCAGCCCGACCTTGACTTTGACCCTGACCTCCACTCTGACCTTGACTTTGACCCTGACCTTCACCCTGATCTTGACCCTGACCCTGACCTCCACCCTGACCTTGACCTTGACCCTGACGTTCAGCCTGACCTTGACATTGACCCTGACCTCCACCCTGAACTTGACCCTGACCCTGACCTCCACCCTGACCTTGACCTTGACCCTGACGTTCAGCCTGACCTTGACTTTGACCCTGACCTCCACCCTGACCTTGACCCTGACCCTGACCTCCACGCTGACCTTGACCTTGACCCTGACCTCCACCCTGACCTTGACCCTGAACCTGACCTCCTCCCTGACCTCCACCCTGACCCTGACCTCCACTGTGACCTTGACCCTGACCCTGACCTCCACCCTGACCTCGACCCTGACCCTGACCTCCACCCTGACCTTGACCTTGACCCTGACGTTCAGCCTGACCTTGACTTTGACCCTGACCTCCACCCTGACCTTGACCCTGACACTGACCTTGACCCTGACCTTGACCCTGACCCTGTCCTCCACCCTGACGTTGACTCTGACCCTGACCTCCACCCTGACCTTGACCCTGAACCTGACCTCCACCCTTAGCTTGACCCTGACCCTGACCTTTACCCTGGCCTTGACCCTGACCCTGACCTCCACCCTGGCCTTGACCCTGACTCTGACCTCCACCCTGACCTTGACCCTGAACCTGACCTTCACCCTGACCTTGACCCAGACGCTGACCTCCACCCTGACCTCCACCCTGACCTTGACTGTGACCCTGGCCTCTACTTAGACCGTGACCTCCACCCTGACCTTCACCCTGACCTTGACCCTGACGCTGAACTCCACCCTGACCTTGACCCTGACTCTGACCTCCACCCTGACCTTGACTCTGACCCTGAACTCCACCCTGACCTTGACCCTGACCCTGACCTCCACCCTGAACTCCACCCTGACCTTGACTCTGACCCTGACCTTCACCCTGGCCTTGATCCTGACCCTGAACTCCACCCTTAGCTTGACCCTGACCCTGACCTTCACCCTTAGCTTGACCCTGACCCTGACCTTCACCCTGGCCTTGACCCTGACACTGACCTTGACCCTGACCTTGACCCTGACCCTGACCTCCACCCTGACCTTGACTCTGACCCTGACCTCCACCCTGACCTTGACCCTGACCCTGACCTCCACCCTGACCTTGACTGTGACCCTGAACTCCACCCTGACCTCTACTCTGACCTTGACTCTGACCCTGACCTCCACCCTGACCTTGACCCTGACCCTGACCTCCACCCTGACCTTGACTGTGATCTTGACCTATACCCTGACCTTGACCTCCACCCTGACCTCCACCCTGACCTTGACCTTGACCCTGACCTCCACCCCGACCTTGACCTTGACCCTGACCTTCAGCCTGACCTTGACTTTGACCCTGACCTCCACCCTGACCTTGACCCTGACCCTGACCTTCACCCTGACCTTGACCCCGACCCTGACCTCCACCCTGACGTGACGTTGATTCTGACCTCCACCCTGACCTTGACTCTGACCCTGACCTCGACCCTGACCTTGACTGTGACCCTGACCTTGACCCTGACCTCCACCCTGACCGTGACCTTGACCCTGACCTCCACCCTGACCTTGACTGTGACCCTGACCTCCACTCTGACCTTGACTTTGACCCTGACCTTCACCCTGACCTTGACCCTAACCCCCACCTCCACCCTGACTTTCAGCTTGACCTTGACTTTGACCCTGACCTCCATGCTGACCTTGACAATGACCCTGACCTCCACCCTGACCTCCACCCTGACCCTGACCTCCACCCTGGCCTTGACCCTGACCCTGACCTCCACCCTGACCTTGACCCTGACCCTGACCTTCACCCCGACCTTGACCCAGACGCTGACCTCCACCCTGACCTCCACCCTGACCTTGACTGTGACCCTGGCCTCTACTTAGACCGTGACCTCCACCCTGACCTCCACCCTGACCTTGACCCTGACGCTGAACTCCACCCTGACCTTGACCCTGACCCTGACCTCCACCCTGACCTTGACTCTAACCCTGAACTCCACCCTGACCTTGACCCTGACCCTGACCTCCACCCTGAACTCCACCCTGACCTTGACTCTGACCCTGACCTTCACCCTGGCCTTGACCCTGACCCTGACCTCCACCCTGGCCTTGACCCTGACCCTGACCTCCACCCTGACCTTGACTTTGACCCTGACCTCCACCCTGACCTTGACCCTGACCCTGACCTCCACCCTGACCTCCACCCTGACCTTGACCCGGACCCTGACCTCCACCCTGACCTTGACTTCGACCCTGACCTCCACCCTGACCTTGACCTTGACCCTGACGTCCAGCCTGACCTTGACTTTGACCCTGACCTTCACCCTGACCTTGACCTTGACCCTGACCTTGACCCTGACCCTGACCTCGACCCTGACCTCCACCCTGACCTTCACCCGGACCCTGACCTCCACTCTGACCTTGACCCTGACCCTGACCTCCACCCTGACCTTGACCCTGACCCTGACCTCCACCCTGACCTTGACCTTGACCCTGACGTTCAGCCTGACCTTGACTTCGACCCTGACCTCCACCCTGACCTTGACCCTGACACTGACCTTGACCCTGACCTTGACCCTGACCCTGACCTCCACCCTGAACTCCACCCTGACCTTGACTCTGACCCTGACCTTCACCCTGGCCTTGACCCTGACCCTGACCTCCACCCTGGCCTTGACCCTGACCCTGACCTCCACCCTGACCTTGACCCTGAACCTGACCTCCACCCTTAGCTTGACCCTGACCCTGACCTTCACCCTGGCCTTGACCCTGACCCTGACCTCCACCCTGGCCTTGACCCTGACTCTGACCTCCACCCTGACCTTGACCCTGAACCTGACCTTCACCCTGACCTTGACCCAGACGCTGACCTCCACCCTGACCTCCACCCTGACCTTGACTGTGACCCTGGCCTCTACTTAGACCGTGACCTCCACCCTGACCTTCACCCTGACCTTGACCCTGACGCTGAACTCCACCCTGACCTTGACCCTGACTCTGACCTCCACCCTGACCTTGACTCTGACCCTGAACTCCACCCTGACCTTGACCCTGACCCTGACCTCCACCCTGAACTCCACCCTGACCTTGACTCTGACCCTGACCTTCACCCTGGCCTTGATCCTGACCCTGACCTCCACCCTTAGCTTGACCCTGACCCTGACCTTCACCCTTAGCTTGACCCTGACCCTGACCTTCACCCTGGCCTTGACCCTGACACTGACCTTGACCCTGACCTTGACCCTGACCCTGACCTCCACCCTGACCTTGACTCTGACCCTGACCTCCACCCTGACCTTGACCCTGACCCTGACCTCCACCCTGACCTTGACTGTGACCCTGAACTCCACCCTGACCTCTACTCTGACCTTGACTCTGACCCTGACCTCCACCCTGACCTTGACCCTGACCCTGACCTCCACCCTGACCTTGACTGTGATCTTGACCTATACCCTGACCTTGACCTCCACCCTGACCTCCACCCTGACCTTGACCTTGACCCTGACCTCCACCCCGACCTTGACCTTGACCCTGACCTTCAGCCTGACCTTGACTTTGACCCTGACCTCCACCCTGACCTTGACCCTGACCCTGACCTTCACCCTGACCTTGACCCCGACCCTGACCTCCACCCTGACGTGACGTTGATTCTGACCTCCACCCTGACCTTGACTCTTACCCTGACCTCGACCCTGACCTTGACTGTGACCCTGACCTTGACCCTGACCTCCACCCTGACCGTGACCTTGACCCTGACCTCCACCCTGACCTTGACTGTGACCCTGACCTCCACTCTGACCTTGACTTTGACCCTGACCTTCACCCTGACCTTGACCCTAACCCCCACCTCCACCCTGACTTTCAGCTTGACCTTGACTTTGACCCTGACCTCCACCCTGACCTTGACAATGACCCTGACCTCCACCCTGACCTCCACCCTGACCCTGACCTCCACCCTGGCCTTGACCCTGACCCTGACCTCCACCCTGACCTTGACCCTGACCCTGACCTTCACCCTGACCTTGACCCAGACGCTGACCTCCACCCTGACCTCCACCCTGACCTTGACTGTGACCCTGGCCTCTACTTAGACCGTGACCTCCACCCTGACCTCCACCCTGACCTTGACCCTGACGCTGAACTCCACCCTGACCTTGACCCTGACCCTGACCTCCACCCTGACCTTGACTCTAACCCTGAACTCCACCCTGACCTTGACCCTGACCCTGACCTCCACCCTGAACTCCACCCTGACCTTGACTCTGACCCTGACCTTCACCCTGGCCTTGACCCTGACCCTGACCTCCACCCTGGCCTTGACCCTGACCCTGACCTCCACCCTGACCTTGACTTTGACCCTGACCTCCACCCTGACCTTGACCCTGACCCTGACCTCCACCCTGACCTCCACCCTGACCTTGACCCGGACCCTGACCTCCACCCTGACCTTGACTTCGACCCTGACCTCCACCCTGACCTTGACCTTGACCCTGACGTCCAGCCTGACCTTGACTTTGACCCTGACCTTCACCCTGACCTTGACCTTGACCCTGACCTTGACCCTGACCCTGACCTCGACCCTGACCTCCACCCTGACCTTCACCCGGACCCTGACCTCCACTCTGACCTTGACCCTGACCCTGACCTCCACCCTGACCTTGACCCTGACACTGACCTTGACCCTGACCTTGACCCTGACCCTGACCTCCACCCTGACCTTGACTCTGGGCCTGACCTTCACCCTGACCTTGACTCTGACCCTAACTTCCACCCTGACCTTGACCTCGACCCTGACGTTCAGCCTGACCTTGACTTTGACCCTGACCTCCACCCTGACTTGACCCTGACCCTGACATTGACCCTGACCTTGACCTTGACCTTGACTGTGACCATGACCTCCACCCTGACCTTGACTTTGACCCTGACCTCCACCCTGACCTTGACCCTGACCCTGACCTCCACCCTGACCTTGACCTTGACCCTGACGTTCAGCCTGACCTTGACTTTGACCCTGACCTCCACCCTGACCTTGACCCTGACCCTGACATTGACCCTGACCTTGACCCTGACCTTGACTGTGACCATGACCTCCACCCTGACCTTGACCCTGACCCTGACCTCCACCCTGACCTTGACCTTGACCCTGACGTTCAGCCTGACCTTGACTTTGACCCTGACCTTGACCCTGACACTGACCTTGACCCTGATCTTGACCCTGACCATGAAGTTCAGCCTGACCTTGACTTTGACCCTGACCTCCACCCTGGCCTTGACCCTGACTCTGACCTCCACCCTGACCTTGACCCTGACCCTGACCTTCACCCTGACCTTGACCCAGACGCTGACCTCCACCCTGACCTCCACCCTGACCTTGACTGTGACCCTGGCCTCTACTTAGACCGTGACCTTCACCCTGACCTTCACCCTGACCTTGACCCTGACACTGACCTTGACCCTGACCTTGACCCTGACCCTGACCTCCACCCTGACCTTGACTGTGACCCTGACCTCCACTCTGACCTTGACTTTGACCCTGACATTCACCCTGACCTTGACCCTAACCCCCACCTCCACCCTGACCTTGACCTTGACCCTGACGTTCAGCTTGACCTTGACTTTGACCCTGACCTCCACCCTGACCTTGACCCTGACCCTGACCTCCACCCTTGGCTTGACCCTGACCCTGACCTTCACCCTGACCTTGACTCTGACCCTGACCTCCACCCTGGCCTTGACCTTGACCCTGACCTTCACCCTGACCTTGACTCTGACCCTGACCTCCACCCTAGCCTTGACCTTGACCCTGACCTTCACCCTGACCTTGACTCTGACCCTGACCTCCACCCTGACCTCTACCCTGACTCTAACCCCCACCCTGACCTTGACCCTGACCCTGACCTCCACCCTGACCTACACCCTGACCTTGACCCCCACTCTGACCTTCACCCTGACCTTGACCTCCACCCTGACCTCCACACTGACCCTGACCCCCACCCTGACCACAACCCCGAACTTGACCCTGACCCTGACGTCTACCTTGACCTTGACCCTGAGCCTGACCTCGACCCTGACCTTGACCCTGACCCTGACCTTTACTCCGACCTCCACCCTGACCGTGAGCTCCACCCTGACCACCACCCTGACCTTCACCGCGACTCTGACCTTCACCCTGAGCTTGACTCTGACCCTGACCTCCACCCTGACCTCTACCCTGACTCTAACCCCCACCCTGACCTTGACCCTGACCCTGACCTCCACCCTGACCTGACTCTGACCCTGACCGCCACCCTGACCTTGTCCCTGACCCTGACCTCTACTCTGACCTGCAACCTGACCTTGACCTCCACCCTGACCTTGTCCGTGACCCTGACCTTGACTCTGACCCTGACCGTGACCCTGACCTCCACTCTGACCTCCACCCTGACCTTGAGCTCCACCCTGACCTCCACCCTGACCTCAACCCTGACCCTGACCCCCACCCTGACCTCGACGCTGACCTTGACCCTGACCCTGACCGCAACTCTGACCTCCACCCTGACCTTGACCTCCACCCTGACCTCCACCGTGACCTTGACCTCCACCCTGACCCTGACCCCCACCCTGACCTCCACCCTGACCCTGAACCCCACCCTGGCCTCGACCCTGACTTTGACCCTGACCCTGACCTCCACCCTGACCTTGACTGTGACCATGACCTCCACCCTGACCTTGACTTTGACCCTGACCTCCACCCTGACCTTGGACCTGACCCTGACCTCCACCCTGACCTCCACCCTGACCTTGACCCGGACCCTGACCTCCACTCTGACCTTGACCCCGACCCTGACCTCCACCCTAACCTTGACCCTGACCCTGACCTCCACCCTGACCTTGACCTTGACCCTGACGTTCAGCCTGACCTTGACTTTGACCCTGACCTCCACCCTGACCTTGACCCTGACCCTGACCTCCACCCTGACCTTGACCTTGACCCTGACGTTCAGCCTGACCTTGACTTTGACCCTGACCTCCACCCTGACCTTGACCCTGACCCTGACCTCCACGCTGACCTGGACCTTGACCCTGACCTCCACCCTGACCTTGACCCTGACCCTGACCTCCTCCCTGACCTCCACCCTGACCCTGACCTCCACTCTGACCTTGACCCTGACCCTGACCTCCACCCTGACCTTGACCCTGACCCTGACCTCCACCCTGACCGTGACCTTGACCCTGACCTCGACCCTGACCTTGACTGCGACCATGACCTCCACCCTGACCTTGACTTTCACCCTGACCTCCACCCTGACCTTGACCCTGACCCTGACCTTCACCCTGACCTCCACCCTGACCTTGACCCGGACCCTGACCTCCACTCTGATCTTGACCTTGACCCTGACCTCCACCCTGACCTTGACCCTAACCCCCACCTCCACCCTGACCTTGACCTCGACCCTGACGTTTATCTTGACCTTGACTTTGACCCTGGCTTCCACCCTGACCTTGACCCTGACCCTGACCCCACCCTTAGCTTGACCCTGACCCTGACCTTCACCCTGACCTTGACTGTGACCCTGACCTCCACCCTGGCCTTGACCTTGACCCTGACCTCTTCCCTGACCTTGACTGTGACCCTGACCTCCACCCTGACCTTGACCCTGACCCTGACCTGCACCCTGAACTTGACCTTGACCCTGCCGTTCAGCCTGACCTTGACTTTGACCCTGACTTTGACCCTGACACTGACCTTGACCCTGACCTTGACCCTGACCCTGACCTTCACCCTGACCTTGACTCTGACCCTGACCTCCACCCTGGCCTTGACCTTGACCCTGACCTTCACCCTGACCTTGACTCTGACCCTGACCTCCACCCTGGCCTTGACCTTGACCCTGACCTTCACCCTGACCTTGACTCTGACCCTGACCTCCACCCTGACCTCTACCCTGACTCTAACCCCCACCCTGACCTTGACCCTGACCCTGACCTCCACCCTGACCTGACTCTGACCCTGACCACCACCCTGACCTTGACTCTGACCCTAACCTCCACCCTGACCTTCACCCTGACCCTGACCTCCACCCTGACCTTGACCCTGACCTTGACCTGCACTCTGACCTGCACCCTGACCTTGACCCCCACCCTGACCTTGACCCTGACCCTGACCTCCACCCTGACCGTGACCTTGACCCTGACCTCGACCCTGACCTTGACTGCGACCATGACCTCCACCCTGACCTTGACTTTCACCCTGACCTCCACCCTGACCTTGACCCTGACCCTGACCTTCACCCTGACCTCCACCCTGACCTTGACCCGGACCCTGACCTCCACTCTGATCTTGACCTTGACCCTGACCTCCACCCTGACCTTGACCCTAACCCCCACCTCCACCCCGACCTTGACCTTGACCCTGACGTTCATCTTGACCTTGACTTTGACCCTGACCTCCACCCTGACCTTGACCCTGACCCTGACCTCCACCCTTAGCTTGACCCTGACCCTGACCTTCACCCTGACCTTAACTGTGACCCTGACCTCCACCCTGGCCTTGACCTTGACCCTGACCTCTTCCCTGACCTTGACTGTGACCCTGACCTCCACCCTGACCTTGACCCTGACCCTGACCTGCACCCTGAACTTGACCTTGACCCTGCCGTTCAGCCTGACCTTGACTTTGACCCTGACTTTGACCCTGACACTGACCTTGACCCTGACCTTGACCCTGACCCTGACCTTCACCCTGACCTTGACTCTGACCCTGACCTCCACCCTGGCCTTGACCTTGACCCTGACCTTCACCCTGACCTTGACTCTGACCCTGACCTTCACCCTGGCCTTGACCTTGACCCTGACCTTCACCCTGACCTTGACTCTGACCCTGACCTCCACCCTGACCTCTACCCTGACTCTAACCCCCACCCTGACCTTGACCCTGACCCTGACCTCCACCCTGACCTGACTCTGACCCTGACCACCACCCTGACCTTGACTCTGACCCTAACCTCCACCCTGACCTTCACCCTGACCCTGACCTCCACCCTGACCTTGACCCTGACCTTGACCTGCACTCTGACCTGCACCCTGACCTTGACCCCCACTCTGACCTTCACTCTGGCCTCGACCCTGACTTTGACCCTGACCCTGACCTCCACCCTGACCTTGACTGTGACCATGACCTCCACCCTGACCTTGACTTTGACCCTGACCTCCACCCTGACCTTGGACCTGACCCTGACCTCCACCCTGACCTCCACCCTGACCTTGACCCGGACCCCGACCTCCACTCTGACCTTGACCCCGACCCTGACCTCCACCCTAACCTTGACCCTGACCCTGACCTCCACCCTGACCTTGACCTTGACCGTGACGTTCAGCCTGACCTTGACTTTGACCCTGACCTCCACCCTGACCTTGACCCTGACCCTGACCTCCACCCTGACCTTGACCTTGACCCTGACGTTCAGCCTGACCTTGACTTTGACCCTGACCTCCACCCTGACCTTGACCCTGACCCTGACCTCCACGCTGACCTGGACCTTGACCCTGACCTCCACCCTGACCTTGACCCTGACCCTGACCTCCTCCCTGACCTCCACCCTGACCCTGACCTCCACTCTGACCTTGACCCTGACCCTGACCTCCACCCTGACCTTGACCCTGACCCTGACCTCCACCCTGACCGTGACCTTGACCCTGACCTCGACCCTGACCTTGACTGCGACCATGACCTCCACCCTGACCTTGACTTTCACCCTGACCTCCACCCTGACCTTGACCCTGACCCTGACCTTCACCCTGACCTCCACCCTGACCTTGACCCGGACCCTGACCTCCACTCTGATCTTGACCTTGACCCTGACCTCCACCCTGACCTTGACCCTAACCCCCACCTCCACCCTGACCTTGACCTTGACCCTGACGTTCATCTTGACCTTGACTTTGACCCTGACCTCCACCCTGACCTTGACCCTGACCCTGACCTCCACCCTTAGCTTGACCCTGACCCTGACCTTCACCCTGACCTTGACTGTGACCCTGACCTCCACCCTGGCCTTGACCTTGACCCTGACCTCTTCCCTGACCTTGACTGTGACCCTGACCTCCACCCTGACCTTGACCCTGACCCTGACCTGCACCCTGAACTTGACCTTGACCCTGCCGTTCAGCCTGACCTTGACTTTGACCCTGACTTTGACCCTGACACTGACCTTGACCCTGACCTTGACCCTGACCCTGACCTTCACCCTGACCTTGACTCTGACCCTGACCTCCACCCTGGCCTTGACCTTGACCCTGACCTTCACCCTGACCTTGACTCTGACCCTGACCTCCACCCTGGCCTTGACCTTGACCCTGACCTTCACCCTGACCTTGACTCTGACCCTGAGCTCCACCCTGACCTCTACCCTGACTCTAACCCCCACCCTGACCTTGACCCTGACCCTGACCTCCACCCTGACCTGACTCTGACCCTGACCACCACCCTGACCTTGACTCTGACCCTAACCTCCACCCTGACCTTCACCCTGACCCTGACCTCCACCCTGACCTTGACCCTGACCTTGACCTGCACTCTGACCTGCACCCTGACCTTGACCCCCACTCTGACCTTCACCCTGACCTTGACCTCCACCCTGACCTCCACCCTGACCCTGACCCCCACCCTGACCACAACCCCGAACTTGACCCTCACCCTGACGTCTACCTTGACCTTGACCCTGACCCTGACCTCGACCCTGACCTTGACCCTGACCCTGACCTTTACTCCGACCTCCACCCTGACCGTGAGCTCCACCCTGACCTCCACCCTGACCTTCACCGCGACTCTGACCTCCACCCTGAGCTTGACTCTGACTCTGACCTCCACCCTGACCTTGATCTCCACCCTGACCTTCACCGTGACCTTGACCTCCACCCTGACCCTGACCCCCACCCTGACCTCCACCCTGACTCTAACCCCTACCCTGACCTGACTCTGACCCTGACCACCACCCTGACCATGACTCTGACCCTAACCTCCATCATGAACGTCACCCTGACCCTGACCTTCACCCTGACCTTGACCCTGACCTCCACCCTGACCTTGACCTTCACTCTGAGCTTCACCCTGAACCTGACCTTCACCCTGACCTCCACCCTGACCCTGAGCCCCACCCTGACCTCGACCCTGACCTTGACCCTGACCCTGACCTCCACCCTGACCTCGACTCTGACCCTAACCTCCACCCTGACCTTCACCCTGACCCTGACCTCCACCCTGACCTTGACCCTGACCTTGACCTGCACCCTGACCTACACCCTGACCTTGACCCCCACTCTGACCTTCACCCTGACCTTGACCCGGACCCTGACCTCCACTCTGACCTTGACCCCGACCCTGACCTCCACCCTAACCTTGACCCTGACCCTGACCTCCACCCTGACCTTGACCTTGACCCTGACGTTCAGCCTGACCTTGACTTTGACCCTGACCTCCACCCTGACCTTGACCCTGACCCTGACCTCCACCCTGACCTTGACCTTGACCCTGACGTTCAGCCTGACCTTGACTTTGACCCTGACCTCCACCCTGACCTTGACCCTGACCCTGACCTCCACGCTGACCTGGACCTTGACCCTGACCTCCACCCTGACCTTGACCCTGACCCTGACCTCCTCCCTGACCTCCACCCTGACCCTGACCTCCACTCTGACCTTGACCCTGACCCTGACCTCCACCCTGACCTTGACCCTGACCCTGACCTCCACCCTGACCGTGACCTTGACCCTGACCTCGACCCTGACCTTGACTGCGACCATGACCTCCACCCTGACCTTGACTTTCACCCTGACCTCCACCCTGACCTTGACCCTGACCCTGACCGTCACCCTGACCTCCACCCTGACCTTGACCCGGACCCTGACCTCCACTCTGATCTTGACCTTGACCCTGACCTCCACCCTGACCTTGACCCTAACCCCCACCTCCACCCTGACCTTGACCTTGACCCTGACGTTCATCTTGACCTTGACTTTGACCCTGACCTCCACCCTGACCTTGACCCTGACCCTGACCTCCACCCTTAGCTTGACCCTGACCCTGACCTTCACCCTGACCTTGACTGTGACCCTGACCTCCACCCTGGCCTTGACCTTGACCCTGACCTCTTCCCTGACCTTGACTGTGACCCTGACCTCCACCCTGACCTTGACCCTGACCCTGACCTGCACCCTGAACTTGACCTTGACCCTGCCGTTCAGCCTGACCTTGACTTTGACCCTGACTTTGACCCTGACACTGACCTTGACCCTGACCTTGACCCTGACCCTGACCTTCACCCTGACCTTGACTCTGACCCTGACCTCCACCCTGGCCTTGACCTTGACCCTGACCTTCACCCTGACCTTGACCCTGACCTGGACCTCCACCCTGACCTGACTCTGACCCTGACCACCACCCTGACCTTGACTCTGACCCTAACCTCCACCCTGACCTTCACCCTGACCCTGACCTCCACCCTGACCTTGACCCTGACCTTGACCTGCACTCTGACCTGCACCCTGACCTTGACCCCCACTCTGACCTTCACCCTGACCTTGACCTCCACCCTGACCTCCACCCTGACCCTGACCCCCACCCTGACCACAACCCCGAACTTGACCCTCACCCTGACGTCTACCTTGACCTTGACCCTGACCCTGACCTCGACCCTGACCTTGACCCTGACCCTGACCTTTACTCCGACCTCCACCCTGATCGTGAGCTCCACCCTGACCTCCACCCTGACCTTCACCGCGACTCTGACCTCCACCCTGAGCTTGACTCTGACTCTGACCTCCACCCTGACCTTGATCTCCACCCTGACCTTCACCGTGACCTTGACCTCCACCCTGACCCTGACCCCCACCCTGACCTCCACCCTGACTCTAACCCCTACCCTGACCTGACTCTGACCCTGACCACCACCCTGACCATGACTCTGACCCTAACCTCCATCATGAACGTCACCCTGACCCTGACCTTCACCCTGACCTTGACCCTGACCTCCACCCTGACCTTGACCTTCACTCTGAGCTTCACCCTGAACCTGACCTTCACCCTGACCTCCACCCTGACCCTGAGCCCCACCCTGACCTCGACCCTGACCTTGACCCTGACCCTGACCTCCACCCTGACCTCGACTCTGACCCTAACCTCCACCCTGACCTTCACCCTGACCCTGACCTCCACCCTGACCTTGACCCTGACCTTGACCTGCACCCTGACCTACACCCTGACCTTGACCCCCACTCTGACCTTCACCCTGACCTTGACCTCCACCCTGACCTCCACCCTGACCCTGACCCCCACCCTGACCACAACCCCGAACTTGACCCTGACCCTGACGTCTACCTTGACTTTGACCCTGACCCTGACCTCGACCCTGACCTTGACCCTGACCCTGACCTTTACTCCGACCTCCACCCTGACCGTGAGCTCCACCCTGACCTCCACCCTGACCTTCACCGCGACTCTGACCTCCACCCTGACCTTGACCTGGACCCTGACGTTCAGCCTGACCTTGACTTTGACCCTGACCTCCACCCTGACCTTGACCCTGACCCTGACCTCCACGCTGACCTGGACCTTGACCCTGACCTCCACCCTGACCTTGACCCTGACCCTGACCTCCTCCCTGACCTCCACCCTGACCCTGACCTCCACTCTGACCTTGACCCTGACCCTGACCTCCACCCTGACCTTGACCCTGACCCTGACCTCCACCCTGACCGTGACCTTGACCCTGACCTCGACCCTGACCTTGACTGCGACCATGACCTCCACCCTGACCTTGACTTTCACCCTGACCTCCACCCTGACCTTGACCCTGACCCTGACCTTCACCCTGACCTCCACCCTGACCTTGACCCGGACCCTGACCTCCACTCTGATCTTGACCCTGACCCTGACCTCCACCCTGACCTTGACCCTAACCCCCACCTCCACCCTGACCTTGACCTTGACCCTGACGTTCATCTTGACCTTGACTTTGACCCTGACCTCCACCCTGACCTTGACCCTGACCCTGACCTCCACCCTTAGCTTGACCCTGACCCTGACCTTCACCCTGAGCTTGACTGTGACCCTGACCTCCACCCTGGCCTTGACCTTGACCCTGACCTCTACCCTGACCTTGACTGTGACCCTGACCTCCACCCTGACCTTGACCCTGACCCTGACCTGCACCCTGAACTTGACCTTGACCCTGCCGTTCAGCCTGACCTTGACTTTGACCCTGACTTTGACCCTGACACTGACCTTGACCCTGACCTTGACCCTGACCATGACGTTCAGCCTGACCTTGACTTTGACCCTGACCTCCACCCTGACCTTGACCCTGACCCTGACCTTGACCCTGACCTTGACCCTGACGTTCAGCCCGACCTTGACTTTGACCCTGACCTCCACTCTGACCTTGACTTTGACCCTGACCTTCACCCTGATCTTGACCCTGACCCTGACCTCCACCCTGACCTTGACCTTGACCCTGACGTTCAGCCTGACCTTGACATTGACCCTGACCTCCACCCTGAACTTGACCCTGACCCTGACCCCACCCTGACCTTGACCTTGACCCTGACGTTCAGCCTGACCTTGACTTTGACCCTGACCTCCACCCTGACCTTGACCCTGACCCTGACCTCCACGCTGACCTTGACCTTGACCCTGACCTCCACCCTGACCTTGACCCTGAACCTGACCTCCTCCCTGACCTCCACCCTGACCCTGACCTCCACTGTGACCTTGACCCTGACCCTGACCTCCACCCTGACCTCGACCCTGACCCTGACCTCCACCCTGACCTTGACCTTGACCCTGACGTTCAGCCTGACCTTGACTTTGACCCTGACCTCCACCCTGACCTTGACCCTGACACTGACCTTGACCCTGACCTTGACCCTGACCCTGTCCTCCACCCTGACGTTGACTCTGACCCTGACCTCCACCCTGACCTTGACCCTGAACCTGACCTCCACCCTTAGCTTGACCCTGACCCTGACCTTTACCCTGGCCTTGACCCTGACCCTGACCTCCACCCTGGCCTTGACCCTGACTCTGACCTCCACCCTGACCTTGACCCTGAACCTGACCTTCACCCTGACCTTGACCCAGACGCTGACCTCCACCCTGACCTCCACCCTGACCTTGACTGTGACCCTGGCCTCTACTTAGACCGTGACCTCCACCCTGACCTTCACCCTGACCTTGACCCTGACGCTGAACTCCACCCTGACCTTGACCCTGACTCTGACCTCCACCCTGACCTTGACTCTGACCCTGAACTCCACCCTGACCTTGACCCTGACCCTGACCTCCACCCTGAACTCCACCCTGACCTTGACTCTGACCCTGACCTTCACCCTGGCCTTGATCCTGACCCTGAACTCCACCCTTAGCTTGACCCTGACCCTGACCTTCACCCTTAGCTTGACCCTGACCCTGACCTTCACCCTGGCCTTGACCCTGACACTGACCTTGACCCTGACCTTGACCCTGACCCTGACCTCCACCCTGACCTTGACTCTGACCCTGACCTCCACCCTGACCTTGACCCTGACCCTGACCTCCACCCTGACCTTGACTGTGACCCTGAACTCCACCCTGACCTCTACTCTGACCTTGACTCTGACCCTGACCTCCACCCTGACCTTGACCCTGACCCTGACCTCCACCCTGACCTTGACTGTGATCTTGACCTATACCCTGACCTTGACCTCCACCCTGACCTCCACCCTGACCTTGACCTTGACCCTGACCTCCACCCCGACCTTGACCTTGACCCTGACCTTCAGCCTGACCTTGACTTTGACCCTGACCTCCACCCTGACCTTGACCCTGACCCTGACCTTCACCCTGACCTTGACCCCGACCCTGACCTCCACCCTGACGTGACGTTGATTCTGACCTCCACCCTGACCTTGACTCTGACCCTGACCTCGACCCTGACCTTGACTGTGACCCTGACCTTGACCCTGACCTCCACCCTGACCGTGACCTTGACCCTGACCTCCACCCTGACCTTGACTGTGACCCTGACCTCCACTCTGACCTTGACTTTGACCCTGACCTTCACCCTGACCTTGACCCTAACCCCCACCTCCACCCTGACTTTCAGCTTGACCTTGACTTTGACCCTGACCTCCATGCTGACCTTGACAATGACCCTGACCTCCACCCTGACCTCCACCCTGACCCTGACCTCCACCCTGGCCTTGACCCTGACCCTGACCTCCACCCTGACCTTGACCCTGACCCTGACCTTCACCCCGACCTTGACCCAGACGCTGACCTCCACCCTGACCTCCACCCTGACCTTGACTGTGACCCTGGCCTCTACTTAGACCGTGACCTCCACCCTGACCTCCACCCTGACCTTGACCCTGACGCTGAACTCCACCCTGACCTTGACCCTGACCCTGACCTCCACCCTGACCTTGACTCTAACCCTGAACTCCACCCTGACCTTGACCCTGACCCTGACCTCCACCCTGAACTCCACCCTGACCTTGACTCTGACCCTGACCTTCACCCTGGCCTTGACCCTGACCCTGACCTCCACCCTGGCCTTGACCCTGACCCTGACCTCCACCCTGACCTTGACTTTGACCCTGACCTCCACCCTGACCTTGACCCTGACCCTGACCTCCACCCTGACCTCCACCCTGACCTTGACCCGGACCCTGACCTCCACCCTGACCTTGACTTCGACCCTGACCTCCACCCTGACCTTGACCTTGACCCTGACGTCCAGCCTGACCTTGACTTTGACCCTGACCTTCACCCTGACCTTGACCTTGACCCTGACCTTGACCCTGACCCTGACCTCGACCCTGACCTCCACCCTGACCTTCACCCGGACCCTGACCTCCACTCTGACCTTGACCCTGACCCTGACCTCCACCCTGACCTTGACCCTGACCCTGACCTCCACCCTGACCTTGACCTTGACCCTGACGTTCAGCCTGACCTTGACTTCGACCCTGACCTCCACCCTGACCTTGACCCTGACACTGACCTTGACCCTGACCTTGACCCTGACCCTGACCTCCACCCTGAACTCCACCCTGACCTTGACTCTGACCCTGACCTTCACCCTGGCCTTGACCCTGACCCTGACCTCCACCCTGGCCTTGACTCTGACCCTGACCTCCACCCTGACCTTGACTTTGACCCTGACCTCCACCCTGACCTTGACCCTGACCCTGACCTCCACCCTGACCTCCACCCTGACCTTGACCCGGACCCTGACGTTCAGCCTGACCTTGACTTCGACCCTGACCTCCACCCTGACCTTGACCTTGACCCTGACGTCCAGCCTGACCTTGACTTTGACCCTGACCTTCACCCTGACCTGGACCTTGACCCTGACCTTGACCCTGACCCTGACCTCGACCCTGACCTCCACCCTGACCTTCACCCGGACCCTGACCTCCACTCTGACCTTGACCCTGACCCTGACCTCCACCCTGACCTTGACTGTGACCATGACCTCCACCCTGACCTTGACTTTGACCCTGACCTCCACCCTGACCTTGACCCTGACCCTGACCTCCACGCTGACCTTGACCTTGACCCTGACCTCCACCCTGACCTTGACCCTGAACCTGGCCTCCTCCCTGACCTCCACCCTGACCCTGACCTCCACTGTGACCTTGACCCTGACCCTGACCTCCACCCTGACCTTGACCCTGACCCTGACCTCCACCCTGACCTTGACCTTGACCCTGACGTTCAGCCTGACCTTGACTTTGACCCTGACCTCCACCCTGACCTTGACCCTGACACTGACCTTGACCCTGACCTTGACCCTGACCCTGTCCTCCACCCTGACGTTGACTCTGACCCTGACCTCCACCCTGACCTTGACCCTGAACCTGACCTCCACCCTTAGCTTGACCCTTACCCTGACCTTCACCCTGGCCTTGACCCTGACCCTGACCTCCACCCTGGCCTTGACCCTGACTCTGACCTCCACCCTGACCTTGACCCTGACCCTGACCTTCACCCTGACCTTGACCCAGACGCTGACCTCCACCCTGACCTTGACCCTGACCCTGACCTCCACCCTGACCTTGACTGTGACCCTGAACTCCACCCTGACCTCCACTCTGACCTTGACTCTGACCCTGACCTCCACTCTGACCTTGACCCTGACCCTGACCTCCACCCTGACCTTGACTGTGATCTTGACCTATACCCTGACCTTGACCTCCACCCTGACCTCCACCCTGACCTTGACCTTGACCCTGACCTCCACCCCGACCTTGACCTTGACCCTGACCTTCAGCCTGACCTTGACTTTGACCCTGACCTCCACCCTGACCTCGACCCTGACCCTGACCTTCACCCTGACCTTGACCCCGACCCTGACCTCCACCCTGACGTGACGTTGATTCTGACCTCCACCCTGACCTTGACTCTGACCCTGACCTCGACCCTGACCTTGACTGTGACCCTGACCTTGACCCTGACCTCCACCCTGACCGTGACCTTGACCCTGACCTCCACCCTGACCTTGACTGTGACCCTGACCTCCACTCTGACCTTGACTTTGACCCTGACCTTCACCCTGACCTTGACCCTAACCCCCACCTCCACCCTGACTTTCAGCTTGACCTTGACTTTAACCCTGACCTCCACCCTGACCTTGACAATGACCCTGACCTCCACCCTGACCTCCACCCTGACCCTGACCTCCACCCTGGCTTTGACAATGACCCTGACCTCCACCCTGACCTCCACCCTGACCTTGACTCTAACCCTGAACTCCACCCTGACCTTGACCCTGACCCTGACCTCCACCCTGAACTCCACCCTGACCTTGACTCTGACCCTGACCTTCACCCTGGCCTTGACCCTGACCCTGACCTCCACCCTGACCTTGACAATGACCCTGACCTCCACCCTGACCTCCACCCTGACCTTGACTCTAACCCTGAACTCCACCCTGACCTTGACCCTGACCCTGACCTCCACCCTGAACTCCACCCTGACCTTGACTCTGACCCTGACCTTCACCCTGGCCTTGACCCTGACCCTGACCTCCACCCTGGCCTTGACCCTGACCCTGACCTCCACCCTGACCTTGACTTTGACCCTGACCTCCACCCTGACCTTGACCCTGACCCTGACCTCCACCCTGACCTCCACCCTGACCTTGACCCGGACCCTGACCTCCACCCTGACCTTGACTTCGACTTTGACCTCCACCCTGACCTTGACCTTGACCCTGACGTCCAGCCTGACCTTGACTTTGACCCTGACCTTCACCCTGACCTTGACCTTGACCCTGACCTTGACCCTGACCCTGACCTCGACCCTGACCTCCACCCTGACCTTCACCCGGACCCTGACCTCCACTCTGACCTTGACCCTGACCCTGACCTCCACCCTGACCTTGACCCTGACCCTGACCACCACCCTGACCTTGACCTTGACCCTGACGTTCAGCCTGACCTTGACTTCGACCCTGACCTCCACCCTGACCTTGACCCTGACCCTGACCTTGACCCTGACCTTGACCCTGACCCTGACCTCCACCCTGACCTTGACTCTGGGCCTGACCTTCACCCTGACCTTGACTCTGACTCTAACCTCCACCCTGACCTTGACCTCGACCCTGACGTTCAGCCTGACCTTGACTTTGACCCTGACCTCCACCCTGACCTTGACCCTGACCCTGACATTGACCCTGACCTTGACCCTGACCTTGACTGTGACCATGACCTCCACCCTGACCTGGACTTTGACCCTGACCTTCACCCTGACCTTGACCCTAACCCCCACCTCCACCCTGACTTTCAGCTTGACCTTGACTTTGACCCTGACCTCCACCCTGACCTTGACAATGACCCTGACCTCCACCCTGACCTCCACCCTGACCCTGACCTCCACCCTGGCCTTGACCCTGACCCTGACCTCCACCCTGACCTTGACCCTGACCCTGACCTTCACCCTGACCTTGACCCAGACGCTGAACTCCACCCTGACATCCACCCTGACCTTGACTGTGACCCTGGCCTCTACTTAGACCGTGACCTCCACCCTGACCTCCACCCTGACCTTGACCCTGACGCTGAACTCCACCCTGACCTTGACCCTGACCCTGACCTCCACCCTGACCTTGACTCTAACCCTGAACTCCACCCTGACCTTGACCCTGACCCTGACCTCCACCCTGAACTCCACCCTGACCTGGACTCTGACCCTGACCTTCACCCTGGCCTTGACCCTGACCCTGACCTCCACCCTGGCCTTGACCCTGACCCTGACCTCCGACCTGACCTTGACTTTGACCCTGACCTCCACCCTGACCTTGACCCTGACCCTGACCTCCACCCCGACCTTGACCTTGACCCTGACGTTCAGCCTGACCTTGACTTCGACCCTGACCTCCACCCTGACCTTGACCCTGACACTGACCTTGACCCTGACCTTGACCCTGACCCTGACCTCCACCCTGACCTTGACTCTGGGCCTGACCTTCACCCTGACCTTGACTCTGACCCTAACCTCCACCCTGACCTTGACCTTGACCCTGACGTTCAGCCTGACCTTGACTTTGACCCTGACCTCCACCCTGACCTTGACCCTGACCCTGACATTGACCCTGACCTTGACCCTGACCTTGACTGTGACCATGACCTCCACCCTGACCTTGACTTTGACCCTGACCTCCACCCTGACCTTGACCCTGACCTCCACCCTGACCTCCACCCTGACCTTGACCCAGACCCTGACCTCCACTCTGACCTTGACCCCGACCCTGACCTCCACCCTAACCTTGACCCTGACCCTGACCTCCACCCTGACCTTGACCTTGACCCTGACGTTCAGCCTGACCTTGACTTTGACCCTGACCTCCACCCTGACCTTGACCCTGACCCTGACATTGACCCTGACCTTGACCCTGACCTTGACTGTGACCATGACCTCCACCCTGACCTTGACTTTGACCCTGACCTCCACCCTGACCTTGACCCTGACCCTGACCTCCACCCTGACCTCCACCCTGACCTTGACCCGGACCCTGACCTCCACTCTGACCTTGACCCCGACCCTGACCTCCACCCTAACCTTGACCCTGACCCTGACCTCCACCCTGACCTTGACCTTGACCCTGACGTTCAGCCTGACCTTGACTTTGACCCTGACCTCCACCCTGACCTGACTCTGACCCTGACCACCACCCTGACCTTGACTCTGACCCTAACCTCCACCCTGACCTTCACCCTGACCCTGACCTCCACCCTGACCTTGACCCTGACCTTCACCGCGACTCTGACCTCCACCCTGACCTTGACCCTGACTCTGACCTCCACCCTGTCCTTGACTCTGACCCTGAACTCCACCCTGACCTTGACCCTGACCCTGACCTCCACCCTGAACTCCACCCTGACCTTGACTCTGACCCTGACCTTCACCCTGCCCTTGATCCTGACCCTGACCTCCACCCTTAGCTTGACCCTGACCCTGACCTTCACCCTTAGCTTGACCCTGACCCTGACCTTCACCCTGGCCTTGACCCTGACACTGACCTTGACCCTGACCTTGACCCTGACCCTGACCTCCACCCTGACCTTGACTCTGACCCTGACCTCCACCCTGACCTTGACCCTGACCCTGACCTCCACCCTGACCTTGACTGTGACCCTGAACTCCACCCTGACCTCCACTCTGACCTTGACTCTGACCCTGACCTCCGCCCTGACCTTGACCCTGACCCTGACCTCCACCCTGACCTTGACTGTGATCTTGACCTATACCCTGACCTTGACCTCCACCCTGACCTCCACCCTGACCTTGACCTTGACCCTGACCTCCACCCCGACCTTGACCTTGACCCTGACCTTCAGCCTGACCTTGACTTTGACCCTGACCTCCACCCTGACCTTGACCCTGACCCTGACCTTCACCCTGACCTTGACCCCGACCCTGACCTCCACCCTGACGTGACGTTGATTCTGACCTCCACCCTGACCTTGACTCTGACCCTGACCTCGACCCTGACCTTGACTGTGACCCTGACCTTGACCCTGACCTCCACCCTGACCGTGACCTTGACCCTGACCTCCACCCTGACCTTGACCGTGACCCTGACCTCCACTCTGACCTTGACTTTGACCCTGACCTCCACCCTGACCTTGACCCTGACCCTGACATTGACCCTGACCTTGACCCTGACCTTGACTGTGACCATGACCTCCACCCTGACCTTGACTTTGACCCTGACCTCCACCCTGACCTTGACCCTGACCCTGACCTCCACCCTGACCTCCACCCTGACCTTGACCCGGACCCTGACCTCCACTCTGACCTTGACCCCGACCCTGACCTCCACCCTAACCTTGACCCTGACCCTGACCTCCACCCTGACCTTGACCTTGACCCTGACGTTCAGCCTGACCTTGACTTTGACCCTGACCTCCACCCTGACCTTGACCCTGACCCTGACATTGACCCTGACCTTGACCCTGACCTTGACTGTGACCATGACCTCCACCCTGACCTTGACCCTGACCCTGACCTCCACCCTGACCTTGACCTTGACCCTGACGTTCAGCCTGACCTTGACTTTGACCCTGACCTTGACCCTGACACTGACCTTGACCCTGACCTTGACCCTGACCATGACGTTCAGCCTGACCTTGACTTTGACCGTGACCTCCACCCTGGCCTTGACCCTGACTCTGACCTCCACCCTGACCTTGACCCTGACCCTGACCTTCACCCTGACCTTGACCCAGACGCTGACCTCCACCCTGACCTCCACCCTGACCTTGACTGTGACCCTGGCCTCTACTTAGACCGTGACCTTCACCCTGACCTTCACCCTGACCTTGACCCTGACACTGACCTTGACCCTGACCTTGACCCTGACCCTGACCTCCACCCTGACCTTGACTGTGACCCTGACCTCCACTCTGACCTTGACTTTGACCCTGACATTCACCCTGACCTTGACCCTAACCCCCACCTCCACCCTGACCTTGACCTTGACCCTGACGTTCAGCTTGACCTTGACTTTGACCCTGACCTCCACCCTGACCTTGACCCTGACCCTGACCTCCACCCTTAGCTTGACCCTGACCCTGACCTTCACCCTGACCTTGACTCTGACCCTGACCTCCACCCTGGCCTTGACCTTGACCCTGACCTTCACCCTGACCTTGACTGTGACCCTGACCTCCACCCTGACCCTGACCTCCGCTCTGACCTCCACCCTGACCGTGAGCTCCACCCTGACCTCCACCCTGACCTTCACCGCGACTCTGACCTCCACCCTGAGCTTGACTCTGACCCTGACCTCCACCCTGACCTCTACCCTGACTCTAACCCCCACCCTGACCTTGACCCTGACCCTGACCTCCACCCTGACCTGACTCTGACCCTGACCACCACCCTGACCTTGACTCTGACCCTAACCTCCACCCTGACCTTCACCCTGACCCTGACCTCCACCCTGACCTTCACCCTGACCTTGACCTGCACTCTGACCTCCACCCTGACCTTGACCCCCACTCTGACCTTCACCCTGACCTTGACCTCCACCCTGACCTCCACCCTGACCCTGACCCCCACCCTGACCACAACCCCGAACTTGACCCTCACCCTGACGTCTACCTTGACCTTGACCCTGACCCTGACCTCGACCCTGACCTTGACCCTGACCCTGACCTTTACTCCGACCTCCACCCTGACCGTGAGCTCCACCCTGACCTCCACCCTGACATTCACCGCGACTCTGACCTCCACCCTGAGCTTGACTCTGACTCTGACCTCCACCCTGACCTTGACCTCCACCCTGACCTTCACCGTGACCTTGACCTCCACCCTGACCCTGACCCCCACCCTGACCTCCACCCTGACTCTAACCCCCACCCTGACCTGACTCTGACCCTGACCACCACCCTGACTATGACTCTGACCCTAACCTCCATCATGAACTTCACCCTGACCCTGACCTTCACCCTGACCTTGACCCTGACCTCCACCCTGACCTTGACCTTCACTCTGAGCTTCACCCTGAACCTGACCTTCACCCTGACCTCCACCCTGACCCTGACCCCCACCCTGACCTCGACCCTGACCTTGACCCTGACCCTGACCTCCACCCTGACCTCGACTCTGACCCAGTCCTCCACCCTGACCTGACCTCCACCCTGACCTCCACCCTGACCTTGACCCTGACCCTGTCCTCCACCCTGACCTTGACGCCGAGCCTGACCTCCACCCTGACCTCCACCCCGAACCTGACCCTCACCATGACCTCAACCCTGACCTTGACCTGCACCCTGAACTCCACCCTGACCTTTACCTCCACTCTGACCTTCACCCTGACCTTGACCTTCACCCTGACCTCCACCCTGACCCTGACCCCCACCCTGACCTCGACCCTGACCTTGACCCTGACCCTGACCTCCACCCTGACCTTGACTCTGACACTGACCTCAACCCTGACCTTGACTCTGACCCTGACCTTCACCCTGACCTCCACCATGACTCCAACCCCCACCCTGACCTTGACCCTGACCCGGGCCCACACCATGACCTCACTCTGACCCTGACCACCAGCCTGACCTTGACTTTGACCCTGACCTCCACCCTGACCTTGACTCTGACCCTGACCTCCACCCTGACCTCAACCCTGACCCTGACCCCCACCCTGACCTCGACCCTGACCTTGACCCTGACCCTGACCTCCACCCTGACCTTGACTCTGACACTGACCTCCACCCTGACCTTGACTCTGACCCTGACCTTCACCCTGACCTCCACCCTGACTCTAACCCCCACCCTGACCTTGACCCTGACCCTGACCTACACCCTGACCTGACTCTGACCCTGACCACCACCCTGACCTTGACTCTGACGCTGACCTCGACCCTGACCTTGACCCTGACCCTGACCTCCACTCTGACCTCCACCCTGACCGTGAGCTCCACCCTGACCTCCACCCTGACCTTCACCGCGACTCTGACCTCCACCCTGAGCTTGACTCTGACCCTGACCTCCACCCTGACCTCTACCCTGACTCTAACCCCCACCCTGACCTTGACCCTGACCCTGACCTCCACCCTGACCTCCACCCTGACCTTCACCGCGACTCTGACCTCCACCCTGAGCTTGACTCTGACCCTGACCTCCACCCTGACCTCTACCCTGACTCTAACCCCCACCCTGACCTTGACCCTGACCCTGACCTCCACCCTGACCTGACTCTGACCCTGACCGCCACCCTGACCTTGTCCCTGACCCTGACCTCTACTCTGACCTGCAACCTGACCTTGACCTCCACCCTGACCTTGTCCGTGACCCTGACCTTGACTCTGACCCTGACCGTGACCCTGACCTCCACTCTGACCTTCACCCTGACCTTGAGCACCACCCTGACCTCCACCCTGACCTCAACCCTGACCCTGACCCCCACCCTGACCTCGACGCTGACCTTGACCCTGACCCTGACCGCAACTCTGACCTCCACCCTGACCTTGACCTCCACCCTGACCTCCACCGTGACCTTGACCTCCACCCTGACCTTGACCCTGACCCTGACCTCCACCCTGACCTTGACCTTGACCCTGACGTTCAGCCTGACCTTGACTTTGACCCTGACCTTGACCCTGACACTGACCTTGACCCTGACCTTGACCCTGACCATGACGTTCAGCCTGACCTTGACTTTGACCCTGACCTCCACCCTGGCCTTGACCCTGACTCTGACCTCCACCCTGACCTTGACCCTGACCCTGACCTTCACCCTGACCTTGACCCAGACGCTGACCTCCACCCTGACCTCCACCCTGACCTTGACTGTGACCCTGGCCTCTACTTAGACCGTGACCTTCACCCTGACCTTCACCCTGACCTTGACCCTGACACTGACCTTGACCCTGACCTTGACCCTGACCCTGACCTCCACCCTGACCTTGACTGTGACCCTGACCTCCACTCTGACCTTGACTTTGACCCTGACATTCACCCTGACCTTGACCCTAACCCCCACCTCCACCCTGACCTTGACCTTGACCCTGACGTTCAGCTTGACCTTGACTTTGACCCTGACCTCCACCCTGACCTTGACCCTGACCCTGACCTCCACCCTTAGCTTGACCCTGACCCTGACCTTCACCCTGACCTTGACTCTGACCCTGACCTCCACCCTGGCCTTGACCTTGACCCTGACCTTCACCCTGACCTTGACTGTGACCCTGACCTCCACCCTGACCCTGACCTCCGCTCTGACCTCCACCCTGACCGTGAGCTCCACCCTGACCTCCACCCTGACCTTCACCGCGACTCTGACCTCCACCCTGAGCTTGACTCTGACCCTGACCTCCACCCTGACCTCTACCCTGACTCTAACCCCCACCCTGACCTTGACCCTGACCCTGACCTCCACCCTGACCTGACTCTGACCCTGACCACCACCCTGACCTTGACTCTGACCCTAACCTCCACCCTGACCTTCACCCTGACCCTGACCTCCACCCTGACCTTCACCCTGACCTTGACCTGCACTCTGACCTCCACCCTGACCTTGACCCCCACTCTGACCTTCACCCTGACCTTGACCTCCACCCTGACCTCCACCCTGACCCTGACCCCCACCCTGACCACAACCCCGAACTTGACCCTCACCCTGACGTCTACCTTGACCTTGACCCTGACCCTGACCTCGACCCTGACCTTGACCCTGACCCTGACCTTTACTCCGACCTCCACCCTGACCGTGAGCTCCACCCTGACCTCCACCCTGACATTCACCGCGACTCTGACCTCCACCCTGAGCTTGACTCTGACTCTGACCTCCACCCTGACCTTGACCTCCACCCTGACCTTCACCGTGACCTTGACCTCCACCCTGACCCTGACCCCCACCCTGACCTCCACCCTGACTCTAACCCCCACCCTGACCTGACTCTGACCCTGACCACCACCCTGACTATGACTCTGACCCTAACCTCCATCATGAACTTCACCCTGACCCTGACCTTCACCCTGACCTTGACCCTGACCTCCACCCTGACCTTGACCTTCACTCTGAGCTTCACCCTGAACCTGACCTTCACCCTGACCTCCACCCTGACCCTGACCCCCACCCTGACCTCGACCCTGACCTTGACCCTGACCCTGACCTCCACCCTGACCTCGACTCTGACCCAGTCCTCCACCCTGACCTGACCTCCACCCTGACCTCCACCCTGACCTTGACCCTGACCCTGTCCTCCACCCTGACCTTGACGCCGAGCCTGACCTCCACCCTGACCTCCACCCCGAACCTGACCCTCACCATGACCTCAACCCTGACCTTGACCTGCACCCTGAACTCCACCCTGACCTTTACCTCCACTCTGACCTTCACCCTGACCTTGACCTTCACCCTGACCTCCACCCTGACCCTGACCCCCACCCTGACCTCGACCCTGACCTTGACCCTGACCCTGACCTCCACCCTGACCTTGACTCTGACACTGACCTCAACCCTGACCTTGACTCTGACCCTGACCTTCACCCTGACCTCCACCATGACTCCAACCCCCACCCTGACCTTGACCCTGACCCGGGCCTACACCATGACCTCACTCTGACCCTGACCACCAGCCTGACCTTGACTCTGACCCTGACCTTCACCCTGACCTTGACTTTGACCCTGACCTCCACCCTGACCTTGACTCTGACCCTGACCTCCACCCTGACCTCAACCCTGACCCTGACCTCCACCCTGACCTCGACCCTGACCTCGACCCTGACCCTGACCTCCACCCTGACCTTGACTCTGACACTGACCTCCACCCTGACCTTGACTCTGACCCTGACCTTCACCCTGACCTCCACCCTGACTCTAACCCCCACCCTGACCTTGACCCTGACCCTGACCTACACCCTGACCTGACTCTGACCCTGACCACCACCCTGACCTTGACTCTGACGCTGACCTCGACCCTGACCTTGACCCTGACCCTGACCTCCACTCTGACCTCCACCCTGACCGTGAGCTCCACCCTGACCTCCACCCTGACCTTCACCGCGACTCTGACCTCCACCCTGAGCTTGACTCTGACCCTGACCTCCACCCTGACCTCTACCCTGACTCTAACCCCCACCCTGACCTTGACCCTGACCCTGACCTCCACCCTGACCTCCACCCTGACCTTCACCGCGACTCTGACCTCCACCCTGAGCTTGACTCTGACCCTGACCTCCACCCTGACCTCTACCCTGACTCTAACCCCCACCCTGACCTTGACCCTGACCCTGACCTCCACCCTGACCTGACTCTGACCCTGACCGCCACCCTGACCTTGTCCCTGACCCTGACCTCTACTCTGACCTGCAACCTGACCTTGACCTCCACCCTGACCTTGTCCGTGACCCTGACCTTGACTCTGACCCTGACCGTGACCCTGACCTCCACTCTGACCTTCACCCTGACCTTGAGCACCACCCTGACCTCCACCCTGACCTCAACCCTGACCCTGACCCCCACCCTGACCTCGACGCTGACCTTGACCCTGACCCTGACCGCAACTCTGACCTCCACCCTGACCTTGACCTCCACCCTGACCTCCACCGTGACCTTGACCTCCACCCTGACCCTGACCCCCACCCTGACCTCCACCCTGACCTTGACCTTGACCCTGACGTTCAGCCTGACCTTGACTTTGACCCTGACCTTGACCCTGACACTGACCTTGACCCTGACCTTGACCCTGACCATGACGTTCAGCCTGACCTTGACTTTGACCCTGACCTCCACCCTGGCCTTGACCCTGACTCTGACCTCCACCCTGACCTTGACCCTGACCCTGACCTTCACCCTGACCTTGACCCAGACGCTGACCTCCACCCTGACCACCACCCTGACCTTGACTGTGACCCTGGCCTCTACTTAGACCGTGACCTTCACCCTGACCTTCACCCTGACCTTGACCCTGACACTGACCTTGACCCTGACCTTGACCCTGACCCTGACCTCCACCCTGACCTTGACTGTGACCCTGACCTCCACTCTGACCTTGACTTTGACCCTGACATTCACCCTGACCTTGACCCTAACCCCCACCTCCACCCTGACCTTGACCTTGACCCTGACGTTCAGCTTGACCTTGACTTTGACCCTGACCTCCACCCTGACCTTGACCCTGACCCTGACCTCCACCCTTAGCTTGACCCTGACCCTGACCTTCACCCTGACCTTGACTCTGACCCTGACCTCCACCTTGGCCTTGACCTTGACCCTGACCTTCACCCTGACCTTGACTGTGACCCTGACCTCCACCCTGACCCTGACCTCCGCTCTGACCTCCACCCTGACCGTGAGCTCCACCCTGACCTCCACCCTGACCTTCACCGCGACTCTGACCTCCACCCTGAGCTTGACTCTGACCCTGACCTCCACCCTGACCTCTACCCTGACTCTAACCCCCACCCTGACCTTGACCCTGACCCTGACCTCCACCCTGACCTGACTCTGACCCTGACCACCACCCTGACCTTGACTCTGACCCTAACCTCCACCCTGACCTTCACCCTGACCCTGACCTCCACCCTGACCTTGACCCTGACCTTGACCTGCACTCTGACCTCCACCCTGACCTTGACCCCCACTCTGACCTTCACCCTGACCTTGACCTCCACCCTGACCTCCACCCTGACCCTGACCCCCACCCTGACCACAATCCCGAACTTGACCCTCACCCTGACGTCTACCTTGACCTTGACCCTGACCCTGACCTCGACCCTGACCTTGACCCTGACCCTGACCTTTACTCCGACCTCCACCCTGACCGTGAGCTCCACCCTGACCTCCACCCTGACCTTCACCGCGACTCTGACCTCCACCCTGAGCTTGACTCTGACTCTGACCTCCACCCTGACCTTGACCTCCACCCTGACCTTCACCGTGACCTTGACCTCCACCCTGACCCTGACCCCCACCCTGACCTCCACCCTGACTCTAACCCCCACCCTGACCTGACTCTGACCCTGACCACCACCCTGACCATGACTCTGACCCTAACCTCCATCATGAACTTCACCCCGACCCTGACCTTCACCCTGACCTTGACCCTGACCTCCACCCTGACCTTGACCTTCACTCTGAGCTTCACCCTGAACCTGACCTTCACCCTGACCTCCACCCTGACCCTGACCCCCACCCTGACCTCGACCCTGACCTTGACCCTGACCCTGACCTCCACCCTGACCTCGACTCTGACCCAGTCCTCCACCCTGACCTGACCTCCACCCTGACCTCCACCCTGACCTTGACCCTGACCCTGTCCTCCACCCTGACCTTGACGCCGAGCCTGACCTCCACCCTGACCTCCACCCCGAACCTGACCCTCACCATGACCTCAACCCTGACCTTGACCTGCACCCTGAACTCCACCCTGACCTTTACCTCCACTCTGACCTTCACCCTGACCTTGACCTTCACCCTGACCTCCACCCTGACCCTGACCCCCACCCTGACCTCGACCCTGACCTTGACCCTGACCCTGACCTCCACCCTGACCTTGACTCTGACACTGACCTCAACCCTGACCTTGACTCTGACCCTGACCTTCACCCTGACCTCCACCATGACTCCAACCCCCACCCTGACCTTGACCCTGACCCGGGCCCACACCATGACCTCACTCTGACCCTGACCACCAGCCTGACCTTGACTCTGACCCTGACCTTCACCCTGACCTTGACTTTGACCCTGACCTCCACCCTGACCTTGACTCTGACCCTGACCTCCACCCTGACCTCAACCCTGACCCTGACCCCCACCCTGACCTCGACCCTGACCTCGACCCTGACCCTGACCTCCACCCTGACCTTGACTCTGACACTGACCTCCACCCTGACCTTGACTCTGACCCTGACCTTCACCCTGACCTCCACCCTGACTCTAACCCCCACCCTGACCTTGACCCTGACCCTGACCTACACCCTGACCTGACTCTGACCCTGACCACCACCCTGACCTTGACTCTGACGCTGACCTCGACCCTGACCTTGACCCTGACCCTGACCTCCACTCTGACCTCCACCCTGACCGTGAGCTCCACCCTGACCTCCACCCTGACCTTCACCGCGACTCTGACCTCCACCCTGAGCTTGACTCTGACCCTGACCTCCACCCTGACCTCTACCCTGACTCTAACCCCCACCCTGACCTTGACCCTGACCCTGACCTCCACCCTGACCTCCACCCTGACCTTCACCGCGACTCTGACCTCCACCCTGAGCTTGACTCTGACCCTGACCTCCACCCTGACCTCTACCCTGACTCTAACCCCCACCCTGACCTTGACCCTGACCCTGACCTCCACCCTGACCTGACTCTGACCCTGACCGCCACCCTGACCTTGTCCCTGACCCTGACCTCTACTCTGACCTGCAACCTGACCTTGACCTCCACCCTGACCTTGTTCGTGACCCTGACCTTGACTCTGACCCTGACCGTGACCCTGACCTCCACTCTGACCTTCACCCTGACCTTGAGCACCACCCTGACCTCCACCCTGACCTCAACCCTGACCCTGACCCCCACCCTGACCTCGACGCTGACCTTGACCCTGACCCTGACCGCAACTCTGACCTCCACCCTGACCTTGACCTCCACCCTGACCTCCACCGTGACCTTGACCTCCACCCTGACCTTGACCCTGACCCTGACCTCCACCCTGACCTTGACCTTGACCCTGACGTTCAGCCTGACCTTGACTTTGACCCTGACCTTGACCCTGACACTGACCTTGACCCTGACCTTGACCCTGACCATGACGTTCAGCCTGACCTTGACTTTGACCCTGACCTCCACCCTGGCCTTGACCCTGACTCTGACCTCCACCCTGACCTTGACCCTGACCCTGACCTTCACCCTGACCTTGACCCAGACGCTGACCTCCACCCTGACCTCCACCCTGACCTTGACTGTGACCCTGGCCTCTACTTAGACCGTGACCTTCACCCTGACCTTCACCCTGACCTTGACCCTGACACTGACCTTGACCCTGACCTTGACCCTGACCCTGACCTCCACCCTGACCTTGACTGTGACCCTGACCTCCACTCTGACCTTGACTTTGACCCTGACATTCACCCTGACCTTGACCCTAACCCCCACCTCCACCCTGACCTTGACCTTGACCCTGACGTTCAGCTTGACCTTGACTTTGACCCTGACCTCCACCCTGACCTTGACCCTGACCCTGACCTCCACCCTTAGCTTGACCCTGACCCTGACCTTCACCCTGACCTTGACTCTGACCCTGACCTCCACCCTGGCCTTGACCTTGACCCTGACCTTCACCCTGACCTTGACTGTGACCCTGACCTCCACCCTGACCCTGACCTCCGCTCTGACCTCCACCCTGACCGTGAGCTCCACCCTGACCTCCACCCTGACCTTCACCGCGACTCTGACCTCCACCCTGAGCTTGACTCTGACCCTGACCTCCACCCTGACCTCTACCCTGACTCTAACCCCCACCCTGACCTTGACCCTGACCCTGACCTCCACCCTGACCTGACTCTGACCCTGACCACCACCCTGACCTTGACTCTGACCCTAACCTCCACCCTGACCTTCACCCTGACCCTGACCTCCACCCTGACCTTCACCCTGACCTTGACCTGCACTCTGACCTCCACCCTGACCTTGACCCCCACTCTGACCTTCACCCTGACCTTGACCTCCACCCTGACCTCCACCCTGACCCTGACCCCCACCCTGACCACAACCCCGAACTTGACCCTCACCCTGACGTCTACCTTGACCTTGACCCTGACCCTGACCTCGACCCTGACCTTGACCCTGACCCTGACCTTTACTCCGACCTCCACCCTGACCGTGAGCTCCACCCTGAACTCCACCCTGACATTCACCGCGACTCTGACCTCCACCCTGAGCTTGACTCTGACTCTGACCTCCACCCTGACCTTGACCTCCACCCTGACCTTCACCGTGACCTTGACCTCCACCCTGACCCTGACCCCCACCCTGACCTCCACCCTGACTCTAACCCCCACCCTGACCTGACTCTGACCCTGACCACCACCCTGACTATGACTCTGACCCTAACCTCCATCATGAACTTCACCCTGACCCTGACCTTTACCCTGACCTTGACCCTGACCTCCACCCTGACCTTGACCTTCACTCTGAGCTTCACCCTGAACCTGACCTTCACCCTGACCTCCACCCTGACCCTGACCCCCACCCTGACCTCGACCCTGACCTTGACCCTGACCCTGACCTCCACCCTGACCTCGACTCTGACCCAGTCCTCCACCCTGACCTGACCTCCACCCTGACCTCCACCCTGACCTTGACCCTGACCCTGTCCTCCACCCTGACCTTGACGCCGAGCCTGACCTCCACCCTGACCTCCACCCCGAACCTGACCCTCACCATGACCTCAACCCTGACCTTGACCTGCACCCTGAACTCCACCCTGACCTTTACCTCCACTCTGACCTTCACCCTGACCTTGACCTTCACCCTGACCTCCACCCTGACCCTGACCCCCACCCTGACCTCGACCCTGACCTTGACCCTGACCCTGACCTCCACCCTGACCTTGACTCTGACACTGACCTCAACCCTGACCTTGACTCTGACCCTGACCTTCACCCTGACCTCCACCATGACTCCAACCCCCACCCTGACCTTGACCCTGACCCGGGCCTACACCATGACCTCACTCTGACCCTGACCACCAGCCTGACCTTGACTCTGACCCTGACCTTCACCCTGACCTTGACTTTGACCCTGACCTCCACCCTGACCTTGACTCTGACCCTGACCTCCACCCTGACCTCAACCCTGACCCTGACCCCCACCCTGACCTCGACCCTGACCTCGACCCTGACCCTGACCTCCACCCTGACCTTGACTCTGACACTGACCTCCACCCTGACCTTGACTCTGACCCTGACCTTCACCCTGACCTCCACCCTGACTCTAACCCCCACCCTGACCTTGACCCTGACCCTGACCTACACCCTGACCTGACTCTGACCCTGACCACCACCCTGACCTTGACTCTGACGCTGACCTCGACCCTGACCTTGACCCTGACCCTGACCTCCACTCTGACCTCCACCCTGACCGTGAGCTCCACCCTGACCTCCACCCTGACCTTCACCGCGACTCTGACCTCCACCCTGAGCTTGACTCTGACCCTGACCTCCACCCTGACCTCTACCCTGACTCTAACCCCCACCCTGACCTTGACCCTGACCCTGACCTCCACCCTGACCTCCACCCTGACCTTCACCGCGACTCTGACCTCCACCCTGAGCTTGACTCTGACCCTGACCTCCACCCTGACCTCTACCCTGACTCTAACCCCCACCCTGACCTTGACCCTGACCCTGACCTCCACCCTGACCTGACTCTGACCCTGACCGCCACCCTGACCTTGTCCCTGACCCTGACCTCTACTCTGACCTGCAACCTGACCTTGACCTCCACCCTGACCTTGTCCGTGACCCTGACCTTGACTCTGACCCTGACCGTGACCCTGACCTCCACTCTGACCTTCACCCTGACCTTGAGCACCACCCTGACCTCCACCCTGACCTCAACCCTGACCCTGACCCCCACCCTGACCTCGACGCTGACCTTGACCCTGACCCTGACCGCAACTCTGACCTCCACCCTGACCTTGACCTCCACCCTGACCTCCACCGTGACCTTGACCTCCACCCTGACCCTGACCCCCACCCTGACCTCCACCCTGACCTTGACCTTGACCCTGACGTTCAGCCTGACCTTGACTTTGACCCTGACCTTGACCCTGACACTGACCTTGACCCTGACCTTGACCCTGACCATGACGTTCAGCCTGACCTTGACTTTGACCCTGACCTCCACCCTGGCCTTGACCCTGACTCTGACCTCCACCCTGACCTTGACCCTGACCCTGACCTTCACCCTGACCTTGACCCAGACGCTGACCTCCACCCTGACCACCACCCTGACCTTGACTGTGACCCTGGCCTCTACTTAGACCGTGACCTTCACCCTGACCTTCACCCTGACCTTGACCCTGACACTGACCTTGACCCTGACCTTGACCCTGACCCTGACCTCCACCCTGACCTTGACTGTGACCCTGACCTCCACTCTGACCTTGACTTCGACCCTGACATTCACCCTGACCTTGACCCTAACCCCCACCTCCACCCTGACCTTGACCTTGACCCTGACGTTCAGCTTGACCTTGACTTTGACCCTGACCTCCACCCTGACCTTGACCCTGACCCTGACCTCCACCCTTAGCTTGACCCTGACCCTGACCTTTACCCTGACCTTGACTCTGACCCTGACCTCCACCCTGGCCTTGACCTTGACCCTGACCTTCACCCTGACCTTGACTGTGACCCTGACCTCCACCCTGACCCTGACCTCCGCTCTGACCTCCACCCTGACCGTGAGCTCCACCCTGACCTCCACCCTGACCTTCACCGCGACTCTGACCTCCACCCTGAGCTTGACTCTGACCCTGACCTCCACCCTGACCTCTACCCTGACTCTAACCCCCACCCTGACCTTGACCCTGACCCTGACCTCCACCCTGACCTGACTCTGACCCTGACCACCACCCTGACCTTGACTCTGACCCTAACCTCCACCCTGACCTTCACCCTGACCCTGACCTCCACCCTGACCTTGACCCTGACCTTGACCTGCACTCTGACCTCCACCCTGACCTTGACCCCCACTCTGACCTTCACCCTGACCTTGACCTCCACCCTGACCTCCACCCTGACCCTGACCCCCACCCTGACCACAATCCCGAACTTGACCCTCACCCTGACGTCTACCTTGACCTTGACCCTGACCCTGACCTCGACCCTGACCTTGACCCTGACCCTGACCTTTACTCCGACCTCCACCCTGACCGTGAGCTCCACCCTGACCTCCACCCTGACCTTCACCGCGACTCTGACCTCCACCCTGAGCTTGACTCTGACTCTGACCTCCACCCTGACCTTGACCTCCACCCTGACCTTCACCGTGACCTTGACCTCCACCCTGACCCTGACCCCCACCCTGACCTCCACCCTGACTCTAACCCCCACCCTGACCTGACTCTGACCCTGACCACCACCCTGACCATGACTCTGACCCTAACCTCCATCATGAACTTCACCCCGACCCTGACCTTCACCCTGACCTTGACCCTGACCCTGACCACCACCCTGACCATGACTCTGACCCTAACCTCCATCATGAACTTCACCCCGACCCTGACCTTCACCCTGACCTTGACCCTGACCTCCACCCTGACCTTGACCTTCACTCTGAGCTTCACCCTGAACCTGACCTTCACCCTGACCTCCACCCTGACCCTGACCCCTACCCTGACCTCGACCCTGACCTTGACCCTGACCCTGACCTCCACCCTGACCTCGACTCTGACCCTGTCCTCCACCCTGACCTGACCTCCACCCTGACCTCCACCCTGACCTTGACCCTGACCCTGTCCTCCACCCTGACCTTGACGCCGAGCCTGACCTCCACCCTGACCTCCACCCCGAACCTGACCCTCACCCTGACCTCAACCCTGACCTTGACCTGCACCCTGAACTCCACCCTGACCTTTACCTCCACTCTGACCTCCACCCTGACCTTGACCTTCACCCTGACCTCCACCCTGACCCTGACCCCCACCCTGACCTCGACCCTGACCTTGACCCTGACCCTGACCTCCACCCTGACCTTGACTCTGACCCTGACCTCCACCCTGACCTTGACCTTCACTCTGAGCTTCACCCTGAACCTGACCTTCACCCTGACCTCCACCCTGACCCTGACCCCCACCCTGACCTCGACCCTGACCTTGACCCTGACCCTGACCTCCACCCTGACCTCGACTCTGACCCAGTCCTCCACCCTGACCTGACCTCCACCCTGACCTCCACCCTGACCTTGACCCTGACCCTGTCCTCCACCCTGACCTTGACGCCGAGCCTGACCTCCACCCTGACCTCCACCCCGAACCTGACCCTCACCATGACCTCAACCCTGACCTTGACCTGCACCCTGAACTCCACCCTGACCTTTACCTCCACTCTGACCTTCACCCTGACCTTGACCTTCACCCTGACCTCCACCCTGACCCTGACCCCCACCCTGACCTCGACCCTGACCTTGACCCTGACCCTGACCTCCACCCTGACCTTGACTCTGACACTGACCTCAACCCTGACCTTGACTCTGACCCTGACCTTCACCCTGACCTCCACCATGACTCCAACCCACACCCTGACCTTGACCCTGACCCGGACCTACACCATGACCTCACTCTGACCCTGACCACCAGCCTGACCTTGACTCTGACCCTGACCTTCACCCTGACCTTGACTTTGACCCTGACCTCCACCCTGACCTTGACTCTGACCCTGACCTCCACCCTGACCTCAACCCTGACCCTGACCCCCACCCTGACCTCGACCCTGACCTCGACCCTGACCCTGACCTCCACCCTGACCTTGACTCTGACACTGACCTCCACCCTGACCTTGACTCTGACCCTGACCGTCACCCTGACCTCCACCCTGACTCTAACCCCCACCCTGACCTTGACCCTGACCCTGACCTACACCCTGACCTGACTCTGACCCTGACCACCACCCTGACCTTGACTCTGACGCTGACCTCGACCCTGACCTTGACCCTGACCCTGACCTCCACTCTGACCTCCACCCTGACCGTGAGCTCCACCCTGACCTCCACCCTGACCTTCACCGCGACTCTGACCTCCACCCTGAGCTTGACTCTGACCCTGACCTCCACCCTGACCTCTACCCTGACTCTAACCCCCACCCTGACCTTGACCCTGACCCTGACCTCCACCCTGACCTCCACCCTGACCTTCACCGCGACTCTGACCTCCACCCTGAGCTTGACTCTGACCCTGACCTCCACCCTGACCTCTACCCTGACTCTAACCCCCACCCTGACCTTGACCCTGACCCTGACCTCCACCCTGACCTGACTCTGACCCTGACCGCCACCCTGACCTTGTCCCTGACCCTGACCTCTACTCTGACCTGCAACCTGACCTTGACCTCCACCCTGACCTTGTCCGTGACCCTGACCTTGACTCTGACCCTGACCGTGACCCTGACCTCCACTCTGACCTTCACCCTGACCTTGAGCACCACCCTGACCTCCACCCTGACCTCAACCCTGACCCTGACCCCCACCCTGACCTCGACGCTGACCTTGACCCTGACCCTGACCGCATCTCTGACCTCCACCCTGACCTTGACCTCCACCCTGACCTCCACCGTGACCTTGACCTCCACCCTGACCCTGACCCCCACCCTGACCTCCACCCTGACCTTGACCTTGACCCTGACGTTCAGCCTGACCTTGACTTTGACCCTGACCTTGACCCTGACACTGACCTTGACCCTGACCTTGACCCTGACCATGACGTTCAGCCTGACCTTGACTTTGACCCTGACCTCCACCCTGGCCTTGACCCTGACTCTGACCTCCACCCTGACCTTGACCCTGACCCTGACCTTCACCCTGACCTTGACCCAGACGCTGACCTCCACCCTGACCACCACCCTGACCTTGACTGTGACCCTGGCCTCTACTTAGACCGTGACCTTCACCCTGACCTTCACTCTGACCTTGACCCTGACACTGACCTTGACCCTGACCTTGACCCTGACCCTGACCTCCACCCTGACCTTGACTGTGACCCTGACCTCCACTCTGACCTTGACTTTGACCCTGACATTCACCCTGACCTTGACCCTAACCCCCACCTCCACCCTGACCTTGACCTTGACCCTGACGTTCAGCTTGACCTTGACTTTGACCCTGACCTCCACCCTGACCTTGACCCTGACCCTGACCTCCACCCTTAGCTTGACCCTGACCCTGACCTTCACCCTGACCTTGACTCTGACCCTGACCTCCACCCTGGCCTTGACCTTGACCCTGACCTTCACCCTGACCTTGACTGTGACCCTGACCTCCACCCTGACCCTGACCTCCGCTCTGACCTCCACCCTGACCGTGAGCTCCACCCTGACCTCCACCCTGACCTTCACCGCGACTCTGACCTCCACCCTGAGCTTGACTCTGACCCTGACCTCCACCCTGACCTCTACCCTGACTCTAACCCCCACCCTGACCTTGACCCTGACCCTGACCTCCACCCTGACCTGACTCTGACCCTGACCACCACCCTGACCTTGACTCTGACCCTAACCTCCACCCTGACCTTCACCCTGACCCTGACCTCCACCCTGACCTTGACCCTGACCTTGACCTGCACTCTGACCTCCACCCTGACCTTGACCCCCACTCTGACCTTCACCCTGACCTTGACCTCCACCCTGACCTCCACCCTGACCCTGACCCCCACCCTGACCACAATCCCGAACTTGACCCTCACCCTGACGTCTACCTTGACCTTGACCCTGACCCTGACCTCGACCCTGACCTTGACCCTGACCCTGACCTTTACTCCGACCTCCACCCTGACCGTGAGCTCCACCCTGACCTCCACCCTGACCTTCACCGCGACTCTGACCTCCACCCTGAGCTTGACTCTGACTCTGACCTCCACCCTGACCTTGACCTCCACCCTGACCTTCACCGTGACCTTGACCTCCACCCTGACCCTGACCCCCACCCTGACCTCCACCCTGACTCTAACCCCCACCCTGACCTGACTCTGACCCTGACCACCACCCTGACCATGACTCTGACCCTAACCTCCATCATGAACTTCACCCCGACCCTGACCTTCACCCTGACCTTGACCCTGACCTCCACCCTGACCTTGACCTTCACTCTGAGCTTCACCCTGAACCTGACCTTCACCCTGACCTCCACCCTGACCCTGACCCCTACCCTGACCTCGACCCTGACCTTGACCCTGACCCTGACCTCCACCCTGACCTCGACTCTGACCCTGTCCTCCACCCTGACCTGACCTCCACCCTGACCTCCACCCTGACCTTGACCCTGACCCTGTCCTCCACCCTGACCTTGACGCCGAGCCTGACCTCCACCCTGACCTCCACCCCGAACCTGACCCTCACCCTGACCTCAACCCTGACCTTGACCTGCACCCTGAACTCCACCCTGACCTTTACCTCCACTCTGACCTTCACCCTGACCTTGACCTTCACCCTGACCTCCACCCTGACCCTGACCCATACCCTGACCTCGACCCTGACCTTGACCCTGACCCTGACCTCCACCCTGACCTTGACTCTGACCCTGACCTCCACCCTGACCTTGACCTTCACTCTGAGCTTCACCCTGAACCTGACCTTCACCCTGACCTCCACCCTGACCCTGACCCCCACCCTGACCTCGACCCTGACCTTGACCCTGACCCTGACCTCCACCCTGACCTCGACTCTGACCCAGTCCTCCACCCTGACCTGACCTCCACCCTGACCTCCACCCTGACCTTGACCCTGACCCTGTCCTCCACCCTGACGTTGACGCCGAGCCTGACCTCCACCCTGACCTCCACCCCGAACCTGACCCTCACCATGACCTCAACCCTGACCTTGACCTGCACCCTGAACTCCACCCTGACCTTTACCTCCACTCTGACCTTCACCCTGACCTTGACCTTCACCCTGACCTCCACCCTGACCCTGACCCCCACCCTGACCTCGACCCTGACCTTGACCCTGACCCTGACCTCCACCCTGACCTTGACTCTGACACTGACCTCAACCCTGACCTTGACTCTGACCCTGACCTTCACCCTGACCTCCACCATGACTCCAACCCCCACCCTGACCTTGACCCTGACCCGGACCTACACCATGACCTCACTCTGACCCTGACCACCAGCCTGACCTTGACTCTGACCCTGACCTTCACCCTGACCTTGACTTTGACCCTGACCTCCACCCTGACCTTGACTCTGACCCTGACCTCCACCCTGACCTCAACCCTGACCCTGACCCCCACCCTGACCTCGACCCTGACCTCGACCCTGACCCTGACCTCCACCCTGACCTTGACTCTGACACTGACCTCCACCCTGACCTTGACTCTGACCCTGACCTTCACCCTGACCTCCACCCTGACTCTAACCCCCACCCTGACCTTGACCCTGACCCTGACCTACACCCTGACCTGACTCTGACCCTGACCACCACCCTGACCTTGACTCTGACGCTGACCTCGACCCTGACCTTGACCCTGACCCTGACCTCCACTCTGACCTCCACCCTGACCGTGAGCTCCACCCTGACCTCCACCCTGACCTTCACCGCGACTCTGACCTCCACCCTGAGCTTGACTCTGACCCTGACCTCCACCCTGACCTCTACCCTGACTCTAACCCCCACCCTGACCTTGACCCTGACCCTGACCTCCACCCTGACCTCCACCCTGACCTTCACCGCGACTCTGACCTCCACCCTGAGCTTGACTCTGACCCTGACCTCCACCCTGACCTCTACCCTGACTCTAACCCCCACCCTGACCTTGACCCTGACCCTGACCTCCACCCTGACCTGACTCTGACCCTGACCGCCACCCTGACCTTGTCCCTGACCCTGACCTCTACTCTGACCTGCAACCTGACCTTGACCTCCACCCTGACCTTGTCCGTGACCCTGACCTTGACTCTGACCCTGACCGTGACCCTGACCTCCACTCTGACCTTCACCCTGACCTTGAGCACCACCCTGACCTCCACCCTGACCTCAACCCTGACCCTGACCCCCACCCTGACCTCGACGCTGACCTTGACCCTGACTCTGACCTCCACCCTGACCTTGACCCTGACCCTGACCTTCACCCTGACCTTGACCCAGACGCTGACCTCCACCCTGACCACCACCCTGACCTTGACTGTGACCCTGGCCTCTACTTAGACCGTGACCTTCACCCTGACCTTCACTCTGACCTTGACCCTGACACTGACCTTGACCCTGACCTTGACCCTGACCCTGACCTCCACCCTGACCTTGACTGTGACCCTGACCTCCACTCTGACCTTGACTTTGACCCTGACATTCACCCTGACCTTGACCCTAACCCCCACCTCCACCCTGACCTTGACCTTGACCCTGACGTTCAGCTTGACCTTGACTTTGACCCTGACCTCCACCCTGACCTTGACCCTGACCCTGACCTCCACCCTTAGCTTGACCCTGACCCTGACCTTCACCCTGACCTTGACTCTGACCCTGACCTCCACCCTGGCCTTGACCTTGACCCTGACCTTCACCCTGACCTTGACTGTGACCCTGACCTCCACCCTGACCCTGACCTCCGCTCTGACCTCCACCCTGACCGTGAGCTCCACCCTGACCTCCACCCTGACCTTCACCGCGACTCTGACCTCCACCCTGAGCTTGACTCTGACCCTGACCTCCACCCTGACCTCTACCCTGACTCTAACCCCCACCCTGACCTTGACCCTGACCCTGACCTCCACCCTGACCTGACTCTGACCCTGACCACCACCCTGACCTTGACTCTGACCCTAACCTCCACCCTGACCTTCACCCTGACCCTGACCTCCACCCTGACCTTGACCCTGACCTTGACCTGCACTCTGACCTCCACCCTGACCTTGACCCCCACTCTGACCTTCACCCTGACCTTGACCTCCACCCTGACCTCCACCCTGACCCTGACCCCCACCCTGACCACAATCCCGAACTTGACCCTCACCCTGACGTCTACCTTGACCTTGACCCTGACCCTGACCTCGACCCTGACCTTGACCCTGACCCTGACCTTTACTCCGACCTCCACCCTGACCGTGAGCTCCACCCTGACCTCCACTCTGACCTTCACCGCGACTCTGACCTCCACCCTGAGCTTGACTCTGACTCTGACCTCCACCCTGACCTTGACCTCCACCCTGACCTTCACCGTGACCTTGACCTCCACCCTGACCCTGACCCCCACCCTGACCTCCACCCTGACTCTAACCCCCACCCTGACCTGACTCTGACCCTGACCACCACCCTGACCATGACTCTGACCCTAACCTCCATCATGAACTTCACCCCGACCCTGACCTTCACCCTGACCTTGACCCTGACCTCCACCCTGACCTTGACCTTCACTCTGAGCTTCACCCTGAACCTGACCTTCACCCTGACCTCCACCCTGACCCTGACCCCTACCCTGACCTCGACCCTGACCTTGACCCTGACCCTGACCTCCACCCGACCTCGACTCTGACCCTGTCCTCCACCCTGACCTGACCTCCACCCTGACCTCCACCCTGACCTTGACCCTGACCCTGTCCTCCACCCTGACCTTGACGCCGAGCCTGACCTCCACCCTGACCTCCACCCCGAACCTGACCCTCACCCTGACCTCAACCCTGACCTTGACCTGCACCCTGAACTCCACCCTGACCTTTACCTCCACTCTGACCTTCACCCTGACCTTGACCTTCACCCTGACCTCCACCCTGACCCTGACCCCCACCCTGACCTCGACCCTGACCTTGACCCTGACCCTGACCTCCACCCTGACCTTGACTCTGACCCTGACCTCCACCCTGACCTTGACCTTCACTCTGAGCTTCACCCTGAACCTGACCTTCACCCTGACCTCCACCCTGACCCTGACCCCCACCCTGACCTCGACCCTGACCTTGACCCTGACCCTGACCTCCACCCTGACCTCGACTCTGACCCAGTCCTCCACCCTGACCTGACCTCCACCCTGACCTCCACCCTGACCTTGACCCTGACCCTGTCCTCCACCCTGACCTTGACGCCGAGCCTGACCTCCACCCTGACCTCCACCCCGAACCTGACCCTCACCATGACCTCAACCCTGACCTTGACCTGCACCCTGAACTCCACCCTGACCTTTACCTCCACTCTGACCTTCACCCTGACCTTGACCTTCACCCTGACCTCCACCCTGACCCTGACCCCCACCCTGACCTCGACCCTGACCTTGACCCTGACCCTGACCTCCACCCTGACCTTGACTCTGACACTGACCTCAACCCTGACCTTGACTCTGACCCTGACCTTCACCCTGACCTCCACCATGACTCCAACCCTGACTCTAACCCCCACCCTGACCTTGACCCTGACCCTGACCTCCACCCTGACCTGACTCTGACCCTGACCACCACCCTGACCTTGACTCTGACCCTAACCTCCACCCTGACCTTCACCCTGACCCTGACCTCCACCCTGACCTTGACCCTGACCTTGACCTGCACTCTGACCTCCACCCTGACCTTGACCCCCACTCTGACCTTCACCCTGACCTTGACCTCCACCCTGACCTCCACCCTGACCCTGACCCCCACCCTGACCACAATCCCGAACTTGACCCTCACCCTGACGTCTACCTTGACCTTGACCCTGACCCTGACCTCGACCCTGACCTTGACCCTGACCCTGACCTTTACTCCGACCTCCACCCTGACCGTGAGCTCCACCCTGACCTCCACTCTGACCTTCACCGCGACTCTGACCTCCACCCTGAGCTTGACTCTGACTCTGACCTCCACCCTGACCTTGACCTCCACCCTGACCTTCACCGTGACCTTGACCTCCACCCTGACCCTGACCCCCACCCTGACCTCCACCCTGACTCTAACCCCCACCCTGACCTGACTCTGACCCTGACCACCACCCTGACCATGACTCTGACCCTAACCTCCATCATGAACTTCACCCCGACCCTGACCTTCACCCTGACCTTGACCCTGACCTCCACCCTGACCTTGACCTTCACTCTGAGCTTCACCCTGAACCTGACCTTCACCCTGACCTCCACCCTGACCCTGACCCCTACCCTGACCTCGACCCTGACCTTGACCCTGACCCTGACCTCCACCCGACCTCGACTCTGACCCTGTCCTCCACCCTGACCTGACCTCCACCCTGACCTCCACCCTGACCTTGACCCTGACCCTGTCCTCCACCCTGACCTTGACGCCGAGCCTGACCTCCACCCTGACCTCCACCCCGAACCTGACCCTCACCCTGACCTCAACCCTGACCTTGACCTGCACCCTGAACTCCACCCTGACCTTTACCTCCACTCTGACCTTCACCCTGACCTTGACCTTCACCCTGACCTCCACCCTGACCCTGACCCCCACCCTGACCTCGACCCTGACCTTGACCCTGACCCTGACCTCCACCCTGACCTTGACTCTGACCCTGACCTCCACCCTGACCTTGACCTTCACTCTGAGCTTCACCCTGAACCTGACCTTCACCCTGACCTCCACCCTGACCCTGACCCCCACCCTGACCTCGACCCTGACCTTGACCCTGACCCTGACCTCCACCCTGACCTCGACTCTGACCCAGTCCTCCACCCTGACCTGACCTCCACCCTGACCTCCACCCTGACCTTGACCCTGACCCTGTCCTCCACCCTGACCTTGACGCCGAGCCTGACCTCCACCCTGACCTCCACCCCGAACCTGACCCTCACCATGACCTCAACCCTGACCTTGACCTGCACCCTGAACTCCACCCTGACCTTTACCTCCACTCTGACCTTCACCCTGACCTTGACCTTCACCCTGACCTCCACCCTGACCCTGACCCCCACCCTGACCTCGACCCTGACCTTGACCCTGACCCTGACCTCCACCCTGACCTTGACTCTGACACTGACCTCAACCCTGACCTTGACTCTGACCCTGACCTTCACCCTGACCTCCACCATGACTCCAACCCCCACCCTGACCTTGACCCTGACCCGGACCTACACCATGACCTCACTCTGACCCTGACCACCAGCCTGACCTTGACTCTGACCCTGACCTTCACCCTGACCTTGACTTTGACCCTGACCTCCACCCTGACCTTGACTCTGACCCTGACCTCCACCCTGACCTCAACCCTGACCCTGACCCCCACCCTGACCTCGACCCTGACCTCGACCCTGACCCTGACCTCCACCCTGACCTTGACTCTGACACTGACCTCCACCCTGACCTTGACTCTGACCCTGACCTTCACCCTGACCTCCACCCTGACTCTAACCCCCACCCTGACCTTGACCCTGACCCTGACCTACACCCTGACCTGACTCTGACCCTGACCACCACCCTGACCTTGACTCTGACGCTGACCTCGACCCTGACCTTGACCCTGACCCTGACCTCCACTCTGACCTCCACCCTGACCGTGAGCTCCACCCTGACCTCCACCCTGACCTTCACCGCGACTCTGACCTCCACTCTGAGCTTGACTCTGACCCTGACCTCCACCCTGACCTCTACCCTGACTCTAACCCCCACCCTGACCTTGACCCTGACCCTGACCTCCACCCTGACCTCCACCCTGACCTTCACCGCGACTCTGACCTCCACCCTGAGCTTGACTCTGACCCTGACCTCCACCCTGACCTCTACCCTGACTCTAACCCCCACCCTGACCTTGACCCTGACCCTGACCTCCACCCTGACCTGACTCTGACCCTGACCGCCACCCTGACCTTGTCCCTGACCCTGACCTCTACTCTGACCTGCAACCTGACCTTGACCTCCACCCTGACCTTGTCCGTGACCCTGACCTTGACTCTGACCCTGACCGTGACCCTGACCTCCACTCTGACCTTCACCCTGACCTTGAGCACCACCCTGACCTCCACCCTGACCTCAACCCTGACCCTGACCCCCACCCTGACCTCGACGCTGACCTTGACCCTGACCCTGACCGCAACTCTGACCTCCACCCTGACCTTGACCTCCACCCTGACCTCCACCGTGACCTTGACCTCCACCCTGACCCTGACCCCCACCCTGACCTCCACCCTGACCTTGACCTTGACCCTGACGTTCAGCCTGACCTTGACTTTGACCCTGACCTTGACCCTGACACTGACCTTGACCCTGACCTTGACCCTGACCATGACGTTCAGCCTGACCTTGACTTTGACCCTGACCTCCACCCTGGCCTTGACCCTGACTCTGACCTCCACCCTGACCTTGACCCTGACCCTGACCTTCACCCTGACCTTGACCCAGACGCTGACCTCCACCCTGACCACCACCCTGACCTTGACTGTGACCCTGGCCTCTACTTAGACCGTGACCTTCACCCTGACCTTCACCCTGACCTTGACCCTGACACTGACCTTGACCCTGACCTTGACCCTGACCCTGACCTCCACCCTGACCTTGACTGTGACCCTGACTCCCACTCTGACCTTGACTTTGACCCTGACATTCACCCTGACCTTGACCCTAACCCCCACCTCCACCCTGACCTTGACCTTGACCCTGACGTTCAGCTTGACCTTGACTTTGACCCTGACCTCCACCCTGACCTTGACCCTGACCCTGACCTCCACCCTTAGCTTGACCCTGACCCTGACCTTCACCCTGACCTTGACTCTGACCCTGACCTCCACCCTGGCCTTGACCTTGACCCTGACCTTCACCCTGACCTTGACTGTGACCCTGACCTCCACCCTGACCCTGACCTCCGCTCTGACCTCCACCCTGACCGTGAGCTCCACCCTGACCTCCACCCTGACCTTCACCGCGACTCTGACCTCCACCCTGAGCTTGACTCTGACCCTGACCTCCACCCTGACCTCTACCCTGACTCTAACCCCCACCCTGACCTTGACCCTGACCCTGACCTCCACCCTGACCTGACTCTGACCCTGACCACCACCCTGACCTTGACTCTGACCCTAACCTCCACCCTGACCTTCACCCTGACCCTGACCTCCACCCTGACCTTGACCCTGACCTTGACCTGCACTCTGACCTCCACCCTGACCTTGACCCCCACTCTGACCTTCACCCTGACCTTGACCTCCACCCTGACCTCCACCCTGACCCTGACCCCCACCCTGACCACAATCCCGAACTTGACCCTCACCCTGACGTCTACCTTGACCTTGACCCTGACCCTGACCTCGACCCTGACCTTGACCCTGACCCTGACCTTTACTCCGACCTCCACCCTGACCGTGAGCTTCACCCTGACCTCCACCCTGACCTTCACCGCGACTCTGACCTCCACCCTGAGCTTGACTCTGACTCTGACCTCCACCCTGACCTTGACCTCCACCCTGACCTTCACCGTGACCTTGACCTCCACCCTGACCCTGACCCCCACCCTGACCTCCACCCTGACTCTAACCCCCACCCTGACCTGACTCTGACCCTGACCACCACCCTGACCATGACTCTGACCCTAACCTCCATCATGAACTTCACCCCGACCCTGACCTTCACCCTGACCTTGACCCTGACCTCCACCCTGACCTTGACCTTCACTCTGAGCTTCACCCTGAACCTGACCTTCACCCTGACCTCCACCCTGACCCTGACCCCTACCCTGACCTCGACCCTGACCTTGACCCTGACCCTGACCTCCACCCTGACCTCGACTCTGACCCTGTCCTCCACCCTGACCTGACCTCCACCCTGACCTCCACCCTGACCTTGACCCTGACCCTGTCCTCCACCCTGACCTTGACGCCGAGCCTGACCTCCACCCTGACCTCCACCCCGAACCTGACCCTCACCCTGACCTCAACCCTGACCTTGACCTGCACCCTGAACTCCACCCTGACCTTTACCTCCACTCTGACCTTCACCCTGACCTTGACCTTCACCCTGACCTCCACCCTGACCCTGACCCCCACCCTGACCTCGACCCTGACCTTGACCCTGACCCTGACCTCCACCCTGACCTTGACTCTGACACTGACCTCAACCCTGACCTTGACTCTGACCCTGACCTTCACCCTGACCTCCACCATGACTCCAACCCCCACCCTGACCTTGACCCTGACCCTGACCTTCACCCTGACCTTGACTCTGACCCTGACCTCCACCCTGGCCTTGACCTTGACCCTGACCTTCACCCTGACCTTGACTGTGACCCTGACCTCCACCCTGACCCTGACCTCCGCTCTGACCTCCACCCTGACCGTGAGCTCCACCCTGACCTCCACCCTGACCTTCACCGCGACTCTGACCTCCACCCTGAGCTTGACTCTGACCCTGACCTCCACCCTGACCTCTACCCTGACTCTAACCCCCACCCTGACCTTGACCCTGACCCTGACCTCCACCCTGACCTGACTCTGACCCTGACCACCACCCTGACCTTGACTCTGACCCTAACCTCCACCCTGACCTTCACCCTGACCCTGACCTCCACCCTGACCTTGACCCTGACCTTGACCTGCACTCTGACCTCCACCCTGACCTTGACCCCCACTCTGACCTTCACCCTGACCTTGACCTCCACCCTGACCTCCACCCTGACCCTGACCCCCACCCTGACCACAATCCCGAACTTGACCCTCACCCTGACGTCTACCTTGACCTTGACCCTGACCCTGACCTCGACCCTGACCTTGACCCTGACCCTGACCTTTACTCCGACCTCCACCCTGACCGTGAGCTCCACCCTGACCTCCACCCTGACCTTCACCGCGACTCTGACCTCCACCCTGAGCTTGACTCTGACTCTGACCTCCACCCTGACCTTGACCTCCACCCTGACCTTCACCGTGACCTTGACCTCCACCCTGACCCTGACCCCCACCCTGACCTCCACCCTGACTCTAACCCCCACCCTGACCTGACTCTGACCCTGACCACCACCCTGACCATGACTCTGACCCTAACCTCCATCATGAACTTCACCCCGACCCTGACCTTCACCCTGACCTTGACCCTGACCTCCACCCTGACCTTGACCTTCACTCTGAGCTTCACCCTGAACCTGACCTTCACCCTGAGCTCCACCCTGACCCTGACCCCTACCCTGACCTCGACCCTGACCTTGACCTCCACCCTGACCTCGACTCTGACCCTGTCCTCCACCCTGACCTGACCTCCACCCTGACCTCCACCCTGACCTTGACCCTGACCCTGTCCTCCACCCTGACCTTGACGCCGAGCCTGACCTCCACCCTGACCTCCACCCCGAACCTGACCCTCACCCTGACCTCAACCCTGACCTTGACCTGCACCCTGAACTCCACCCTGACCTTTACCTCCACTCTGACCTTCACCCTGACCTTGACCTTCACCCTGACCTCCACCCTGACCCTGACCCCCACCCTGACCTCGACCCTGACCTTGACCCTGACCCTGACCTCCACCCTGACCTTGACTCTGACACTGACCTCAACCCTGACCTTGACTCTGACCCTGACCTTCACCCTGACCTCCACCATGACTCCAACCCCCACCCTGACCTTGACCCTGACCCTGACCTTCACCCTGACCTTGACTCTGACCCTGACCTCCACCCTGGCCTTGACCTTGACCCTGACCTTCACCCTGACCTTGACTGTGACCCTGACCTCCACCCTGACCCTGACCTCCGCTCTGACCTCCACCCTGACCGTGAGCTCCACCCTGACCTCCACCCTGACCTTCACCGCGACTCTGACCTCCACCCTGAGCTTGACTCTGACCCTGACCTCCACCCTGACCTCTACCCTGACTCTAACCCCCACCCTGACCTTGACCCTGACCCTGACCTCCACCCTGACCTGACTCTGACCCTGACCACCACCCTGACCTTGACTCTGACCCTAACCTCCACCCTGACCTTCACCCTGACCCTGACCTCCACCCTGACCTTGACCCTGACCTTGACCTGCACTCTGACCTCCACCCTGACCTTGACCCCCACTCTGACCTTCACCCTGACCTTGACCTCCACCCTGACCTCCACCCTGACCCTGACCCCCACCCTGACCACAATCCCGAACTTGACCCTCACCCTGACGTCTACCTTGACCTTGACCCTGACCCTGACCTCGACCCTGACCTTGACCCTGACCCTGACCTTTACTTCGACCTCCACCCTGACCGTGAGCTCCACCCTGACCTCCACCCTGACCTTCACCGCGACTCTGACCTCCACCCTGACCTTGACTCTGACCCTGACCTCCACCCTGACCTCTACCCTGACTCTAACCCCCACCCTGACCTTGACCCTGACCCTGACCTCCACCCTGACCTCCACCCTGACCTTCACCACGACTCTGACCTCCACCCTGAGCTTGACTCTGACCCTGACCTCCACCCTGACCTCTACCCTGACTCTAACCCCCGCCCTGACCTTGACCCTGACCCTGACCTCCACCCTGACCTGACTCTGACCCTGACCGCCACCCTGACCTTGTCCCTGACCCTGACCTCTACTCTGACCTGCAACCTGACCTTGACCTCCACCCTGACCTTGTCCGTGACCCTGACCTTGACTCTGACCCTGACCGTGACCCTGACCTCCACTCTGACCTCCACCCTGACCTTGAGCTCCACCCTGACCTCCACCCTGACCTCAACCCTGACCCTGACCCCCACCCTGACCTCGACGCTGACCTTGACCCTGACCCTGACCGCAACTCTGACCTCCACCCTGACCCTGACCCCCACCCTGACCTCCACCCTGACCCTGAACCCCACCCTGGCCTCGACCCTGACTTTGACCCTGACCCTGACCTCCACCCTGACCTTGACGCTGACACTGACCTCCACCCTGACCTTGACTCTGACCCTGACCTCCACCCTGACCTCTACCCTGACTCCAACCCCCACCCTGACCTTGACCCTGACCCTGACCTACACCCTGACCTGACTCTGACCCTGACCACCACCCTGACCTTGACTCTGACCCTGACCTCGACCCTGACCTTGACCCTGACCCTGACCTCCACTCTGACCTCCACCCTGACCTCCACCCTGACTTTGACCGCGACCCTGACCTCCACCCTGACCTTGACTCTGACCCTGACGTCCACCCTGACCTCTACCCTGACTCTAACCTTCACCCTGACCTTGACCCTGACCCTGACCTCCACCCTGACCTGACTCCGACCCTGACCTCCACCTTGACCTCCACCCTGACCCTGACCCCCACCCTGACCTTGACCCTGACCCTGACCTCCACCCTGACCTCCACCCTGACTCCAACCCCCACCCTGACCTTGACCCTGACCCTGACCTACACCCTGACCTGACTCTGACCCTGACCACCACCCTGACCTTGACTCTGACCCTGACCTCGACCCTGACCTTGACCCTGACCCTGACCTCCACTCTGACCTCCACCCTGACCTCCACCCTGACTTTGACCGCGACCCTGACCTCCACCCTGACCTTGACTCTGACACTGACCTCCACCCTGACGTCCACCCTGACCTTGAGCTCCACCCTGACCTTCACCCTGACCTTGACCTCCACTCTGACCTTCACCCTGACCTTGACCTCGACCCTGACCTCCACCCTGACCCTGACCCCCACCCTGACCTCGACCCTGACTTTGACCCTGACCCTGACCTCCACCCTGACCTTGACTCTGACACTGACGTCCACCCTGACCTTGACTCTGACCCTGACCTCCACCCTGACCTTGACTCTGACTCTGACCTCCACCCTGAGCTTGACCCTGACCCTGACCTCCAACCTAACCTCCACCCTGACCTTGACTCTGACCCTGACCTTCACCCTGACCTCCACCATGACTCCAACCCCCACCCTGACCTTGACCCTGACCCGGACCTACACCATGACCTCACTCTGACCCTGACCACCAGCCTGACCTTGACTCTGACCCTGAACTTCACCCTGACCTTGACTTTGACCCTGACCTCCACCCTGACCTTGACTCTGACCCTGACCTCCACCCTGACCTCAACCCTGACCCTGACCCCCACCCTGACCTCGACCCTGACCTCGACCCTGACCCTGACCTCCACCCTGACCTTGACTCTGACACTGACCTCCACCCTGACCTTGACTCTGACCCTGACCTTCACCCTGACCTCCACCCTGACTCTAACCCCCACCCTGACCTTGACCCTGACCCTGACCTACACCCTGACCTGACTCTGACCCTGACCACCACCCTGACCTTGACTCTGACGCTGACCTCGACCCTGACCTTGACCCTGACCCTGACCTCCACTCTGACCTCCACCCTGACCGTGAGCTCCACCCCGACCTCCACCCTGACCTTCACCGCGACTCTGACCTCCACCCTGAGCTTGACTCTGACCCTGACCTCCACCCTGACCTCTACCCTGACTCTAACCCCCACCCTGACCTTGACCCTGACCCTGACCTCCACCCTGACCTGACTCTGACCCTGACCACCACCCTGACCTTGACTCTGACCCTAACCTCCACCCTGACCTTCACCCTGACCCTGACCTCCACCCTGACCTTGACCCTGACCTTGACCTGCACCCTGACCTACACCCTGACCTTGACCACTACTCTGACCTTCACCCTGACCTTGACCTCCACCCTGACCTCCACCCTGACCTTCACCGCGACTCTGACCTCCACCCTGAGCTTGACTCTGACCCTGACCTCCACCCTGACCTCTACCCTGACTCTAACCCCCACCCTGACCTTGACCCTGACCCTGACCTCCACCCTGACCTGACTCTGACCCTGACCGCCACCCTGACCTTGTCCCTGACCCTGACCTCTACTCTGACCTGCAACCTGACCTTGACCTCCACCCTGACCTTGTCCGTGACCCTGACCTTGACTCTGATCCTGACCGTGACCCTGACCTCCACTCTGACCTCCACCCTGACCTTGAGCTCCACCCTGACCTCCACCCTGACCTCAACCCTGACCCTGACCCCCACCCTGACCTCGACGCTGACCTTGACTCTGACCCTGACCTCCACCCTGACCTCTACCCTGACTCTAACCCCCACCCTGACCTTGACCCTGACCCTGACCTCCACCCTGACCTTGACTCTGACCCTGACCTCCACCCTGACCTCCACCCTGACTCCAACCCCCACTCTGACCCTGACCTCGACCCTGACCTTGACCCTGACCGTGACCTCCATCCTGACCTCCACCCTGACCCTGACCCACACCCTGACCTCGACCCTGACCTCGACCCTGACCCTGACCTCCACCCCGACCTGACTCTGACCCTGACCTCCACCTTGACCTTGACCCTGACCCTGACCCCCACCCTGACCTGACTCTGACCCTGACCACCACCCTGACCTTGACTCTGACCCTAACCTCCATCCTGACCTTCACTCTGACCCTGACCTCCACCCTGACCTTGACTCTGACTCTGACCTCCACCCTGACCTTGACCCTGACCCTGACCTCCAACCTAACCTCCACCTTGACCCTGATTGCCACCCTGACCTTGACCCTGACCCCGACCTCCACCCTGACCTTGACAGTGACCCTGACCTCCACCCTGACCTTCACCCTGACCTTCACCCTGACCCTGACCTCCACTCTGACCTCCACCCTGACCTTGAGCTCCACCCTGACCTCCACCCTGACCTTGACCGCGACCCTGACCTCCACCCTGAACTTGACACTGACCCTGACCTCCACCCTGACCTTGACTCTGATACTGACCGCCACCCTGACCTTGACTCTGACCCTGAACTCCACCCTGACCTCCACCCTGACTCTAACCCCCACCCTGACCTTGACCCTGACCCTGACCCCGACCCTGACCTGACTCTGACCCTGACCACCACCCTGACCTTGACTCTGACCCTAACCTCCATCCTGACCTTCACCCTGCCTTTGACCTTCACCCTGGCCTCGACTCTGACCTTGACCTACACCCTGACCTCCACCCTGACCATGACCTCCACTCTGACCTTCACCCTGACCTTGACCTTCACCCTGACCTCCATCCTGACCCTGACCCCCACCTTGACCTCGACCCTGACCTTGACCCTGACCCTGACCTCCACCCTGACCTTGACTCTGACCCTGACCTCCACCCTGACCTCAACCCTGACCCTGACCCCCACCCTGACCTCGACCCTGACCTCGACCCTGACCCTGACCTCCACCCTGACCTTGACTCTGACACTGACCTCCACCCTGACCTTGACTCTGACCCTGACCTTCACCCTGACCTCCACCCTGACTCTAACCCCCACCCTGACCTTGACCCTGACCCTGACCTACACCCTGACCTGACTCTGACCCTGACCACCACCCTGACCTTGACTCTGACGCTGACCTCGACCCTGACCTTGACCCTGACCCTGACCTCCACTCTGACCTCCACCCTGACCGTGAGCTCCACCCCGACCTCCACCCTGACCTTCACCGCGACTCTGACCTCCACCCTGAGCTTGACTCTGACCCTGACCTCCACCCTGACCTCTACCCTGACTCTAACCCCCACCCTGACCTTGACCCTGACCCTGACCTCCACCCTGACCTGACTCTGACCCTGACCACCACCCTGACCTTGACTCTGACCCTAACCTCCACCCTGACCTTCACCCTGACCCTGACCTCCACCCTGACCTTGACCCTGACCTTGACCTGCACCCTGACCTACACCCCGACCTTGACCACTACTCTGACCTTCACCCTGACCTTGACCTCCACCCTGACCTCCACCCTGACCTTCACCGCGACTCTGACCTCCACCCTGACCTTGACCCTGACCCTGACCTCCAACCTAACCTCCACCCTGACCCTGATTGCCACCCTGACCTTGACCCTGACCCCGACCTCCACCCTGACCTTGACAGTGACCCTGACCTCCACCCTGACCTTCACCCTGACCTTCACCCTGACCCTCACCTCCACTCTGACCTCCACCCTGACCTTGAGCTCCACCCTGACCTCCACCCTGACCTTGACCGCGACCCTGACCTCCACCCTGACCTTGACTCTGACCCTGACCTCCACCCTGACCTTGACTCTGACACTGACCCCCACCCTGACCTTGACTCTGACCCTGACCTCCACCCTGACCTCCACCCTGACTCTAACCCCCACCCTGACCTTGACCCTGACCCTGACCCCGACCCTGACCTGACTCTGACCCTGACCACCACCCTGACCTTGACTCTGACCCTAACCTCCATCCTGACCTTCACCCTGCCTTTGACCTTCACCCTGGCCTCGACCCTGACCTTGACCTACACCCTGACCTCCACCCTGACCATGACCTCCACTCTGACCTTCACCCTGACCTTGACCTTCACCCTGACCTCCATCCTGACCCTGACCCCCACCTTGACCTCGACCCTGACCTTGACCCTGACCCTGACCTCCACCCTGACCTTGACTCTGACACTGACCTCCACCCTGACTTTGACTCTGACCCTGACCTCCACCCTGACCTCCACCCTGACTCTGACCCCTACTCTGACCTTGACCCTGACCCTGACCTACACCCTGACCTGACCTTGACCCTGATCACCACCCTGACCTTGACTCTGACCCTGACCTCGACCCTGACCTTGACCCTGACCCTGACCTCCACCCTGACCTTGACTCTGACACTGACCTCCACCCTGACCTCCGCCCTGACCCTGACCCCCACCCTGACCTCGACCCTGACCTTGACCCTGACCCTGACCTCCACCCTGACCTGACTCTGACCCTGACCACCACCCTCACCTTGACTCTGACCCTAACCTCCATCCTGACCTTCACCCTGACCCTGACCTCCACCCTGACTTCCACCCTGACCTTGAGCTCCACCATGACCTCCACCCTGACCTTGACCTCCACTCTGACCTTCACCCTGACCTTGACCTCGACCCTGACCTCCACCCTGATCCTGACCCCCACCTTGACCTCGACCCTGACTTTGACCCTGACCCTGACCTCCACCCTGACCTTGACTCTGACACTGACCTCCACCCTGACCTTGACTCTGACCCTGACCTCCACCCTGACCTCTACCCTGACTCCAACCCGCACCCTGACCTACACCCTGACCTGACTCTGACCCTGACCTCCACCCTGACCTTGACCGCGACCCTGACCTCCACCCTGACCTTGACTCCCACCCTGACCTCGACCCTGACCTCGACCCTGACCCTGACCTCCACCCTGACCTTGAATCTGACACTGACCTCCACCCTGACCTTGACTCTGACCCTGACCTCCACCCTGACCGCTACCCTGACTCTAACCTTCACCCTGACCTTGACCCTGACCCTGACCTCAACCCTGACCTGACTCTGACCCTGTCCTCCACCCTGACCTTGACTCTGACCCTGACCTCCACCCTGACCTCTACCCTGACTCTAACCCCCACCCTGACCTTGACCTGCACCCTGACCTCCACCCTAACCTTGACCTCCACTCTGACCTTCACCCTGACCTTGACCTTCACCCTGACCTCCACCCTGACCCTGACCCCCACCCTGACCTCGACCCTGACTTTGACCCTGACCCTGACCTCCACCCTGACCTTGACTCTGACACTGACCTCCACCCTGACTTTGACTCTGACCCTGACCTCCACCCTGACCTTCACCCTGACTCTAACCCCTACCCTGACCTTGACCCTGACCCTGACCTACACCCTGACCTGACTCTGACCCTGATCACCACACTGACCTTGACTCTGACCCTGACCTTGACCCTGACCTTGACCCTGACCCTGACCTCCACCCTGACCTTGACTCCGACACTGACCTCCACCCTGACCCTGACCCCCACCCTGACCTCGACCCTGACCTTGACCCTGACCCTGACCTCCACCCTGACCTGACTCTGACCCTGACCACCACCCTGACCTTGACTCTGACCCTAACCTCCATCCTGACCTTCACCCTGACCCTGACCCCTACCCTGACCTCCACCCTGACCTTGAGCTCCACCATGACCTCCACCCTGACCTTGACCTCCACTCTGACCTTCACCCTGACCTTGACCTCGACCCTGACCTCCACCCTGACCCTGACCCCCACCCTGACCTCGACCCTGACTTTGACCCTGACCCTGACCTCCACCCTGACCTTTACTCTGACACTGACCTCCACCCTGACCTTGACTCTGACCCTGACCTCCACCCTGACCTCTACCCTGACTCCAACCCCCACCCTGACCTTGACCCTGACCCTGACCTACACCCTGACCTGACTCTGACCCTGACCACCACCCTGACCTTGACTCTGACCCTGACCTCGAGCCTGACCTTGACCCTGACCCTGACCTCCACTCTGCCCTCCACCCTGACCTCCACCCTGACTTTGACCGCGACCCTGACCTCCACCCTGACCTTGACTCTGACCCTGACGTCCACCCTGACCTCTACCCTGACTCTAACCTTCACCCTGACCTTGACCCTGACCCTGACCTCCACCCTGACCTGACTCCGACCCTGACCTCCACCTTGACCTCCACCCTGACCCTGACCCCCACCCTGACCTTGACCCTGACCCTGACCTCCACCCTGACCTCCACCCTGACTCCAACCCCCACTCCGACCCTGACCTCGACCCTGACCTTGACCCTGACCCTGACCTCCACCCTGACCTCCACCCGGACCCTGACCCCCACCCTGACCTCGACCCTGACCTCGACCCTGACCCTGACCTCCACCATGACCTTGACTCTGACACTGACCTCCACCCTGACGTCCACCCTGACCTTGAGCTCCACCCTGACCTTCACCCTGACCTTGACCTCCACTCTGACCTTCACCCTGACCTTGACCTCGACCCTGACCTCCACCCTGACCCTGACCCCCACCCTGACCTCGACCCTGACTTTGACCCTGACCCTGACCTCCACCCTGACCTTGACTCTGACACTGACGTCCACCCTGACCTTGACTCTGACCCTGACCTCCACCCTGACCTTGACTCTGACTCTGACCTCCACCCTGAGCTTGACCCTGACCCTGACCTCCAACCTAACCTCCACCCTGACCTTGACTCTGACCCTGACCTTCACCCTGACCTCCACCATGACTCCAACCCCCACCCTGACCTTGACCCTGACCCGGACCTACACCATGACCTCACTCTGACCCTGACCACCAGCCTGACCTTGACTCTGACCCTGACCTTCACCCTGACCTTGACTTTGACCCTGACCTCCACCCTGACCTTGACTCTGACCCTGACCTCCACCCTGAACTCAACCCTGACCCTGACCCCCACCCTGACCTCGACCCTGACCTCGACCCTGACCCTGACCTCCACCCTGACCTTGACTCTGACACTGACCTCCACCCTGACCTTGACTCTGACCCTGACCTTCACCCTGACCTCCACCCTGACTCTAACCCCCACCCTGACCTTGACCCTGACCCTGACCTACACCCTGACCTGACTCTGACCCTGACCACCACCCTGACCTTGACTCTGACGCTGACCTCGACCCTGACCTTGACCCTGACCCTGACCTCCACTCTGACCTCCACCCTGACCGTGAGCTCCACCCCGACCTCCACCCTGACCTTCACCGCGAGTCTGACCTCCACCCTGAGCTTGACTCTGACCCTGACCTCCACCCTGACCTCTACCCTGACTCTAACCCCCACCCTGACCTTGACCCTGACCCTGACCTCCATCCTGACCTGACTCTGACCCTGACCACCACCCTGACCTTGACTCTGACCCTAACCTCCACCCTGACCTTCACCCTGACCCTGACCTCCACCCTGACCTTGACCCTGACCTTGACCTGCACCCTGACCTACACCCTGACCTTGACCACTACTCTGACCTTCACCCTGACCTTGACCTCCACCCTGACCTCCACCCTGACCTTCACCGCGACTCTGACCTCCACCCTGAGCTTGACTCTGACCCTGACCTCCACCCTGACCTCTACCCTGACTCTAACCCCCACCCTGACCTTGACCCTGACCCTGACCTCCACCCTGACCTGACTCTGACCCTGACCGCCACCCTGACCTTGTCCCTGACCCTGACCTCTACTCTGACCTGCAACCTGACCTTGACCTCCACCCTGACCTTGTCCGTGACCCTGACCTTGACTCTGATCCTGACCGTGACCCTGACCTCCACTCTGACCTCCACCCTGACCTTGAGCTCCACCCTGACCTCCACCCTGACCTCAACCCTGACCCTGACCCCCACCCTGACCTCGACGCTGACCTTGACCCTGACCCTGACCGCAACTCTGACCTCCACCCTGACCTTGACCTCCACCCTGACCTTGACCTCCACCCTGACCTCCACCGTGACCTTGACCTCCACCCTGACCCTGACCCCCACCCTGACCTCCACCCTGACCCTGAACCCCACCCTGGCCTCGACCCTGACTTTGACCCTGACCCTGACCTCCACCCTGACCTTGACTCTGACACTGACCTCCACCCTGACCTTGACTCTGACCCTGACCTCCACCCTGACCTCCACCCTGACTCCAACCCCCACTCTGACCCTGACCTCGACCCTGACCTTGACCCTGACCGTGACCTCCATCCTGACCTCCACCCTGACCCTGACCCACACCCTGACCTCGACCCTGACCTCGACCCTGACCCTGACCTCCACCCCGACCTGACTCTGACCCTGACCTCCACCTTGACCTTGACCCTGACCCTGACCCCCACCCTGACCTGACTCTGACCCTGACCACCACCCTGACCTTGACTCTGACCCTAACCTCCATCCTGACCTTCACTCTGACCCTGACCTCCACCCTGACCTTGACTCTGACTCTGACCTCCACCCTGACCTTGACCCTGACCCTGACCTCCAACCTAACCTCCACCTTGACCCTGATTGCCACCCTGACCTTGACCCTGACCCCGACCTCCACCCTGACCTTGACAGTGACCCTGACCTCCACCCTGACCTTCACCCTGACCTTCACCCTGACCCTGACCTCCACTCTGACCTCCACCCTGACCTTGAGCTCCACCCTGACCTCCACCCTGACCTTGACCTACACCCTGACCTCCACCCTGACCATGACCTCCACTCTGACCTTCACCCTGACCTTGACCTTCACCCTGACCTCCATCCTGACCCTGACCCCCACCTTGACCTCGACCCTGACCTTGACCCTGACCCTGACCTCCACCCTGACCTTGACTCTGACCCTGACCTCCACCCTGACCTCAACCCTGACCCTGACCCCCACCCTGACCTCGACCCTGACCTCGACCCTGACCCTGACCTCCACCCTGACCTTGACTCTGACACTGACCTCCACCCTGACCTTGACTCTGACCCTGACCTTCACCCTGACCTCCACCCTGACTCTAACCCCCACCCTGACCTTGACCCTGACCCTGACCTACACCCTGACCTGACTCTGACCCTGACCACCACCCTGACCTTGACTCTGACGCTGACCTCGACCCTGACCTTGACCCTGACCCTGACCTCCACTCTGACCTCCACCCTGACCGTGAGCTCCACCCCGACCTCCACCCTGACCTTCACCGCGACTCTGACCTCCACCCTGAGCTTGACTCTGACCCTGACCTCCACCCTGACCTCTACCCTGACTCTAACCCCCACCCTGACCTTGACCCTGACCCTGACCTCCACCCTGACCTGACTCTGACCCTGACCACCACCCTGACCTTGACTCTGACCCTAACCTCCACCCTGACCTTCACCCTGACCCTGACCTCCACCCTGACCTTGACCCTGACCTTGACCTGCACCCTGACCTACACCCTGACCTTGACCACTACTCTGACCTTCACCCTGACCTTGACCTCCACCCTGACCTCCACCCTGACCTTCACCGCGACTCTGACCTCCACCCTGAGCTTGACTCTGACCCTGACCTCCACCCTGACCTCTACCCTGACTCTAACCCCCACCCTGACCTTGACCCTGACCCTGACCTCCACCCTGACCTGACTCTGACCCTGACCGCCACCCTGACCTTGTCCCTGACCCTGACCTCTACTCTGACCTGCAACCTGACCTTGACCTCCACCCTGACCTTGTCCGTGACCCTGACCTTGACTCTGATCCTGACCGTGACCCTGACCTCCACTCTGACCTCCACCCTGACCTTGAGCTCCACCCTGACCTCCACCCTGACCTCAACCCTGACCCTGACCCCCACCCTGACCTCGACGCTGACCTTGACCCTGACCATGACCGCAACTCTGACCTCCACCCTGACCTTGACCTCCACCCTGACCTCCACCGTGACCTTGACCTCCACCCTGACCCTGACCCCCACCCTGACCTCCACCCTGACCCTGAACCCCACCCTGGCCTCGACCCTGACTTTGACCCTGACCCTGACCTCCACCCTGACCTTGACTCTGACACTGACCTCCACCCTGACCTTGACTCTGACCCTGACCTCCACCCTGACCTCCACCCTGACTCCAACCCCCACTCTGACCCTGACCTCGACCCTGACCTTGACCCTGACCGTGACCTCCATCCTGACCTCCACCCTGACCCTGACCCACACCCTGACCTCGACCCTGACCTCGACCCTGACCCTGACCTCCACCCCGACCTGACTCTGACCCTGACCTCCACCTTGACCTTGACCCTGACCCTGACCCCCACCCTGACCTGACTCTGACCCTGACCACCACCCTGACCTTGACTCTGACCCTAACCTCCATCCTGACCTTCACTCTGACCCTGACCTCCACCCTGACCTTGACTCTGACTCTGACCTCCACCCTGACCTTGACCCTGACCCTGACCTCCAACCTAACCTCCACCTTGACCCTGATTGCCACCCTGACCTTGACCCTGACCCCGACCTCCACCCTGACCTTGACAGTGACCCTGACCTCCACCCTGACCTTCACCCTGACCTTCACCCTGACCCTGACCTCCACTCTGACCTCCACCCTGACCTTGAGCTCCACCCTGACCTCCACCCTGACCTTGACCTACACCCTGACCTCCACCCTGACCATGACCTCCACTCTGACCTTCACCCTGACCTTGACCTTCACCCTGACCTCCATCCTGACCCTGACCCCCACCTTGACCTCGACCCTGACCTTGACCCTGACCCTGACCTCCACCCTGACCTTGACTCTGACCCTGACCTCCACCCTGACCTCAACCCTGACCCTGACCCCCACCCTGACCTCGACCCTGACCTCGACCCTGACCCTGACCTCCACCCTGACCTTGACTCTGACACTGACCTCCACCCTGACCTTGACTCTGACCCTGACCTTCACCCTGACCTCCACCCTGACTCTAACCCCCACCCTGACCTTGACCCTGACCCTGACCTACACCCTGACCTGACTCTGACCCTGACCACCACCCTGACCTTGACTCTGACCCTAACCTCCATCCTGACCTTCACTCTGACCCTGACCTCCACCCTGACCTTGACTCTGACTCTGACCTCCACCCTGACCTTGACCCTGACCCTGACCTCCAACCTAACCTCCACCTTGACCCTGATTGCCACCCTGACCTTGACCCTGACCCCGACCTCCACCCTGACCTTGACAGTGACCCTGACCTCCACCCTGACCTTCACCCTGACCTTCACCCTGACCCTGACCTCCACTCTGACCTCCACCCTGACCTTGAGCTCCACCCTGACCTCCACCCTGACCTTGACCTACACCCTGACCTCCACCCTGACCATGACCTCCACTCTGACCTTCACCCTGACCTTGACCTTCACCCTGACCTCCATCCTGACCCTGACCCCCACCTTGACCTCGACCCTGACCTTGACCCTGACCCTGACCTCCACCCTGACCTTGACTCTGACCCTGACCTCCACCCTGACCTCAACCCTGACCCTGACCCCCACCCTGACCTCGACCCTGACCTCGACCCTGACCCTGACCTCCACCCTGACCTTGACTCTGACACTGACCTCCACCCTGACCTTGACTCTGACCCTGACCTTCACCCTGACCTCCACCCTGACTCTAACCCCCACCCTGACCTTGACCCTGACCCTGACCTACACCCTGACCTGACTCTGACCCTGACCACCACCCTGACCTTGACTCTGACGCTGACCTCGACCCTGACCTTGACCCTGACCCTGACCTCCACTCTGACCTCCACCCTGACCGTGAGCTCCACCCCGACCTCCACCCTGACCTTCACCGCGACTCTGACCTCCACCCTGAGCTTGACTCTGACCCTGACCTCCACCCTGACCTCTACCCTGACTCTAACCCCCACCCTGACCTTGACCCTGACCCTGACCTCCACCCTGACCTGACTCTGACCCTGACCACCACCCTGACCTTGACTCTGACCCTAACCTCCACCCTGACCTTCACCCTGACCCTGACCTCCACCCTGACCTTGACCCTGACCTTGACCTGCACCCTGACCTACACCCTGACCTTGACCACTACTCTGACCTTCACCCTGACCTTGACCTCCACCCTGACCTCCACCCTGACCTTCACCGCGACTCTGACCTCCACCCTGAGCTTGACTCTGACCCTGACCTCCACCCTGACCTCTACCCTGACTCTAACCCCCACCCTGACCTTGACCCTGACCCTGACCTCCACCCTGACCTGACTCTGACCCTGACCGCCACCCTGACCTTGTCCCTGACCCTGACCTCTACTATGACCTGCAACCTGACCTTGACCTCCACCCTGACCTTGTCCGTGACCCTGACCTTGACCCTGACCCTGACCTCCACCCTGACCTGACTCTGACCCTGACCGCCACCCTGACCTTGTCCCTGACCCTGACCTCTACTCTGACCTGCAACCTGACCTTGACCTCCACCCTGACCTTGTCCGTGACCCTGACCTTGACTCTGATCCTGACCGTGACCCTGACCTCCACTCTGACCTCCACCCTGACCTTGAGCTCCACCCTGACCTCCACCCTGACCTCAACCCTGACCCTGACCCCCACCCTGACCTCGACGCTGACCTTGACCCTGACCATGACCGCAACTCTGACCTCCACCCTGACCTTGACCTCCACCCTGACCTCCACCGTGACCTTGACCTCCACCCTGACCCTGACCCCCACCCTGACCTCCACCCTGACCCTGAACCCCACCCTGGCCTCGACCCTGACTTTGACCCTGACCCTGACCTCCACCCTGACCTTGACTCTGACACTGACCTCCACCCTGACCTTGACTCTGACCCTGACCTCCACCCTGACCTCCACCCTGACTCCAACCCCCACTCTGACCCTGACCTCGACCCTGACCTTGACCCTGACCGTGACCTCCATCCTGACCTCCACCCTGACCCTGACCCACACCCTGACCTCGATTCTGACCCTGACCTCCACCCCGACCTGACTCTGACCCTGACCTCCACCTTGACCTTGACCCTGACCCTGACCCCCACCCTGACCTGACTCTGACCCTGACCACCACCCTGACCTTGACTCTGACCCTAACCTCCATCCTGACCTTCACTCTGACCCTGACCTTCACCCTGACCTTGACTCTGACTCTGACCTCCACCCTGACCTTGACCCTGACCCTGACCTCCAACCTAACCTTCACCTTGACCCTGATTGCCACCCTGACCTTGACCCTGACCCCGACCTCCACCCTGACCTTGACAGTGACCCTGACCTCCACCCTGACCTTCACCCTGACCTTCACCCTGACCCTGACCTCCACTCTGACCTCCACCCTGACCTTGAGCTCCACCCTGACCTCCACCCTGACCTTGACCGCGACCCTGACCTCCACCCTGACCTTGACACTGACCCTGACCTCCACCCTGACCTTGACTCTGACACTGACCGCCACCCTGACCTTGACTCTGACCCTGAACTCCACCCTGACCTCCACCCTGACTCTAACCCCCACCCTGACCTTGACCCTGACCCTGACCCCGACCCTGACCTGACTCTGTCCCTGACCACCACCCTGACCTTGACTCTGACCCTAACCTCCATCCTGACCTTCACCCTGCCTTTGACCTTCACCCTGGCCTCGACTCTGACCTTGACCTACACCCTGACCTCCACCCTGACCATGACCTCCACTCTGACCTTCACCCTGACCTTGACCTTCACCCTGACCTCCATCCTGACCCTGACCCCCACCTTGACCTCGACCCTGACCTTGACCCTGACCCTGACCCCCACCCTGACCTCCACCCTGACCCTGAACCCCACCCTGGCCTCGACCCTGACTTTGACCCTGACCCTGACCTCCACCCTGACCTTGACTCTGACACTGACCTCCACCCTGACCTTGACTCTGACCCTGACCTCCACCCTGACCTCCACCCTGACTCCAACCCCCACTCTGACCCTGACCTCGACCCTGACCTTGACCCTGACCGTGACCTCCATCCTGACCTCCACCCTGACCCTGACCCACACCCTGACCTCGACCCTGACCTCGACCCTGACCCTGACCTCCACCCCGACCTGACTCTGACCCTGACCTCCACCTTGACCTTGACCCTGACCCTGACCCCCACCCTGACCTGACTCTGACCCTGACCACCACCCTGACCTTGACTCTGACCCTAACCTCCACCCTGACCTTCACCCTGACCCTGACCTCCACCCTGACCTTGACCCTGACCTTGACCTGCACCCTGACCTACACCCTGACCTTGACCACTACTCTGACCTTCACCCTGACCTTGACCTCCACCCTGACCTCCACCCTGACCTTCACCGCGACTCTGACCTCCACCCTGAGCTTGACTCTGACCCTGACCTCCACCCTGACCTCTACCCTGACTCTAACCCCCACCCTGACCTTGACCCTGACCCTGACCTCCACCCTGACCTGACTCTGACCCTGACCGCCACCCTGACCTTGTCCCTGACCCTGACCTCTACTCTGACCTGCAACCTGACCTTGACCTCCACCCTGACCTTGTCCGTGACCCTGACCTTGACTCTGATCCTGACCGTGACCCTGACCTCCACTCTGACCTCCACCCTGACCTTGAGCTCCACCCTGACCTCCACCCTGACCTCAACCCTGACCCTGACCCCCACCCTGACCTCGACGCTGACCTTGACCCTGACCATGACCGCAACTCTGACCTCCACCCTGACCTTGACCTCCACCCTGACCTCCACCGTGACCTTGACCTCCACCCTGACCCTGACCCCCACCCTGACCTCCACCCTGACCCTGAACCCCACCCTGGCCTCGACCCTGACTTTGACCCTGACCCTGACCTCCACCCTGACCTTGACTCTGACACTGACCTCCACCCTGACCTTGACTCTGACCCTGACCTCCACCCTGACCTCCACCCTGACTCCAACCCCCACTCTGACCCTGACCTCGACCCTGACCTTGACCCTGACCGTGACCTCCATCCTGACCTCCACCCTGACCCTGACCCACACCCTGACCTCGACCCTGACCTCGACCCTGACCCTGACCTCCACCCCGACCTGACTCTGACCCTGACCTCCACCTTGACCTTGACCCTGACCCTGACCCCCACCCTGACCTGACTCTGACCCTGACCACCACCCTGACCTTGACTCTGACCCTAACCTCCATCCTGACCTTCACTCTGACCCTGACCTCCACCCTGACCTTGACTCTGACTCTGACCTCCACCCTGACCTTGACCCTGACCCTGACCTCCAACCTAACCTCCACCTTGACCCTGATTGCCACCCTGACCTTGACCCTGACCCCGACCTCCACCCTGACCTTGACAGTGACCCTGACCTCCACCCTGACCTTCACCCTGACCTTCACCCTGACCCTGACCTCCACTCTGACCTCCACCCTGACCTTGAGCTCCACCCTGACCTCCACCCTGACCTTGACCTACACCCTGACCTCCACCCTGACCATGACCTCCAGTCTGACCTTCACCCTGACCTTGACCTTCACCCTGACCTCCATCCTGACCCTGACCCCCACCTTGACCTCGACCCTGACCTTGACCCTGACCCTGACCTCCACCCTGACCTTGACTCTGACCCTGACCTCCACCCTGACCTCAACCCTGACCCTGACCCCCACCCTGACCTCGACCCTGACCTCGACCCTGACCCTGACCTCCACCCTGACCTTGACTCTGACACTGACCTCCACCCTGACCTTGACTCTGACCCTGACCTTCACCCTGACCTCCACCCTGACTCTAACCCCCACCCTGACCTTGACCCTGACCCTGTCCTACACCCTGACCTGACTCTGACCCTGACCACCACCCTGACCTTGACTCTGACGCTGACCTCGACCCTGACCTTGACCCTGACCCTGACCTCCACTCTGACCTCCACCCTGACCGTGAGCTCCACCCCGACCTCCACCCTGACCTTCACCGCGACTCTGACCTCCACCCTGAGCTTGACTCTGACCCTGACCTCCACCCTGACCTCTACCCTGACTCTAACCCCCACCCTGACCTTGACCCTGACCCTGACCTCCACCCTGACCTGACTCTGACCCTGACCACCACCCTGACCTTGACTCTGACCCTAACCTCCACCCTGACCTTCACCCTGACCCTGACCTCCACCCTGACCTTGACCCTGACCTTGACCTGCACCCTGACCTACACCCTGACCTTGACCACTACTCTGACCTTCACCCTGACCTTGACCTCCACCCTGACCTCCACCCTGACCTTCACCGCGACTCTGACCTCCACCCTGAGCTTGACTCTGACCCTGACCTCCACCCTGACCTCTACCCTGACTCTAACCCCCACCCTGACCTTGACCCTGACCCTGACCTCCACCCTGACCTGACTCTGACCCTGACCGCCACCCTGACCTTGTCCCTGACCCTGACCTCTACTCTGACCTGCAACCTGACCTTGACCTCCACCCTGACCTTGTCCGTGACCCTGACCTTGACCCTGACCCTGACCTCCACCCTGACCTGACTCTGACCCTGACCGCCACCCTGACCTTGTCCCTGACCCTGACCTCTACTCTGACCTGCAACCTGACCTTGACCTCCACCCTGACCTTGTCCGTGACCCTGACCTTGACTCTGATCCTGACCGTGACCCTGACCTCCACTCTGACCTCCACCCTGACCTTGAGCTCCACCCTGACCTCCACCCTGACCTCAACCCTGACCCTGACCCCCACCCTGACCTCGACGCTGACCTTGACCCTGACCATGACCGCAACTCTGACCTCCACCCTGACCTTGACCTCCACCCTGACCTCCACCGTGACCTTGACCTCCACCCTGACCCTGACCCCCACCCTGACCTCCACCCTGACCCTGAACCCCACCCTGGCCTCGACCCTGACTTTGACCCTGACCCTGACCTCCACCCTGACCTTGACTCTGACACTGACCTCCACCCTGACCTTGACTCTGACCCTGACCTCCACCCTGACCTCCACCCTGACTCCAACCCCCACTCTGACCCTGACCTCGACCCTGACCTTGACCCTGACCGTGACCTCCATCCTGACCTCCACCCTGACCCTGACCCACACCCTGACCTCGATTCTGACCCTGACCTCCACCCCGACCTGACTCTGACCCTGACCTCCACCTTGACCTTGACCCTGACCCTGACCCCCACCCTGACCTGACTCTGACCCTGACCACCACCCTGACCTTGACTCTGACCCTAACCTCCATCCTGACCTTCACTCTGACCCTGACCTCCACCCTGACCTTGACTCTGACTCTGACCTCCACCCTGACCTTGACCCTGACCCTGACCTCCAACCTAACCTTCACCTTGACCCTGATTGCCACCCTGACCTTGACCCTGACCCCGACCTCCACCCTGACCTTGACAGTGACCCTGACCTCCACCCTGACCTTCACCCTGACCTTCACCCTGACCCTGACCTCCACTCTGACCTCCACCCTGACCTTGAGCTCCACCCTGACCTCCACCCTGACCTTGACCGCGACCCTGACCTCCACCCTGACCTTGACACTGACCCTGACCTCCACCCTGACCTTGACTCTGACACTGACCGCCACCCTGACCTTGACTCTGACCCTGAACTCCACCCTGACCTCCACCCTGACTCTAACCCCCACCCTGACCTTGACCCTGACCCTGACCCCGACCCTGACCTGACTCTGACCCTGACCACCACCCTGACCTTGACTCTGACCCTAACCTCCATCCTGACCTTCACCCTGCCTTTGACCTTCACCCTGGCCTCGACTCTGACCTTGACCTACACCCTGACCTCCACCCTGACCATGACCTCCACTCTGACCTTCACCCTGACCTTGACCTTCACCCTGACCTCCATCCTGACCCTGACCCCCACCTTGACCTCGACCCTGACCTTGACCCTGACCCTGACCCCCACCCTGACCTCCACCCTGACCCTGAACCCCACCCTGGCCTCGACCCTGACTTTGACCCTGACCCTGACCTCCACCCTGACCTTGACTCTGACACTGACCTCCACCCTGACCTTGACTCTGACCCTGACCTCCACCCTGACCTCCACCCTGACTCCAACCCCCACTCTGACCCTGACCTCGACCCTGACCTTGACCCTGACCGTGACCTCCATCCTGACCTCCACCCTGACCCTGACCCACACCCTGACCTCGACCCTGACCTCGACCCTGACCCTGACCTCCACCCCGACCTGACTCTGACCCTGACCTCCACCTTGACCTTGACCCTGACCCTGACCCCCACCCTGACCTGACTCTGACCCTGACCACCACCCTGACCTTGACTCTGACCCTAACCTCCATCCTGACCTTCACTCTGACCCTGACCTCCACCCTGACCTTGACTCTGACTCTGACCTCCACCCTGACCTTGACCCTGACCCTGACCTCCAACCTAACCTCCACCTTGACCCTGATTGCCACCCTGACCTTGACCCTGACCCCGACCTCCACCCTGACCTTGACAGTGACCCTGACCTCCACCCTGACCTTCACCCTGACCTTCACCCTGACCCTGACCTCCACTCTGACCTCCACCCTGACCTTGAGCTCCACCCTGACCTCCACCCTGACCTTGACCTACACCCTGACCTCCACCCTGACCATGACCTCCACTCTGACCTTCACCCTGACCTTGACCTTCACCCTGACCTCCATCCTGACCCTGACCCCCACCTTGACCTCGACCCTGACCTTGACCCTGACCCTGACCTCCACCCTGACCTTGACTCTGACCCTGACCTCCACCCTGACCTCAACCCTGACCCTGACCCCCACCCTGACCTCGACCCTGACCTCGACCCTGACCCTGACCTCCACCCTGACCTTGACTCTGACACTGACCTCCACCCTGACCTTGACTCTGACCCTGACCTTCACCCTGACCTCCACCCTGACTCTAACCCCCACCCTGACCTTGACCCTGACCCTGACCTACACCCTGACCTGACTCTGACCCTGACCACCACCCTGACCTTGACTCTGACGCTGACCTCGACCCTGACCTTGACCCTGACCCTGACCTCCACTCTGACCTCCACCCTGACCGTGAGCTCCACCCCGACCTCCACCCTGACCTTCACCGCGACTCTGACCTCCACCCTGAGCTTGACTCTGACCCTGACCTCCACCCTGACCTCTACCCTGACTCTAACCCCCACCCTGACCTTGACCCTGACCCTGACCTCCACCCTGACCTGACTCTGACCCTGACCACCACCCTGACCTTGACTCTGACCCTAACCTCCACCCTGACCTTCACCCTGACCCTGACCTCCACCCTGACCTTGACCCTGACCTTGACCTGCACCCTGACCTACACCCTGACCTTGACCACTACTCTGACCTTCACCCTGACCTTGACCTCCACCCTGACCTCCACCCTGACCTTCACCGCGACTCTGACCTCCACCCTGAGCTTGACTCTGACCCTGACCTCCACCCTGACCTCTACCCTGACTCTAACCCCCACCCTGACCTTGACCCTGACCCTGACCTCCACCCTGACCTGACTCTGACCCTGACCGCCACCCTGACCTTGTCCCTGACCCTGACCTCTACTCTGACCTGCAACCTGACCTTGACCTCCACCCTGACCTTGTCCGTGACCCTGACCTTGACTCTGATCCTGACCGTGACCCTGACCTCCACTCTGACCTCCACCCTGACCTTGAGCTCCACCCTGACCTCCACCCTGACCTCAACCCTGACCCTGACCCCCACCCTGACCTCGACGCTGACCTTGACCCTGACCATGACCGCAACTCTGACCTCCACCCTGACCTTGACCTCCACCCTGACCTCCACCGTGACCTTGACCTCCACCCTGACCCTGACCCCCACCCTGACCTCCACCCTGACCCTGAACCCCACCCTGGCCTCGACCCTGACTTTGACCCTGACCCTGACCTCCACCCTGACCTTGACTCTGACACTGACCTTCACCCTGACCTTGACTCTGACCCTGACCTCCACCCTGACCTCCACCCTGACTCCAACCCCCACTCTGACCCTGACCTCGACCCTGACCTTGACCCTGACCGTGACCTCCATCCTGACCTCCACCCTGACCCTGACCCACACCCTGACCTCGACCCTGACCTCGACCCTGACCCTGACCTCCACCCCGACCTGACTCTGACCCTGACCTCCACCTTGACCTTGACCCTGACCCTGACCCCCACCCTGACCTGACTCTGACCCTGACCACCACCCTGACCTTGACTCTGACCCTAACCTCCATCCTGACCTTCACTCTGACCCTGACCTCCACCCTGACCTTGACTCTGACTCTGACCTCCACCCTGACCTTGACCCTGACCCTGACCTCCAACCTAACCTCCACCTTGACCCTGATTGCCACCCTGACCTTGACCCTGACCCCGACCTCCACCCTGACCTTGACAGTGACCCTGACCTCCACCCTGACCTTCACCCTGACCTTCACCCTGACCCTGACCTCCACTCTGACCTCCACCCTGACCTTGAGCTCCACCCTGACCTCCACCCTGACCTTGACCTACACCCTGACCTCCACCCTGACCATGACCTCCACTCTGACCTTCACCCTGACCTTGACCTTCACCCTGACCTCCATCCTGACCCTGACCCCCACCTTGACCTCGACCCTGACCTTGACCCTGACCCTGACCTCCACCCTGACCTTGACTCTGACCCTGACCTCCACCCTGACCTCAACCCTGACCCTGACCCCCACCCTGACCTCGACCCTGACCTCGACCCTGACCCTGACCTCCACCCTGACCTTGACTCTGACACTGACCTCCACCCTGACCTTGACTCTGACCCTGACCTTCACCCTGACCTCCACCCTGACTCTAACCCCCACCCTGACCTTGACCCTGACCCTGACCTACACCCTGACCTGACTCTGACCCTGACCACCACCCTGACCTTGACTCTGACGCTGACCTCGACCCTGACCTTGACCCTGACCCTGACCTCCACTCTGACCTCCACCCTGACCGTGAGCTCCACCCCGACCTCCACCCTGACCTTCACCACGACTCTGACCTCCACCCTGAGCTTGACTCTGACCCTGACCTCCACCCTGACCTCTACCCTGACTCTAACCCCCACCCTGACCTTGACCCTGACCCTGACCTCCACCCTGACCTGACTCTGACCCTGACCACCACCCTGACCTTGACTCTGACCCTAACCTCCACCCTGACCTTCACCCTGACCCTGACCTCCACCCTGACCTTGACCCTGACCTTGACCTGCACCCTGACCTACACCCTGACCTTGACCACTACTCTGACCTTCACCCTGACCTTGACCTCCACCCTGACCTCCACCCTGACCTTCACCGCGACTCTGACCTCCACCCTGAGCTTGACTCTGACCCTGACCTCCACCCTGACCTCTACCCTGACTCTAACCCCCACCCTGACCTTGACCCTGACCCTGACCTCCACCCTGACCTGACTCTGACCCTGACCGCCACCCTGACCTTGTCCCTGACCCTGACCTCTACTCTGACCTGCAACCTGACCTTGACCTCCACCCTGACCTTGTCCGTGACCCTGACCTTGACCCTGACCCTGACCTCCACCCTGACCTGACTCTGACCCTGACCGCCACCCTGACCTTGTCCCTGACCCTGACCTCTACTCTGACCTGCAACCTGACCTTGACCTCCACCCTGACCTTGTCCGTGACCCTGACCTTGACTCTGATCCTGACCGTGACCCTGACCTCCACTCTGACCTCCACCCTGACCTTGAGCTCCACCCTGACCTCCACCCTGACCTCAACCCTGACCCTGACCCCCACCCTGACCTCGACGCTGACCTTGACCCTGACCATGACCGCAACTCTGACCTCCACCCTGACCTTGACCTCCACCCTGACCTCCACCGTGACCTTGACCTCCACCCTGACCCTGACCCCCACCCTGACCTCCACCCTGACCCTGAACCCCACCCTGGCCTCGACCCTGACTTTGACCCTGACCCTGACCTCCACCCTGACCTTGACTCTGACACTGACCTCCACCCTGACCTTGACTCTGACCCTGACCTCCACCCTGACCTCCACCCTGACTCCAACCCCCACTCTGACCCTGACCTCGACCCTGACCTTGACCCTGACCGTGACCTCCATCCTGACCTCCACCCTGACCCTGACCCACACCCTGACCTCGATTCTGACCCTGACCTCCACCCCGACCTGACTCTGACCCTGACCTCCACCTTGACCTTGACCCTGACCCTGACCCCCACCCTGACCTGACTCTGACCCTGACCACCACCCTGACCTTGACTCTGACCCTAACCTCCATCCTGACCTTCACTCTGACCCTGACCTCCACCCTGACCTTGACTCTGACTCTGACCTCCACCCTGACCTTGACCCTGACCCTGACCTCCAACCTAACCTTCACCTTGACCCTGATTGCCACCCTGACCTTGACCCTGACCCCGACCTCCACCCTGACCTTGACAGTGACCCTGACCTCCACCCTGACCTTCACCCTGACCTTCACCCTGACCCTGACCTCCACTCTGACCTCCACCCTGACCTTGAGCTCCACCCTGACCTCCACCCTGACCTTGACCGCGACCCTGACCTCCACCCTGACCTTGACACTGACCCTGACCTCCACCCTGACCTTGACTCTGACACTGACCGCCACCCTGACCTTGACTCTGACCCTGAACTCCACCCTGACCTCCACCCTGACTCTAACCCCCACCCTGACCTTGACCCTGACCCTGACCCCGACCCTGACCTGACTCTGACCCTGACCACCACCCTGACCTTGACTCTGACCCTAACCTCCATCCTGACCTTCACCCTGCCTTTGACCTTCACCCTGGCCTCGACTCTGACCTTGACCTACACCCTGACCTCCACCCTGACCATGACCTCCACTCTGACCTTCACCCTGACCTTGACCTTCACCCTGACCTCCATCCTGACCCTGACCCCCACCTTGACCTCGACCCTGACCTTGACCCTGACCCTGACCTCCACCCTGACCTTGACTCTGACACTGACCTCCACCCTGACTTTGACTCTGACCCTGACCTCCACCCTGACCTCCACCCCGACTCTGACCCCTACCCTGACCTTGACCCTGACCCTGACCTCCACCCTGACCTGACTCTGACCCTGACCACCACCCTAACCTTGACTCTGACCCTAACCTCCATCCTGACCTTCACCCTGACCCTGACCTCCACCCTGACCTCCACCCTGACCTTGAGCTCCACCATGACCTCCACCCTGACCTTGACCTCCACTCTGACCTTCACCCTGACCTTGACCTCGACCCTGACCTCCATCCTGACCCTGACCCCCACCCTGACCTCGACCCTGACGTTGACCTTGACCCTGACCTCCCCCCTGACCTTTACTCTGACACTCACCTTAACCCTGACCTTGGCTCTGACCCTGACCTCCACCCTGACCTCTACCCTGACTCCAACCCCCACCCTGACCTTGACCCTGACCTTGACCTACACCCTGACCTGACTCCGACCCTGACCACCACCCTGACCTTGACTCTGACCCTGACCTCGACCCTGACCTTGACCCTGACCCTGACCTCCACTCTGACCTCCACCCTGACCTCCACCCTGACTTTGACCGCGACCCTGACCTCCACCCTGACCTTGACTCTGACCCTGACCTCCACCCGGACTTTGACCCTGACCCTGACCTCCACCCTGACCTTGACCTTGACCCTGAAGTTCAGCCTGACCTTGACTTTGACCCTGACCTCCACCCTGACCTTGACCCTGACCGTGACCTTCACCCTGACCTTGACCCAGACGCTGACCTCCACCCTGACCTCCACCCTGACCTTGACTGTGACCCTGGCCTCTACTTAGACCGTGACCTCCACCCTGACCTCCACCCTGACCTTGACCCTGACGCTGAACTCCACCCTGACCTTGACCCTGACCCTGACCTCCACCCTGAGCTTGACTCTGACCCTGAACTCCACCCTGACCTTGACCCTGACCCTGACCTCCACCCTGAACTCCACCCTGACCTTGACCCTGACCCTGACCTCCACCCTGACCTTGAACTTGACCCTGACGTTCAGCCTGACCTTGACTTTGACCCTGACATCCACCCTGACCTTGACCCTGACCCTGACCTCCACGCTTACCTTGACCTTGACCCTGACCTCCACCCTGACCTTGACCCTGACCCTGACCTCCTCCCTGACCTCCACCCTGACCTTGACTCTGACCCTGACCTCCACCCTGACCTTGACCCTGACCCTGACCTCCACCCTGACCTTGACCCGGACCCTGACCTCCACCCTGACCTTGACTCTGACCGTGACCTCCACCCTGACCTTGACTCTGACCCTGACCTCCACCCTGACCTTGACCCTGACCCTGACCTCCACCCTGACCTTGACTCTGACCCTAAACTCCACCCTGACCTTGACCCTGACCCTGACCTTCACCCTGACCGTGACCTTGACCCTGACCTTCACCCTGACCTTGACCCTAACCCTGACCTCCACCCTGACCGTGACCTTGACCCTGACTTCCAACCTGACCTTGACTCTGACGCTGACCTCGACCCTGACCTTGACTGTGACCCTGACCTTGACCCTGACCTTGACCCTGACCCTGATCTCGTCCCTGACCTTGACCTCCACCCTGACCTCCACCCTGACCTTGACCCTGACCCTGACCTTCACCCCGACCTTGACCTTGACCCTGACCTTCAGCCTGACCTTGACTTCGACCCTGACCTCCACCCTGACCTTGACCCTGACCCTGACCTTCACCCTGACCTTGACCCCGACCCTGACCTCCACCCTGACGTGACGTTGATTCTGACCTCCACCCTGACCTTGACTCTGACCCTGACCTCGACCCTGACCTAGACTGTGACCCTGACCTTGACCCTGACCTCCACCCTGACCGTGACCTTGACTCTGACCTCCACCCTGACCTTGACTGTGACCCTGACCTCCACCCTGACCTTGACTTTGACCCTGACCTCCACCCTGACCTTGACCCTGACCCTGACCTTCACCCTTAGCTTGACCCTGACCCTGACCTTCACCCTGGCCTTGACCCTGACCATGACCTCCACCCTTAGCTTGACCCTGACCCTGACCTTCACCCTGGCCTTGACCCTGACCCTGACCTCCACCCTGGCCTTGACCCCTACCCTGACCTCCACCCTGACCTTGACCCTGACCCTGACCTTCACCCTGACCTTGACCCGGACGCTGACCTCTACCCTGACTCTAACCCCTACCCTGACCTTGACCCTGACCCTGACCTACACCCTGACCTGACTCTGACCCTGATCACCACCCTGACGTTGACTCTGACCCTGACCTCGACCCTGACCTTGACCCTGACCCTGACCTCCACCCTGACCTTGACTCTGACACTGACCTCCACCCTGACCTCCACCCTGACCCTGACCCCCACCCTGACCTCGACCCTGACCTTGACCCTGACCCTGACCTCCACCCTGACCTGACTCTGACCCTGACCACCACCCTAACCTTGACTCTGACCCTAACCTCCATCCTGACCTTCACCCTGACCCTGACCTCCACCCTGACCTCCACCCTGACCTTGAGCTCCACCATGACCTCCACCCTGACCTTGACCTCCACTCTGACCTTCACCCTGACCTTGACCTCGACCCTGACCTCCATCCTGACCCTGACCCCCACCCTGACCTCGACCCTGACGTTGACCTTGACCCTGACCTCCCCCCTGACCTTTACTCTGACACTCACCTTAACCCTGACCTTGGCTCTGACCCTGACCTCCACCCTGACCTCTACCCTGACTCCAACCCCCACCCTGACCTTGACCCTGACCTTGACCTACACCCTGACCTGACTCCGACCCTGACCACCACCCTGACCTTGACTCTGACCCTGACCTCGACCCTGACCTTGACCCTGACCCTGACCTCCACTCTGACCTCCACCCTGACCTCCACCCTGACTTTGACCGCGACCCTGACCTCCACCCTGACCTTGACTCTGACCCTGACCTCCACCCGGACTTTGACCCTGACCCTGACCTCCACCCTGACCTTGACCTTGACCCTGAAGTTCAGCCTGACCTTGACTTTGACCCTGACCTCCACCCTGACCTTGACCCTGACCGTGACCTTCACCCTGACCTTGACCCAGACGCTGACCTCCACCCTGACCTCCACCCTGACCTTGACTGTGACCCTGGCCTCTACTTAGACCGTGACCTCCACCCTGACCTCCACCCTGACCTTGACCCTGACGCTGAACTCCACCCTGACCTTGACCCTGACCCTGACCTCCACCCTGAGCTTGACTCTGACCCTGAACTCCACCCTGACCTTGACCCTGACCCTGACCTCCACCCTGAACTCCACCCTGACCTTGACCCTGACCCTGACCTCCACCCTGACCTTGAACTTGACCCTGACGTTCAGCCTGACCTTGACTTTGACCCTGACATCCACCCTGACCTTGACCCTGACCCTGACCTCCACGCTTACCTTGACCTTGACCCTGACCTCCACCCTGACCTTGACCCTGACCCTGACCTCCTCCCTGACCTCCACCCTGACCTTGACTCTGACCCTGACCTCCACCCTGACCTTGACCCTGACCCTGACCTCCACCCTGACCTTGACCCGGACCCTGACCTCCACCCTGACCTTGACTCTGACCGTGACCTCCACCCTGACCTTGACTCTGACCCTGACCTCCACCCTGACCTTGACCCTGACCCTGACCTCCACCCTGACCTTGACTCTGACCCTAAACTCCACCCTGACCTTGACCCTGACCCTGACCTTCACCCTGACCGTGACCTTGACCCTGACCTTCACCCTGACCTTGACCCTAACCCTGACCTCCACCCTGACCGTGACCTTGACCCTGACTTCCAACCTGACCTTGACTCTGACGCTGACCTCGACCCTGACCTTGACTGTGACCCTGACCTTGACCCTGACCTTGACCCTGACCCTGATCTCGTCCCTGACCTTGACCTCCACCCTGACCTCCACCCTGACCTTGACCCTGACCCTGACCTTCACCCCGACCTTGACCTTGACCCTGACCTTCAGCCTGACCTTGACTTCGACCCTGACCTCCACCCTGACCTTGACCCTGACCCTGACCTTCACCCTGACCTTGACCCCGACCCTGACCTCCACCCTGACGTGACGTTGATTCTGACCTCCACCCTGACCTTGACTCTGACCCTGACCTCGACCCTGACCTAGACTGTGACCCTGACCTTGACCCTGACCTCCACCCTGACCGTGACCTTGACTCTGACCTCCACCCTGACCTTGACTGTGACCCTGACCTCCACCCTGACCTTGACTTTGACCCTGACCTCCACCCTGACCTTGACCCTGACCCTGACCTTCACCCTTAGCTTGACCCTGACCCTGACCTTCACCCTGGCCTTGACCCTGACCATGACCTCCACCCTTAGCTTGACCCTGACCCTGACCTTCACCCTGGCCTTGACCCTGACCCTGACCTCCACCCTGGCCTTGACCCCTACCCTGACCTCCACCCTGACCTTGACCCTGACCCTGACCTTCACCCTGACCTTGACCCGGACGCTGACCTCTACCCTGACCTCCACCCTGACCTTGACTGTGACCCTGGCCTCTACTTAGACCGTGACCTCCACCCTGATCTCCACCCTGACCTTGACCCTGACGCTGAACTCCACCCTGACCTTGACCCTGACCCTGAGCTCCACCCTGACCTTGACTCTGACCCTGAACTCCACCCTGACCTTGACCCTGACCCTGACCTCCACCCTGACCTCCACCCTGACCTTGACTCTGACCCTGACCTCCACCCTGACCTTGACCCTGACCCTGACCTCCACCCTGACCTTGACTCTGACCCTGACCTCCACCCTGACCTTGACCTCCACTCTGACCTTCACCCTGACCTTGACCTCGACCCTGACCTCCACCCTGACCCTGACCCCCACCCTGACCTCGACCCTGACTTTGACCCTGACCCTGACCTCCACCCTGACCTTGACTCTGACACTGACCTTCGCCCTGACCTTGACTCTGACCCTGACCTCCACCCTGACCTTGACTCTGACTCTGACCTCCACCCCGACCTTCACCCTGACCTTCGCCCTGACCCTGACCTCCACTCTGACCTCCACCCTGACCTTGAGCTCCACCCTGAGGTCCACCCTGACCTTGACCGCAACCCTGACCTCCACCCTGACCTTGACTCTGACCCTGACCTCCACCCTGACCTTGACTTTGACACTGACCCCCACCCTGACCTTGACTCTGACCCTGACCTCCACCCTGACCTCCACCCTGACTCTAACCCCCACCCTGACCTTGACCCTGAACCTGACTCTGACCCTGACCACCACCCTGACCTTGACTCTGACCCTAACCTCCATCCTGACCTTCACTTAGACCCTGACCTTTACCCTGACCTTGACCCTGACCTTAACCTCCACTCTGACCTTCACCCTGCCCTTGACGTCGACCCTGACCTCCACCCTGACCCTGACCCCCACCCTGACCTCGACCCTGACTTTGACCCTGACCCTGACCTCCACCCTGACCTTGACTCTGACACTGACCTCCACCCTGACCTTGACTCTGACCTTGACCTCCACTCTGACCTCTACCCTGACTCCAACCCCCACCCTGACCTTTACCCTGACCTTGACCCTGACTTTGACCTGCACCCTGACCTCCACCCTGACCTTGACCTCCACTCTGACCTTCACCCTAACCTTGACCTTCACCCTGACCTCCACCCTGACCCTGACCCCCACCCTGACCTCGACCCTGACCTTGACCCTGACCCTGACCTCCACCCTGACCTTGACTCTGACACTGACCTCCACCCTGACCTTGACTCTGACCCTGACCTCCACCCTGACCTCCACCCTGACTCTAACCCCTACCCTGACCTTGACCCTGACCCTGACCTACACCCTGACCTGACTCTGACCCTGACCACCACCCTGACCTTGACTCTGACCCTGACCTCGACCCTGACCTTGACCCTGACCCTGACCTCCACCCTGACCTCCACCCTGACCTTGACTGTGACCCTGACCTCCACCCTGACCTTGACTTTGACCCTGACCTCCACCCTGACCTTGACTGTGAACCGGACCTCCACCCTGACCTTGACTTTGACCCTGACCTCCACCCTGACCTTGACCCTGACCCTGACCTCCACCCTGACCTCCATCCTGACCTTGACCCGGACCCTGACCTCCACGCTGACCTTGACCTTGACCCTGACCTCAACCCTGACCTTGACCCTGACCCTGACCTCCTCCCTGACCTCGACCCTGACCTTGACCCTGACCCTGACCTCCACCCTGACCTGACTCTGACCCTGACCACCACCCTCACCTTGACTCTGACCCTAACCTCCATCCTGACCTTCACCCTGACCCTGACCTCCACCCTGACTTCCACCCTGACCTTGAGCTCCACCATGACCTCCACCCTGACCTTGACCTCCACTCTGACCTTCACCCTGACCTTGACCTCGACCCTGACCTCCACCCTGACCCTGACCCCCACCTTGACCTCGACCCTGACTTTGACCCTGACCCTGACCTCCACCCTGACCTTGACTCTGACACTGACCTCCACCCTGACCTTGACTCTGACCCTGACCTCCACCCTGACCTCTACCCTGACTCCAACCCGCACCCTGACCTACACCCTGACCTGACTCTGACCCTGACCTCCACCCTGACCTTGACCGCGACCCTGACCTCCACCCTGACCTTGACCCCCACCCTGACCTCGACCCTGACCTCGACCCTGACCCTGACCTCCACCCTGACCTTGAATCTGACACTGACCTCCACCCTGACCTTGACTCTGACCCTGACCTCCACCCTGACCGCTACCCTGACTCTAACCTTCACCCTGACCTTGACCCTGACCCTGACCTCCACCCTGACCTGACTCTGACCCTGTCCTCCACCCTGACCTTGACTCTGACCCTGACCTCCACCCTGACCTCTACCCTGACTCTAACCCCCACCCTGACCTTGACCTGCACCCTGACCTCGACCCTAACCTTGACCTCCACTCTGACCTTCACCCTGACCTTGACCTTCACCCTGACCTCCACCCTGACCCTGACCCCCACCCTGACCTCGACCCTGACTTTGACCCTGACCCTGACCTCCACCCTGACCTTGACTCTGACACTGACCTCCACCCTGACTTTGACTCTGACCCTGACCTCCACCCTGACCTTCACCCTGACTCTAACCCCTACCCTGACCTTGACCCTGACCCTGACCTACACCCTGACCTGACTCTGACCCTGATCACCACACTGACCTTGACTCTGACCCTGACCTTGACCCTGACCTTGACCCTGACCCTGACCTCCACCCTGACCTTGACTCCGACACTGACCTCCACCCTGACCCTGACCCCCACCCTGACCTCGACCCTGACCTTGACCCTGACCCTGACCTCCACCCTGACCTGACTCTGACCCTGACCACCACCCTGACCTTGACTCTGACCCTAACCTCCATCCTGACCTTCACCCTGACCCTGACCCCTACCCTGACCTCCACCCTGACCTTGAGCTCCACCATGACCTCCACCCTGACCTTGACCTCCACTCTGACCTTCACCCTGACCTTGACCTCGACCCTGACCTCCACCCTGACCCTGACCCCCACCCTGACCTCGACCCTGACTTTGACCCTGACCCTGACCTCCACCCTGACCTTCACTCTGACACTGACCTCCACCCTGACCTTGACTCTGACCCTGACCTCCACCCTGACCTCTACCCTGACTCCAACCCCCACCCTGACCTTGACCCTGACCCTGACCTACACCCTGACCTGACTCTGACCCTGACCACCACCCTGACCTTGACTCTGACCCTGACCTCGACCCTGACCTTGACCCTGACCCTGACCTCCACTCTGACCTCCACCCTGACCTCCACCCTGACTTTGACCGCGACCCTGACCTCCACCCTGACCTTGACTCTGACCCTGACGTCCACCCTGACCTCTACCCTGACTCTAACCTTCACCCTGACCTTGACCCTGACCCTGACCTCCACCCTGACCTGACTCCGACCCTGACCTCCACCTTGACCTCCACCCTGACCCTGACCCCCACCCTGACCTTGACCCTGACCCTGACCTCCACCCTGACCTCCACCCTGACTCCAACCCCCACTCCGACCCTGACCTCGACCCTGACCTTGACCCTGACCCTGACCTCCACCCTGACCTCCACCCGGACCCTGACCCCCACCCTGACCTCGACCCTGACCTCGACCCTGACCCTGACCTCCACCATGACCTTGACTCTGACACTGACCTCCACCCTGACGTCCACCCTGACCTTGAGCTCCACCCTGACCTTCACCCTGACCTTGACCTCCACTCTGACCTTCACCCTGACCTTGACCTCGACCCTGACCTCCACCCTGACCCTGACCCCCACCCTGACCTCGACCCTGACTTTGACCCTGACCCTGACCTCCACCCTGACCTTGACTCTGACACTGACGTCCACCCTGACCTTGACTCTGACCCTGACCTCCACCCTGACCTTGACTCTGACTCTGACCTCCACCCTGAGCTTGACCCTGACCCTGACCTCCAACCTAACCTCCACCCTGACCTTGACTCTGACCCTGACCTTCACCCTGACCTCCACCATGACTCCAACCCCCACCCTGACCTTGACCCTGACCCTGACCTCCACCCTGACCTTGACTCTGACCCTGACCTCCACCGTGACCTTGACCCTGACCCTGACCTCCACCCTGACCTTGACCCGGACCCTGACCTCCAACCTGACCTTGACTCTGACCGTGACCTCCACCCTGACCTTGACCCTGACCCTGACCTTCACCCTGACCTTGACCCGGACGCTGACCTCTACCCTGACCTCCACCCTGACCTTGACTGTGACCCTGGCCTCTACTTAGACCGTGACCTCCACCCTGATCTCCACCCTGACCTTGACCCTGACGCTGAACTCCACCCTGACCTTGACCCTGACCCTGAGCTCCACCCTGACCTTGACTCTGACCCTGAACTCCACCCTGACCTTGACCCTGACCCTGACCTCCACCCTGACCTTAACCTCCACTCTGACCTTCACCCTGCCCTTGACGTCGACCCTGACCTCCACCCTGACCCTGACCCCCACCCTGACCTCGACCCTGACTTTGACCCTGACCCTGACCTCCACTCTGACCTTGACTCTGACACTGACCTCCACCCTGACCTTGACTCTGACCTTGACCTCCACTCTGACCTCTACCCTGACTCCAACCCCCACCCTGACCTTTACCCTGACCTTGACCCTGACTTTGACCTGCACCCTGACCTCCACCCTGACCTTGACCTCCACTCTGACCTTCACCCTAACCTTGACCTTCACCCTGACCTCCACCCTGACCCTGACCCCCACCCTGACCTCGACCCTGACCTTGACCCTGACCCTGACCTCCACCCTGACCTTGACTCTGACACTGACCTCCACCCTGACCTTGACTCTGACCCTGACCTCCACCCTGACCTCAACCCTGACTCTAACCCCTACCCTGACCTTGACCCTGACCCTGACCTACACCCTGACCTGACTCTGACCCTGACCACCACCCTGACCTTGACTCTGACCCTGACCTCGACCCTGACCTTGACCCTGACCCTGACCTCCACCCTGACCTCCACCCTGACCTTGACTGTGACCCTGACCTCCACCCTGACCTTTACCCCGACCTTGACCCCGACCCTGACCTCCACCCTGACGTGACGTTGATTCTGACCTCCACCCTGACCTTGACTCTGACCCTGCCTTCGACCCTGACCTTGACTGTGACCATGACCGTGACCCTGACCTCTACCCTGACCGTGACCTTGACCCTGACCTCCACCCTGACCTTGACTGTGACCCTGACCTCCACCCTGACCTTGACTTTGACCCTGACCTCCACCCTGACCTTGACTGTGAACCTGACCTCCACCCTGACCTTGACCCTGACCCTGACCTCCACCCTGACCTTGACCCGGACCCTGACCTCCACCCTGACCTTGACTCTGACCGTGACCTCCACCCTGACCTTGACTCTGACCCTGATCACCACCCTGACGTTGACTCTGACCCTGACCTCCACCCTGACTCTAACCCCCACCCTGACCTTGACCCTGACCCTGACCCCGACCCTGACCTGACTCTGACCCTGACCACCACCCTGACCTTGACTCTGACCCTGACCTCCATCCTGACCTTCACCCTGCCTTTGACCTTCACCCTGGCCTCGACTCTGACCTTGACCTACACCCTGACCTCCACCCTGACCATGACCTCCACTCTGACCTTCACCCTGACCTTGACCTTCACCCTGACCTCCATCCTGACCCTGACCCCCACCTTGACCTCGACCCTGACCTTGACCCTGACCCTGACCTCCACCCTGACCTTGACCCTGACACTGACCTCCACCCTGACTTTGACTCTGACCCTGACCTCCACCCTGACCTCCACCCCGACTCTGACCCCTACCCTGACCTTGACCCTGACCCTGACCTACACCCTGACCTGACCTTGACCCTGATCACCACCCTGACCTTGACTCTGACCCTGACCTCGACCCTGACCTTGACCCTGACCCTGACCTCCACCCTGACCTTGACTCTGACACTGACCTCCACCCTGACTTTGACTCTGACCCTGACCTCCACCCTGACTCTAACCCCTACCCTGACCTTGACCCTGACCCTGACCTACACCCTGACCTGACTCTGACCCTGATCACCACCCTGACGTTGACTCTGACCCTGACCTCGACCCTGACCTTGACCCTGACCCTGACCTCCACCCTGACCTTGACTCTGACACTGACCTCCACCCTGACCTCCACCCTGACCCTGACCCCCACCCTGACCTCGACCCTGACCTTGACCCTGACCCTGACCTCCACCCTGACCTGACTCTGACCCTGACCACCACCCTAACCTTGACTCTGACCCTAACCTCCATCCTGACCTTCACCCTGACCCTGACCTCCACCCTGACCTCCACCCTGACCTTGAGCTCCACCATGACCTCCACCCTGACCTTGACCTCCACTCTGACCTTCACCCTGACCTTGACCTCGACCCTGACCTCCATCCTGACCCTGACCCCCACCCTGACCTCGACCCTGACGTTGACCTTGACCCTGACCTCCCCCCTGACCTTTACTCTGACACTCACCTTAACCCTGACCTTGGCTCTGACCCTGACCTCCACCCTGACCTCTACCCTGACTCCAACCCCCACCCTGACCTTGACCCTGACCTTGACCCTGACCTTGACCCTGACCCTGACCTCCACTCTGACCTCGACCCTGACCTCCACCCTGACTTTGACCGCGACCCTGACCTCCACCCTGACCTTGACTCTGACCCTGACCTCCACCCTGACTTTGACCCTGACCCTGACCTCCACCCTGACCTTGACCTTGACCCTGAAGTTCAGCCTGACCTTGACTTTGACCCTGACCTCCACCCTGACCTTGACCCTGACCGTGACCTTCACCCTGACCTTGACCCAGACGCTGACCTCCACCCTGACCTCCACCCTGACCTTGACTGTGACCCTGGCCTCTACTTAGACCGTGACCTCCACCCTGACCTCCACCCTGACCTTGACCCTGACGCTGAACTCCACCCTGACCTTGACCCTGACCCTGACCTCCACCCTGAACTTGACTCTGACCCTGAACTCCACCCTGACCTTGACCCTGACCCTGACCTCCACCCTGAACTCCACCCTGACCTTGACCCTGACCCTGACCTCCACCCTGACCTTGACCTTGACCCTGACGTTCAGCCTGACCTTGACTTTGACCCTGACATCCACCCTGACCTTGACCCTGACCCTGACCTCCACGCTTACCTTGACCTTGACCCTGACCTCCACCCTGACCTTGACCCTGACCCTGACCTCCTCCCTGACCTCCACCCTGACCTTGACTCTGACCCTGACCTCCACCCTGACCTTGACCCTGACCCTGACCTCCACCCTGACCTTGACCCGGACCCTGACCTCCACCCTGACCTTGACTCTGACCGTGACCTCCACCCTGACCTTGACTCTGACCCTGACCTCCACCCTGACCTTGACCCTGACCCTGACCTCCACCCTGACCTTGACTCTGACCCTAAACTCCACCCTGACCTTGACCCTGACCCTGACCTTCACCCTGACCGTGACCTTGACCCTGACCTTCACCCTGACCTTGACCCTAACCCTGACCTCCACCCTGACCGTGACCTTGACCCTGACTTCCAACCTGACCTTGACTCTGACGCTGACCTCGACCCTGACCTTGACCCTGACCTTGACCCTGACCCTGATCTCGTCCCTGACCTTGACCTCCACCCTGACCTCCACCCTGACCTTGACCCTGACCCTGACCTTCACCCCGACCTTGACCTTGACCCTGACCTTCAGCCTGACCTTGACTTCGACCCTGACCTCCACCCTGACCTTGACCCTGACCCTGACCTTCACCCTGACCTTGACCCCGACCCTGACCTCCACCCTGACGTGACGTTGATTCTGACCTCCACCCTGACCTTGACTCTGACCCTGACCTCGACCCTGACCTAGACTGTGACCCTGACCTTGACCCTGACCTCCACCCTGACCGTGACCTTGACTCTGACCTCCACCCTGACCTTGACTGTGACCCTGACCTCCACCCTGACCTTGACTTTGACCCTGACCTCCACCCTGACCTTGACCCAGACCCTGACCTTCACCCTTAGCTTGACCCTGACCCTGACCTTCACCCTGGCCTTGACCCTGACCATGACCTCCACCCTAAGCTTGACCCTGACCCTGACCTTCACCCTGGCCTTGACCCTGACCCTGACCTCCACCCTGGCCTTGACCCCTACCCTGACCTCCACCCTGACCTTGACCCTGACCCTGACCTTCACCCTGACCTTGACCCGGACGCTGACCTCTACCCTGACCTCCACCCTGACCTTGACTGTGACCCTGGCCTCTACTTAGACCGTGACCTCCACCCTGATCTCCACCAGGACCTTGACCCTGACGCTGAACTCCACCCTGACCTTGACCCTGACCCTGAGCTCCACCCTGACCTTGACTCTGACCCTGAACTCCACCCTGACCTTGACCCTAACCCTGACCTCCACCCTGACCTTAACCTCCACTCTGACCTTCACTCTGCCCTTGACGTCGACCCTGACCTCCACCCTGACCCTGACCCCCACCCTGACCTCGACCCTGACTTTGACCCTGACCCTGACCTCCACCCTGACCTTGACTCTGACACTGACCTCCACCCTGACCTTGACTCTGACCTTGACCTCCACTCTGACCTCTACCCTGACTCCAACCCCCACCCTGACCTTTACCCTGACCTTGACCCTGACTTTGACCTGCACCCTGACCTCCACCCTGACCTTGACCTCCACTCTGACCTTCACCCAAACCTTGACCTTCACCCTGACCTCCACCCTGACCCTGACCCCCACCCTGACCTCGACCCTGACCTTGACCCTGACCCTGACCTCCACCCTGACCTTGACTCTGACACTGACCTCCACCCTGACCTTGACTCTGACCCTGACCTCCACCCTGACCTAAACCCTGACTCTAACCCCTACCCTGACCTTGACCCTGACCCTGACCTACACCCTGACCTGACTCTGACCCTGACCACCACCCTGACCTTGACTCTGACCCTGACCTCGACCCTGACCTTGACCCTGACCCTGACCTCCACCCTGACCTCCACCCTGACCTTGACTGTGACCCTGACCTCCACCCTGACCTTTACCCCGACCTTGACCCCGACCCTGACCTCCACCCTGACGTGACGTTGATTCTGACCTCCACCCTGACCTTGACTCTGACCCTGCCTTCGACCCTGACCTTGACTGTGACCATGACCGTGACCCTGACCTCTACCCTGACCGTGACCTTGACCCTGACCTCCACCCTGACCTTGACTGTGACCCTGACCTCCACCCTGACCTTGACTTTGACCCTGACCTCCACCCTGACCTTGACTGTGAACCTGACCTCCACCCTGACCTTGACCCTGACCCTGACCTCCACCCTGACCTTGACCCGGACCCTGACCTCCACCCTGACCTTGACTCTGACCGTGACCACCACCCTGACCTTGACTCTGACCCTGATCACCACCCTGACGTTGACTCTGACCCTGACCTCCACCCTGACTCTAACCCCCACCCTGACCTTGACCCTGACCCTGACCCCGACCCTGACCTGACTCTGACCCTGACCACCACCCTGACCTTGACTCTGACCCTGACCTCCATCCTGACCTTCACCCTGCCTTTGACCTTCACCCTGGCCTCGACTCTGACCTTGACCTACACCCTGACCTCCACCCTGACCATGACCTCCACTCTGACCTTCACCCTGACCTTGACCTTCACCCTGACCTCCATCCTGACCCTGACCCCCACCTTGACCTCGACCCTGACCTTGACCCTGACCCTGACCTCCACCCTGACCTTGACCCTGACACTGACCTCCACCCTGACTTTGACTCTGACCCTGACCTCCACCCTGACCTCCACCCCGACTCTGACCCCTACCCTGACCTTGACCCTGACCCTGACCTACACCCTGACCTGACCTTGACCCTGATCACCACCCTGACCTTGACTCTGACCCTGACCTCGACCCTGACCTTGACCCTGACCCTGACCTCCACCCTGACCTTGACTCTGACACTGACCTCCACCCTGACTTTGACTCTGACCCTGACCTCCACCCTGACTCTAACCCCTACCCTGACCTTGACCCTGACCCTGACCTACACCCTGACCTGACTCTGACCCTGATCACCACCCTGACGTTGACTCTGACCCTGACCTCGACCCTGACCTTGACCCTGACCCTGACCTCCACCCTGACCTTGACTCTGACACTGACCTCCACCCTGACCTCCACCCTGACCCTGACCCCCACCCTGACCTCGACCCTGACCTTGACCCTGACCCTGACCTCCACCCTGACCTGACTCTGACCCTGACCACCACCCTAACCTTGACTCTGACCCTAACCTCCATCCTGACCTTCACCCTGACCCTGACCTCCACCCTGACCTCCACCCTGACCTTGAGCTCCACCATGACCTCCACCCCGACCTTGACCTCCACTCTGACCTTCACCCTGACCTTGACCTCGACCCTGACCTCCATCCTGACCCTGACCCCCACCCTGACCTCGACCCTGACGTTGACCTTGACCCTGACCTCCCCCCTGACCTTTACTCTGACACTCACCTTAACCCTGACCTTGGCTCTGACCCTGACCTCCACCCTGACCTCTACCCTGACTCCAACCCCCACCCTGACCTTGACCCTGACCTTGACCCTGACCTTGACCCTGACCCTGACCTCCACTCTGACATCGACCCTGACCTCCACCCTGACTTTGACCGCGACCCTGACCTCCACCCTGACCTTGACTCTGACCCTGACCTCCACCCTGACTTTGACCCTGACCCTGACCTCCACCCTGACCTTGACCTTGACCCTGAAGTTCAGCCTGACCTTGACTTTGACCCTGACCTCCACCCTGACCTTGACCCTGACCGTGACCTTCACCCTGACCTTGACCCAGACGCTGACCTCCACCCTGACCTCCACCCTGACCTTGACTGTGACCCTGGCCTCTACTTAGACCGTGACCTCCACCCTGACCTCCACCCTGACCTTGACCCTGACGCTGAACTCCACCCTGACCTTGACCCTGACCCTGACCTCCACCCTGAGCTTGACTCTGACCCTGAACTCCACCCTGACCTTGACCCTGACCCTGACCTCCACCCTGAACTCCACCCTGACCTTGACCCTGACCCTGACCTCCACCCTGACCTTGACCTTGACCCTGACGTTCAGCCTGACCTTGACTTTGACCCTGACATCCACCCTGACCTTGACCCTGACCCTGACCTCCACGCTTACCTTGACCTTGACCCTGACCTCCACCCTGACCTTGACCCTGACCCTGACCTCCTCCCTGACCTCCACCCTGACCTTGACTCTGACCCCGACCTCCACCCTGACCTTGACCCTGACCCTGACCTCCACCCTGACCTTGACCCGGACCCTGACCTCCACCCTGACCTTGACTCTGACCGTGACCTCCACCCTGACCTTGACTCTGACCCTGACCTCCACCCTGACCTTGACCCTGACCCTGACCTCCACCCTGACCTTGACTCTGACCCTAAACTCCACCCTGACCTTGACCCTGACCCTGACCTTCACCCTGACCGTGACCTTGACCCTGACCTTCACCCTGACCTTGACCCTAACCCTGACCTCCACCCTGACCGTGACCTTGACCCTGACTTCCAACCTGACCTTGACTCTGACGCTGACCTCGACCCTGACCTTGACTGTGACCCTGACCTTGACCCTGACCTTGACCCTGACCCTGATCTCGTCCCTGACCTTGACCTCCACCCTGACCTCCACCCTGACCTTGACCCTGACCCTGACCTTCACCCCGACCTTGACCTTGACCCTGACCTTCAGCCTGACCTTGACTTCGACCCTGACCTCCACCCTGACCTTGACCCTGACCCTGACCTTCACCCTGACCTTGACCCCGACCCTGACCTCCACCCTGACGTGACGTTGATTCTGACCTCCACCCTGACCTTGACTCTGACCCTGACCTCGACCCTGACCTAGACTGTGACCCTGACCTTGACCCTGACCTCCACCCTGACCGTGACCTTGACTCTGACCTCCACCCTGACCTTGACTGTGACCCTGACCTCCACCCTGACCTTGACTTTGACCCTGACCTCCACCCTGACCTTGACCCAGACCCTGACCTTCACCCTTAGCTTGACCCTGACCCTGACCTTCACCCTGGCCTTGACCCTGACCATGACCTCCACCCTTAGCTTCACCCTGACCCTGACCTTCACCCTGGCCTTGACCCTGACCCTGACCTCCACCCTGGCCTTGACCCCTACCCTGACCTCCACCCTGACCTTGACCCTGACCCTGACCTTCACCCTGACCTTGACCCGGACGCTGACCTCTACCCTGACCTCCACCCTGACCTTGACTGTGACCCTGGCCTCTACTTAGACCGTGACCTCCACCCTGATCTCCACCCTGACCTTGACCCTGACGCTGAACTCCACCCTGACCTTGACCCTGACCCTGAGCTCCACCCTGACCTTGACTCTGACCCTGAACTCCACCCTGACCTTGACCCTGACCCTGACCTCCACCCTGACCTTAACCTCCACTCTGACCTTCACCCTGCCCTTGACGTCGACCCTGACCTCCACCCTGACCCTGACCCCCACCCTGACCTCGACCCTGACTTTGACCCTGACCCTGACCTCCACCCTGACCTTGACTCTGACACTGACCTCCACCCTGACCTTGACTCTGACCTTGACCTCCACTCTGACCTCTACCCTGACTCCAACCCCCACCCTGACCTTTACCCTGACCTTGACCCTGACTTTGACCTGCACCCTGACCTCCACCCTGACCTTGACCTCCACTCTGACCTTCACCCTAACCTTGACCTTCACCCTGACCTCCACCCTGACCCTGACCCCCACCCTGACCTCGACCCTGACCTTGACCCTGACCCTGACCTCCACCCTGACCTTGACTCTGACACTGACCTCCACCCTGACCTTGACTCTGACCCTGACCTCCACCCTGACCTCCACCCTGACTCTAACCCCTACCCTGACCTTGACCCTGACCCTGACCTACACCCTGACCTGACTCTGACCCTGACCACCACCCTGACCTTGACTCTGACCCTGACCTCGTCCCTGACCTTGACCCTGACCCTGACCTCCACCCTGACCTCCACCCTGACCTTGACTGTGACCCTGACCTCCACCCTGACCTTTACCCCGACCTTGACCCCGACCCTGACTTCCACCCTGACGTGACGTTGATTCTGACCTCCACCCTGACCTTGACTCTGACCCTGCCCTCGACCCTGACCTTGACTGTGACCATGACCGTGACCCTGACCTCTACCCTGACCGTGACCTTGACCCTGACCTCCACCCTGACCTTGACTGTGACCCTGACCTCCACCCTGACCTTGACTTTGACCCTGACCTCCACCCTGACCTTGACTGTGAACCTGACCTCCACCCTGACCTTGACTTTGACCCTGACCTCCACCCTGGCCTTGACCCTGACCCTGACCTCCACCCTGGCCTTGACCCCTACCCTGACCTCCACCCTGACCTTGACCCTGACCCTGACCTTCACCCTGACCTTGACCCGGACGCTGACCTCTACCCTGACCTCCACCCTGACCTTGACTGTGACCCTGGCCTCTACTTAGACCGTGACCTCCACCCTGATCTCCACCCTGACCTTGACCCTGACGCTGAACTCCACCCTGACCTTGACCCTGACCCTGAGCTCCACCCTGACCTTGACTCTGACCCTGAACTCCACCCTGACCTTGACCCTGACCCTGACCTCCACCCTGACCTTAACCTCCACTCTGACCTTCACCCTGCCCTTGACGTCGACCCTGACCTCCACCCTGACCCTGACCCCCACCCTGACCTCGACCCTGACTTTGACCCTGACCCTGACCTCCACCCTGACCTTGACTCTGACACTGACCTCCACCCTGACCTTGACTCTGACCTTGACCTCCACTCTGACCTCTACCCTGACTCCAACCCCCACCCTGACCTTTACCCTGACCTTGACCCTGACTTTGACCTGCACCCTGACCTCCACCCTGACCTTGACCTCCACTCTGACCTTCACCCTAACCTTGACCTTCACCCTGACCTCCACCCTGACCCTGACCCCCACCCTGACCTCGACCCTGACCTTGACCCTGACCCTGACCTCCACCCTGACCTTGACTCTGACACTGACCTCCACCCTGACCTTGACTCTGACCCTGACCTCCACCCTGACCTCCACCCTGACTCTAACCCCTACCCTGACCTTGACCCTGACCCTGACCTACACCCTGACCTGACTCTGACCCTGACCACCACCCTGACCTTGACTCTGACCCTGACCTCGTCCCTGACCTTGACCCTGACCCTGACCTCCACCCTGACCTCCACCCTGACCTTGACTGTGACCCTGACCTCCACCCTGACCTTTACCCCGACCTTGACCCCGACCCTGACTTCCACCCTGACGTGACGTTGATTCTGACCTCCACCCTGACCTTGACTCTGACCCTGCCCTCGACCCTGACCTTGACTGTGACCATGACCGTGACCCTGACCTCTACCCTGACCGTGACCTTGACCCTGACCTCCACCCTGACCTTGACTGTGACCCTGACCTCCACCCTGACCTTGACTTTGACCCTGACCTCCACCCTGACCTTGACTGTGAACCTGACCTCCACCCTGACCTTGACTTTGACCCTGACCTCCACCCTGACCTTGACCCTGACCCTGACCTCCACCCTGACCTCCATCCTGACCTTGACCCGGACCCTGACCTCCACGCTGACCTTGACCTTGACCCTGACCTCAACCCTGACCTTGACCCTGACCCTGACCTCCTCCCTGACCTCCACCCTGACCTTGACGCCGACCCTGACCTCCACCCTGACGTGACGTTGACCCTGACCTCTACCCTGACCTTGACTCTGACCCTGACCTCGACCCTGACCTTGACTGTGACCCTGACCTTGACCCTGACCTCCACCCTGACCGTGACCTTGACCCTGACCTCGACCCTGACCTTGACTGCGACCATGACCTCCACCCTGACCTTGACTTTCACCCTGACCTCCACCCTGACCTTGACCCTGACCCTGACCTCCACCCTGACCTCCACCCTGACCTTGACCCGGACCCTGACCTCCACTCTGATCTTGACCCTGACCCTGACCTCCACCCTGACCTTGACCCTAACCCCCACCTCCACCCTGACCTTGACCTTGACCCTGACGTTCAGCCTGACCTTGACTTTGACCTTGACCTCCACCCTGACCTTGACCCTGACCCTGACCAACTCCCTGACCTCCACCCTGACCTTGACTCTGACCCTGACCTCCACCCTGACTTTGACCCTGACCCTGACCTCCACCCTGACCTTGACCTTGACCCTGAAGTTCAGCCTGACCTTGACTTTGACCCTGACCTCCACCCTGACCTTGACCCTGACCGTGACCTTCACCCTGACCTTGACCCAGACGCTGACCTCCACCCTGACCTCCACCCTGACATTGACTGTGACCCTGGCCTCTACTTAGACCGTGACCTCCACCCTGACCTCCACCCTGACCTTGACTCTGACACTGACCTTCGCCCTGACCTTGACTCTGACCCTGACCTCCACCCTGACCTTGACTCTGACTCTGACCTCCACCCCGACCTTGACCCTGACCCTGACCTCAAACCTAACCTCCACCCTGACCGTGATTCCCACCCTGACCTTGACCCTGATCCCGACCTCCACCCTGACCTTGACAGTGACCCTGACCTCCACCCTGACCTTCACCCTGACCTTCACCCTGACCCTGACCTCCACTCTGACCTCCACCCTGACCTTGAGCTCCACCCTGAGGTCCACCCTGACCTTGACCGCGACCCTGACCTCCACCCTGACCTTGACTCTGACCCTGACCTCCACCCTGACCTTGACTTTGACACTGACCCCCACCCTGACCTTGACTCTGACCCTGACCTCCACCCTGACCTCCACCCTGACTCTAACCCCCACCCTGACCTTGACCCTGAACCTGACTCTGACCCTGACCACCACCCTGACCTTGACTCTGACCCTAACCTCCATCCTGACCTTCACTTAGACCCTGACCTTTACCCTGACCTTGACCCTGACCTTAACCTCCACTCTGACCTTCACCCTGCCCTTGACGTCGACCCTGACCTCCACCCTGACCCTGACCCCCACCCTGACCTCGACCCTGACTTTGACCCTGACCCTGACCTCCACCCTGACCTTGACTCTGACACTGACCTCCACCCTGACCTTGACTCTGACCTTGACCTCCACTCTGACCTCTACCCTGACTCCAACCCCCACCCTGACCTTTACCCTGACCTTGACCCTGACTTTGACCTGCACCCTGACCTCCACCCTGACCTTGACCTCCACTCTGACCTTCACCCTAACCTCGACCTTCACCCTGACCTCCACCCTGACCCTGACCCCCACCCTGACCTCGACCCTGACCTTGACCCTGACCCTGACCTCCACCCTGACCTTGACTCTGACACTGACCTCCACCCTGACCTTGACTCTGACCCTGACCTCCACCCTGACCTCCACCCTGACTCTAACCCCTACCCTGACCTTGACCCTGACCCTGACCTACACCCTGACCTGACTCTGACCCTGACCACCACCCTGACCTTGACTCTGACCCTGACCTCGACCCTGACCTTGACCCTGACCCTGACCTCCACCCTGACCTCCACCCTGACCTTGACTGTGACCCTGACCTCCACCCTGACCTTTACCCCGACCTTGACACCGACCCTGACCTCCACCCTGACGTGACGTTGATTCTGACCTCCACCCTGACCTTGACTCTGACCCTGCCCTCGACCCTGACCTTGACTGTGACCATGACCGTGACCCTGACCTCTACCCTGACCGTGACCTTGACCCTGACCTCCACCCTGACCTTGACTGTGACCCTGACCTCCACCCTGACCTTGACTTTGACCCTGACCTCCACCCTGACCTTGACTGTGAACCTGACCTCCACCCTGACCTTGACTTTGACCCTGACCTCCACCCTGACCTTGACCCTGACCCTGACCTCCACCCTGACCTCCATCCTGACCTTGACCCGGACCCTGACCTCCACGCTGACCTTGACCTTGACCCTGACCTCAACCCTGACCTTGACCCTGACCCTGACCTCCTCCCTGACCTCCACCCTGACCTTGACGCCGACCCTGACCTCCACCCTGACGTGACGTTGACCCTGACCTCTACCCTGACCTTGACTCTGACCCTGACCTCGACCCTGACCTTGACTGTGACCCTGACCTTGACCCTGACCTCCACCCTGACCGTGACCTTGACCCTGACCTCTACCCTGACCTTGACTGCGACCATGACCTCCACCCTGACCTTGACTTTCACCCTGACCTCCACCCTGACCTTGACCCTGACCCTGACCTCCACCCTGACCTCCACCCTGACCTTGACCCGGACCCTGACCTCCACTCTGATCTTGACCCTGACCCTGACCTCCACCCTGACCTTGACCCTAACCCCCACCTCCACCCTGACCTTGACCTTGACCCTGACGTTCAGCCTGACCTTGACTTTGACCTTGACCTCCACCCTGACCTTGACCCTGACCCTGACCAACTCCCTGACCTCCACCCTGACCTTGACTCTGACCCTGACCTCCACCCTGACTTTGACCCTGACCCTGACCTCCACCCTGACCTTGACCTTGACCCTGAAGTTCAGCCTGACCTTGACTTTGACCCTGACCTCCACCCTGACCTTGACCCTGACCGTGACCTTCACCCTGACCTTGACCCAGACGCTGACCTCCACCCTGACCTCCACCCTGACATTGACTGTGACCCTGGCCTCTACTTAGACCGTGACCTCCACCCTGACCTCCACCCTGACCTTGACTCTGACACTGACCTTCGCCCTGACCTTGACTCTGACCCTGACCTCCACCCTGACCTTGACTCTGACTCTGACCTCCACCCCGACCTTGACCCTGACCCTGACCTCAAACCTAACCTCCACCCTGACCGTGATTCCCACCCTGACCTTGACCCTGATCCCGACCTCCACCCTGACCTTGACAGTGACCCTGACCTCCACCCTGACCTTCACCCTGACCTTCACCCTGACCCTGACCTCCACTCTGACCTCCACCCTGACCTTGAGCTCCACCCTGAGGTCCACCCTGACCTTGACCGCGACCCTGACCTCCACCCTGACCTTGACTCTGACCCTGACCTCCACCCTGACCTTGACTTTGACACTGACCCCCACCCTGACCTTGACTCTGACCCTGACCTCCACCCTGACCTCCACCCTGACTCTAACCCCCACCCTGACCTTGACCCTGAACCTGACTCTGACCCTGACCACCACCCTGACCTTGACTCTGACCCTAACCTCCATCCTGACCTTCACTTAGACCCTGACCTTTACCCTGACCTTGACCCTGACCTTAACCTCCACTCTGACCTTCACCCTGCCCTTGACGTCGACCCTGACCTCCACCCTGACCCTGACCCCCACCCTGACCTCGACCCTGACTTTGACCCTGACCCTGACCTCCACCCTGACCTTGACTCTGACACTGACCTCCACCCTGACCTTGACTCGGACCTTGACCTCCACTCTGACCTCTACCCTGACTCCAACCCCCACCCTGACCTTTACCCTGACCTTGACCCTGACTTTGACCTGCACCCTGACCTCCACCCTGACCTTGACCTCCACTCTGACCTTCACCCTAACCTCGACCTTCACCCTGACCTCCACCCTGACCCTGACCCCCACCCTGACCTCGACCCTGACCTTGACCCTGACCCTGACCTCCACCCTGACCTTGACTCTGACACTGACCTCCACCCTGACCTTGACTCTGACCCTGACCTCCACCCTGACCTCCACCCTGACTCTAACCCCTACCCTGACCTTGACCCTGACCCTGACCTACACCCTGACCTGACTCTGACCCTGACCACCACCCTGACCTTGACTCTGACCCTGACCTCGACCCTGACCTTGACCCTGACCCTGACCTCCACCCTGACCTCCACCCTGACCTTGACTGTGACCCTGACCTCCACCCTGACCTTTACCCCGACCTTGACCCTGACCCTGACCTCCACCCTGACGTGACGTTGATTCTGACCTCCACCCTGACCTTGACTCTGACCCTGCCCTCGACCCTGACCTTGACTGTGACCATGACCGTGACCCTGACCTCTACCCTGACCGTGACCTTGACCCTGACCTCCACCCTGACCTTGACTGTGACCCTGACCTCCACCCTGACCTTGACTTTGACCCTGACCTCCACCCTGACCTTGACTGTGAACCTGACCTCCACCCTGACCTTGACTTTGACCCTGACCTCCACCCTGACCTTGACCCTGACCCTGACCTCCACCCTGACCTCCATCCTGACCTTGACCCGGACCCTGACCTCCACGCTGACCTTGACCATGACCCTGACCTCAACCCTGACCTTGACCCTGACCCTGACCTCCTCCCTGACCTCCACCCTGACCTTGACGCCGACCCTGACCTCCACCCTGACGTGACGTTGACCCTGACCTCTACCCTGACCTTGACCCTGACCCTGACCTCCACCCTGAACTCCACCCTGACCTTGACCCTGACCCTGACCTCCACCCTGACCTTGACCTTGACCCTGACGTTCAGCCTGACCTTGACTTTGACCCTGACATCCACCCTGACCTTGACCCTGACCCTGACCTCCACGCTTACCTTGACCTTGACCCTGACCTCCACCCTGACCTTGACCCTGACCCTGACCTCCTCCCTGACCTCCACCCTGACCTTGACTCTGACCCTGACCTCCACCCTGACCTTGACCCTGACCCTGACCTCCACCCTGACCTTGACCCGGACCCTGACCTCCACCCTGACCTTGACTCTGACCGTGACCTCCACCCTGACCTTGACTCTGACCCTGAAATCCACCCTGACCTTGACCCTGACCCTGACCTCCACCCTGACCTTGACTCTGACCCTAAACTCCACCCTGACCTTGACCCTGACCCTGACCTTCACCCTGACCGTGACCTTGACCCTGACCTTCACCCTGACCTTGACCCTAACCCTGACCTCCACCCTGACCGTGACCTTGACCCTGACTTCCAACCTGACCTTGACTCTGACGCTGACCTCGACCTTGACCTTGACTGTGACCCTGACCTTGACCCTGACCTTGACCCTGACCCTGATCTCGTCCCTGACCTTGACCTCCACCCTGACCTCCACCCTGACCTTGACCCTGACCCTGACCTTCACCCCGACCTTGACCTTGACCCTGACCGTCAGCCTGACCTTGACTTCGACCCTGACCTCCACCCTGACCTTGACCCTGACCCTGACCTTCACCCTGACCTTGACCCCGACCCTGACCTCCACCCTGACGTGACGTTGATTCTGACCTCCACCCTGACCTTGACTCTGACCCTGACCTCGACCCTGACCTAGACTGTGACCCTGACCTTGATCCTGACCTCCACCCTGACCGTGACCTTGACTCTGACCTCCACCCTGACCTTGACTCTGACCCTGAACTCCACCCTGACCTTGACCCTGACCCTGACCTCCACCCTGACCTCCACCCTGACCTTGACTCTGACCCTGACCTCCACCCTGACCTTGACCCTGACCCTGACCTCCACCCTGACCTTGACTCTGACCCTGACCTCCACCCTGACCTTGACCTCCACTCTCACCTTCACCCTGACCTTGACCTCGACCCTGACCTCCACCCTGACCCTGACCCCCACCCTGACCTCGACCCTGACTTCGACCCTGACCCTGACCTCCACCCTGACCTTGACTCTGACACTGACCTTCGCCCTGACCTTGACTCTGACCCTGACCTCCACCCTGACCTTGACTCTGACTCTGACCTCCACCCCGACCTTGACCCTGACCCTAAACTCCACCCTGACCTTGACCCTGACCCTGACCTTCACCCTGACCGTGACCTTGACCCTGACCTTCACCCTGACCTTGACCCTAACCCTGACCTCCACCCTGACCGTGACCTTGACCTTGACTTACAACCTGACCTTGACTCTGACGCTGACCTCGACCCTGACCTTGACTGTGACCCTGACCTTGACCCTGACCTTGACCCTGACCCTGATCTCGTCCCTGACCTTGACCTCCACCCTGACCTCCACCCTGACCTTGACCCTGACCCTGACCTTCACCCCGACCTTGACCTTGACCCTGACCTTCAGCCTGACCTTGACTTCGACCCTGACCTCCACCCTGACCTTGACCCTGACCCTGACCTTCACCCTGACCTTGACCCCGACCCTGACCTCCACCCTGACGTGACGTTGATTCTGACCTCCACCCTGACCTTGACTCTGACCCTGACCTCGACCCTGACCTAGACTGTGACCCTGACCTTGACCCTGACCTCCACCCTGACCGTGACCTTGACTCTGACCTCCACCCTGACCTTGACTGTGACCCTGACCTCCACCCTGACCTTGACTTTGACCCTGACCTCCACCCTGACCTTGACCCAGACCCTGACCTTCACCCTTAGCTTGACCCTGACCCTGACCTTCACCCTGGCCTTGACCCTGACCATGACCTCCACCCTAAGCTTGACCCTGACCCTGACCTTCACCCTGGCCTTGACCCTGACCCTGACCTCCACCCTGGCCTTGACCCCTACCCTGACCTCCACCCTGACCTTGACCCTGACCCTGACCTTCACCCTGACCTTGACCCGGACGCTGACCTCTACCCTGACCTCCACCCTGACCTTGACTGTGACCCTGGCCTCTACTTAGACCGTGACCTCCACCCTGATCTCCACCAGGACCTTGACCCTGACGCTGAACTCCACCCTGACCTTGACCCTGACCCTGAGCTCCACCCTGACCTTGACTCTGACCCTGAACTCCACCCTGACCTTGACCCTAACCCTGACCTCCACCCTGACCTTAACCTCCACTCTGACCTTCACTCTGCCCTTGACGTCGACCCTGACCTCCACCCTGACCCTGACCCCCACCCTGACCTCGACCCTGACTTTGACCCTGACCCTGACCTCCACCCTGACCTTGACTCTGACACTGACCTCCACCCTGACCTTGACTCTGACCTTGACCTCCACTCTGACCTCTACCCTGACTCCAACCCCCACCCTGACCTTTACCCTGACCTTGACCCTGACTTTGACCTGCACCCTGACCTCCACCCTGACCTTGACCTCCACTCTGACCTTCACCCAAACCTTGACCTTCACCCTGACCTCCACCCTGACCCTGACCCCCACCCTGACCTCGACCCTGACCTTGACCCTGACCCTGACCTCCACCCTGACCTTGACTCTGACACTGACCTCCACCCTGACCTTGACTCTGACCCTGACCTCCACCCTGACCTAAACCCTGACTCTAACCCCTACCCTGACCTTGACCCTGACCCTGACCTACACCCTGACCTGACTCTGACCCTGACCACCACCCTGACCTTGACTCTGACCCTGACCTCGACCCTGACCTTGACCCTGACCCTGACCTCCACCCTGACCTCCACCCTGACCTTGACTGTGACCCTGACCTCCACCCTGACCTTTACCCCGACCTTGACCCCGACCCTGACCTCCACCCTGACGTGACGTTGATTCTGACCTCCACCCTGACCTTGACTCTGACCCTGCCTTCGACCCTGACCTTGACTGTGACCATGACCGTGACCCTGACCTCTACCCTGACCGTGACCTTGACCCTGACCTCCACCCTGACCTTGACTGTGACCCTGACCTCCACCCTGACCTTGACTTTGACCCTGACCTCCACCCTGACCTTGACTGTGAACCTGACCTCCACCCTGACCTTGACCCTGACCCTGACCTCCACCCTGACCTTGACCCGGACCCTGACCTCCACCCTGACCTTGACTCTGACCGTGACCACCACCCTGACCTTGACTCTGACCCTGATCACCACCCTGACGTTGACTCTGACCCTGACCTCCACCCTGACTCTAACCCCCACCCTGACCTTGACCCTGACCCTGACCCCGACCCTGACCTGACTCTGACCCTGACCACCACCCTGACCTTGACTCTGACCCTGACCTCCATCCTGACCTTCACCCTGCCTTTGACCTTCACCCTGGCCTCGACTCTGACCTTGACCTACACCCTGACCTCCACCCTGACCATGACCTCCACTCTGACCTTCACCCTGACCTTGACCTTCACCCTGACCTCCATCCTGACCCTGACCCCCACCTTGACCTCGACCCTGACCTTGACCCTGACCCTGACCTCCACCCTGACCTTGACCCTGACACTGACCTCCACCCTGACTTTGACTCTGACCCTGACCTCCACCCTGACCTCCACCCCGACTCTGACCCCTACCCTGACCTTGACCCTGACCCTGACCTACACCCTGACCTGACCTTGACCCTGATCACCACCCTGACCTTGACTCTGACCCTGACCTCGACCCTGACCTTGACCCTGACCCTGACCTCCACCCTGACCTTGACTCTGACACTGACCTCCACCCTGACTTTGACTCTGACCCTGACCTCCACCCTGACTCTAACCCCTACCCTGACCTTGACCCTGACCCTGACCTACACCCTGACCTGACTCTGACCCTGATCACCACCCTGACGTTGACTCTGACCCTGACCTCGACCCTGACCTTGACCCTGACCCTGACCTCCACCCTGACCTTGACTCTGACACTGACCTCCACCCTGACCTCCACCCTGACCCTGACCCCCACCCTGACCTCGACCCTGACCTTGACCCTGACCCTGACCTCCACCCTGACCTGACTCTGACCCTGACCACCACCCTAACCTTGACTCTGACCCTAACCTCCATCCTGACCTTCACCCTGACCCTGACCTCCACCCTGACCTCCACCCTGACCTTGAGCTCCACCATGACCTCCACCCCGACCTTGACCTCCACTCTGACCTTCACCCTGACCTTGACCTCGACCCTGACCTCCATCCTGACCCTGACCCCCACCCTGACCTCGACCCTGACGTTGACCTTGACCCTGACCTCCCCCCTGACCTTTACTCTGACACTCACCTTAACCCTGACCTTGGCTCTGACCCTGACCTCCACCCTGACCTCTACCCTGACTCCAACCCCCACCCTGACCTTGACCCTGACCTTGACCCTGACCTTGACCCTGACCCTGACCTCCACTCTGACCTCGACCCTGACCTCCACCCTGACTTTGACCGCGACCCTGACCTCCACCCTGACCTTGACTCTGACCCTGACCTCCACCCTGACTTTGACCCTGACCCTGACCTCCACCCTGACCTTGACCTTGACCCTGAAGTTCAGCCTGACCTTGACTTTGACCCTGACCTCCACCCTGACCTTGACCCTGACCGTGACCTTCACCCTGACCTTGACCCAGACGCTGACCTCCACCCTGACCTCCACCCTGACCTTGACTGTGACCCTGGCCTCTACTTAGACCGTGACCTCCACCCTGACCTCCACCCTGACCTTGACCCTGACGCTGAACTCCACCCTGACCTTGACCCTGACCCTGACCTCCACCCTGAGCTTGACTCTGACCCTGAACTCCACCCTGACCTTGACCCTGACCCTGACCTCCACCCTGAACTCCACCCTGACCTTGACCCTGACCCTGACCTCCACCCTGACCTTGACCTTGACCCTGACGTTCAGCCTGACCTTGACTTTGACCCTGACATCCACCCTGACCTTGACCCTGACCCTGACCTCCACGCTTACCTTGACCTTGACCCTGACCTCCACCCTGACCTTGACCCTGACCCTGACCTCCTCCCTGACCTCCACCCTGACCTTGACTCTGACCCTGACCTCCACCCTGACCTTGACCCTGACCCTGACCTCCACCCTGACCTTGACCCGGACCCTGACCTCCACCCTGACCTTGACTCTGACCGTGACCTCCACCCTGACCTTGACTCTGACCCTGACCTCCACCCTGACCTTGACCCTGACCCTGACCTCCACCCTGACCTTGACTCTGACCCTAAACTCCACCCTGACCTTGACCCTGACCCTGACCTTCACCCTGACCGTGACCTTGACCCTGACCTTCACCCTGACCTTGACCCTAACCCTGACCTCCACCCTGACCGTGACCTTGACCCTGACTTCCAACCTGACCTTGACTCTGACGCTGACCTCGACCCTGACCTTGACTGTGACCCTGACCTTGACCCTGACCTTGACCCTGACCCTGATCTCGTCCCTGACCTTGACCTCCACCCTGACCTCCACCCTGACCTTGACCCTGACCCTGACCTTCACCCCGACCTTGACCTTGACCCTGACCTTCAGCCTGACCTTGACTTCGACCCTGACCTCCACCCTGACCTTGACCCTGACCCTGACCTTCACCCTGACCTTGACCCCGACCCTGACCTCCACCCTGACGTGACGTTGATTCTGACCTCCACCCTGACCTTGACTCTGACCCTGACCTCGACCCTGACCTAGACTGTGACCCTGACCTTGACCCTGACCTCCACCCTGACCGTGACCTTGACTCTGACCTCCACCCTGACCTTGACTGTGACCCTGACCTCCACCCTGACCTTGACTTTGACCCTGACCTCCACCCTGACCTTGACCCAGACCCTGACCTTCACCCTTAGCTTGACCCTGACCCTGACCTTCACCCTGGCCTTGACCCTGACCATGACCTCCACCCTTAGCTTCACCCTGACCCTGACCTTCACCCTGGCCTTGACCCTGACCCTGACCTCCACCCTGGCCTTGACCCCTACCCTGACCTCCACCCTGACCTTGACCCTGACCCTGACCTTCACCCTGACCTTGACCCGGACGCTGACCTCTACCCTGACCTCCACCCTGACCTTGACTGTGACCCTGGCCTCTACTTAGACCGTGACCTCCACCCTGATCTCCACCCTGACCTTGACCCTGACGCTGAACTCCACCCTGACCTTGACCCTGACCCTGAGCTCCACCCTGACCTTGACTCTGACCCTGAACTCCACCCTGACCTTGACCCTGACCCTGACCTCCACCCTGACCTTAACCTCCACTCTGACCTTCACCCTGCCCTTGACGTCGACCCTGACCTCCACCCTGACCCTGACCCCCACCCTGACCTCGACCCTGACTTTGACCCTGACCCTGACCTCCACCCTGACCTTGACTCTGACACTGACCTCCACCCTGACCTTGACTCTGACCTTGACCTCCACTCTGACCTCTACCCTGACTCCAACCCCCACCCTGACCTTTACCCTGACCTTGACCCTGACTTTGACCTGCACCCTGACCTCCACCCTGACCTTGACCTCCACTCTGACCTTCACCCTAACCTTGACCTTCACCCTGACCTCCACCCTGACCCTGACCCCCACCCTGACCTCGACCCTGACCTTGACCCTGACCCTGACCTCCACCCTGACCTTGACTCTGACACTGACCTCCACCCTGACCTTGACTCTGACCCTGACCTCCACCCTGACCTCCACCCTGACTCTAACCCCTACCCTGACCTTGACCCTGACCCTGACCTACACCCTGACCTGACTCTGACCCTGACCACCACCCTGACCTTGACTCTGACCCTGACCTCGTCCCTGACCTTGACCCTGACCCTGACCTCCACCCTGACCTCCACCCTGACCTTGACTGTGACCCTGACCTCCACCCTGACCTTTACCCCGACCTTGACCCCGACCCTGACTTCCACCCTGACGTGACGTTGATTCTGACCTCCACCCTGACCTTGACTCTGACCCTGCCCTCGACCCTGACCTTGACTGTGACCATGACCGTGACCCTGACCTCTACCCTGACCGTGACCTTGACCCTGACCTCCACCCTGACCTTGACTGTGACCCTGACCTCCACCCTGACCTTGACTTTGACCCTGACCTCCACCCTGACCTTGACTGTGAACCTGACCTCCACCCTGACCTTGACTTTGACCCTGACCTCCACCCTGGCCTTGACCCTGACCCTGACCTCCACCCTGGCCTTGACCCCTACCCTGACCTCCACCCTGACCTTGACCCTGACCCTGACCTTCACCCTGACCTTGACCCGGACGCTGACCTCTACCCTGACCTCCACCCTGACCTTGACTGTGACCCTGGCCTCTACTTAGACCGTGACCTCCACCCTGATCTCCACCCTGACCTTGACCCTGACGCTGAACTCCACCCTGACCTTGACCCTGACCCTGAGCTCCACCCTGACCTTGACTCTGACCCTGAACTCCACCCTGACCTTGACCCTGACCCTGACCTCCACCCTGACCTTAACCTCCACTCTGACCTTCACCCTGCCCTTGACGTCGACCCTGACCTCCACCCTGACCCTGACCCCCACCCTGACCTCGACCCTGACTTTGACCCTGACCCTGACCTCCACCCTGACCTTGACTCTGACACTGACCTCCACCCTGACCTTGACTCTGACCTTGACCTCCACTCTGACCTCTACCCTGACTCCAACCCCCACCCTGACCTTTACCCTGACCTTGACCCTGACTTTGACCTGCACCCTGACCTCCACCCTGACCTTGACCTCCACTCTGACCTTCACCCTAACCTTGACCTTCACCCTGACCTCCACCCTGACCCTGACCCCCACCCTGACCTCGACCCTGACCTTGACCCTGACCCTGACCTCCACCCTGACCTTGACTCTGACACTGACCTCCACCCTGACCTTGACTCTGACCCTGACCTCCACCCTGACCTCCACCCTGACTCTAACCCCTACCCTGACCTTGACCCTGACCCTGACCTACACCCTGACCTGACTCTGACCCTGACCACCACCCTGACCTTGACTCTGACCCTGACCTCGTCCCTGACCTTGACCCTGACCCTGACCTCCACCCTGACCTCCACCCTGACCTTGACTGTGACCCTGACCTCCACCCTGACCTTTACCCCGACCTTGACCCCGACCCTGACTTCCACCCTGACGTGACGTTGATTCTGACCTCCACCCTGACCTTGACTCTGACCCTGCCCTCGACCCTGACCTTGACTGTGACCATGACCGTGACCCTGACCTCTACCCTGACCGTGACCTTGACCCTGACCTCCACCCCGACCTTGACTGTGACCCTGACCTCCACCCTGACCTTGACTTTGACCCTGACCTCCACCCTGACCTTGACTGTGAACCTGACCTCCACCCTGACCTTGACTTTGACCCTGACCTCCACCCTGACCTTGACCCTGACCCTGACCTCCACCCTGACCTACATCCTGACCTTGACCCGGACCCTGACCTCCACGCTGACCTTGACCTTGACCCTGACCTCAACCCTGACCTTGACCCTGACCCTGACCTCCTCCCTGACCTCCACCCTGACCTTGACGCCGACCCTGACCTCCACCCTGACGTGACGTTGACCCTGACCTCTACCCTGACCTTGACTCTGACCCTGACCTCGACCCTGACCTTGACTGTGACCCTGACCTTGACCCTGACCTCCACCCTGACCGTGACCTTGACCCTGACCTCGACCCTGACCTTGACTGCGACCATGACCTCCACCCTGACCTTGACTTTCACCCTGACCTCCACCCTGACCTTGACCCTGACCCTGACCTCCACCCTGACCTCCACCCTAACCTTGACCCGGACCCTGACCTCCACTCTGATCTTGACCCTGACCCTGACCTCCACCCTGACCTTGACCCTAACCCCCACCTCCACCCTGACCTTGACCTTGACCCTGACGTTCAGCCTGACCTTGACTTTGACCTTGACCTCCACCCTGACCTTGACCCTGACCCTGACCAACTCCCTGACCTCCACCCTGACCTTGACTCTGACCCTGACCTCCACCCTGACTTTGACCCTGACCCTGACCTCCACCCTGACCTTGACCTTGACCCTGAAGTTCAGCCTGACCTTGACTTTGACCCTGACCTCCACCCTGACCTTGACCCTGACCGTGACCTTCACCCTGACCTTGACCCAGACGCTGACCTCCACCCTGACCTCCACCCTGACATTGACTGTGACCCTGGCCTCTACTTAGACCGTGACCTCCACCCTGACCTCCACCCTGACCTTGACTCTGACACTGACCTTCGCCCTGACCTTGACTCTGACCCTGACCTCCACCCTGACCTTGACTCTGACTCTGACCTCCACCCCGACCTTGACCCTGACCCTGACCTCAAACCTAACCTCCACCCTGACCGTGATTCCCACCCTGACCTTGACCCTGATCCCGACCTCCACCCTGACCTTGACAGTGACCCTGACCTCCACCCTGACCTTCACCCTGACCTTCACCCTGACCCTGACCTCCACTCTGACCTCCACCCTGACCTTGAGCTCCACCCTGAGGTCCACCCTGACCTTGACCGCGACCCTGACCTCCACCCTGACCTTGACTCTGACCCTGACCTCCACCCTGACCTTGACTTTGACACTGACCCCCACCCTGACCTTGACTCTGACCCTGACCTCCACCCTGACCTCCACCCTGACTCTAACCCCCACCCTGACCTTGACCCTGAACCTGACTCTGACCCTGACCACCACCCTGACCTTGACTCTGACCCTAACCTCCATCCTGACCTTCACTTAGACCCTGACCTTTACCCTGACCTTGACCCTGACCTTAACCTCCACTCTGACCTTCACCCTGCCCTTGACGTCGACCCTGACCTCCACCCTGACCCTGACCCCCACCCTGACCTCGACCCTGACTTTGACCCTGACCCTGACCTCCACCCTGACCTTGACTCTGACACTGACCTCCACCCTGACCTTGACTCTGACCTTGACCTCCACTCTGACCTCTACCCTGACTCCAACCCCCACCCTGACCTTTACCCTGACCTTGACCCTGACTTTGACCTGCACCCTGACCTCCACCCTGACCTTGACCTCCACTCTGACCTTCACCCTAACCTCGACCTTCACCCTGACCTCCACCCTGACCCTGACCCCCACCCTGACCTCGACCCTGACCTTGACCCTGACCCTGACCTCCACCCTGACCTTGACTCTGACACTGACCTCCACCCTGACCTTGACTCTGACCCTGACCTCCACCCTGACCTCCACCCTGACTCTAACCCCTACCCTGACCTTGACCCTGACCCTGACCTACACCCTGACCTGACTCTGACCCTGACCACCACCCTGACCTTGACTCTGACCCTGACCTCGACCCTGACCTTGACCCTGACCCTGACCTCCACCCTGACCTCCACCCTGACCTTGACTGTGACCCTGACCTCCACCCTGACCTTTACCCCGACCTTGACCCTGACCCTGACCTCCACCCTGACGTGACGTTGATTCTGACCTCCACCCTGACCTTGACTCTGACCCTGCCCTCGACCCTGACCTTGACTGTGACCATGACCGTGACCCTGACCTCTACCCTGACCGTGACCTTGACCCTGACCTCCACCCTGACCTTGACTGTGACCCTGACCTCCACCCTGACCTTGACTTTGACCCTGACCTCCACCCTGACCTTGACTGTGAACCTGACCTCCACCCTGACCTTGACTTTGACCCTGACCTCCACCCTGACCTTGACCCTGACCCTGACCTCCACCCTGACCTCCATCCTGACCTTGACCCGGACCCTGACCTCCACGCTGACCTTGACCATGACCCTGACCTCAACCCTGACCTTGACCCTGACCCTGACCTCCTCCCTGACCTCCACCCTGACCTTGACGCCGACCCTGACCTCCACCCTGACGTGACGTTGACCCTGACCTCTACCCTGACCTTGACCCTGACCCTGACCTCCACCCTGAACTCCACCCTGACCTTGACCCTGACCCTGACCTCCACCCTGACCTTGACCTTGACCCTGACGTTCAGCCTGACCTTGACTTTGACCCTGACATCCACCCTGACCTTGACCCTGACCCTGACCTCCACGCTTACCTTGACCTTGACCCTGACCTCCACCCTGACCTTGACCCTGACCCTGACCTCCTCCCTGACCTCCACCCTGACCTTGACTCTGACCCTGACCTCCACCCTGACCTTGACCCTGACCCTGACCTCCACCCTGACCTTGACCCGGACCCTGACCTCCACCCTGACCTTGACTCTGACCGTGACCTCCACCCTGACCTTGACTCTGACCCTGAAATCCACCCTGACCTTGACCCTGACCCTGACCTCCACCCTGACCTTGACTCTGACCCTAAACTCCACCCTGACCTTGACCCTGACCCTGACCTTCACCCTGACCGTGACCTTGACCCTGACCTTCACCCTGACCTTGACCCTAACCCTGACCTCCACCCTGACCGTGACCTTGACCCTGACTTCCAACCTGACCTTGACTCTGACGCTGACCTCGACCTTGACCTTGACTGTGACCCTGACCTTGACCCTGACCTTGACCCTGACCCTGATCTCGTCCCTGACCTTGACCTCCACCCTGACCTCCACCCTGACCTTGACCCTGACCCTGACCTTCACCCCGACCTTGACCTTGACCCTGACCGTCAGCCTGACCTTGACTTCGACCCTGACCTCCACCCTGACCTTGACCCTGACCCTGACCTTCACCCTGACCTTGACCCCGACCCTGACCTCCACCCTGACGTGACGTTGATTCTGACCTCCACCCTGACCTTGACTCTGACCCTGACCTCGACCCTGACCTAGACTGTGACCCTGACCTTGATCCTGACCTCCACCCTGACCGTGACCTTGACTCTGACCTCCACCCTGACCTTGACTCTGACCCTGAACTCCACCCTGACCTTGACCCTGACCCTGACCTCCACCCTGACCTCCACCCTGACCTTGACTCTGACCCTGACCTCCACCCTGACCTTGACCCTGACCCTGACCTCCACCCTGACCTTGACTCTGACCCTGACCTCCACCCTGACCTTGACCTCCACTCTCACCTTCACCCTGACCTTGACCTCGACCCTGACCTCCACCCTGACCCTGACCCCCACCCTGACCTCGACCCTGACTTCGACCCTGACCCTGACCTCCACCCTGACCTTGACTCTGACACTGACCTTCGCCCTGACCTTGACTCTGACCCTGACCTCCACCCTGACCTTGACTCTGACTCTGACCTCCACCCCGACCTTGACCCTGACCCTAAACTCCACCCTGACCTTGACCCTGACCCTGACCTTCACCCTGACCGTGACCTTGACCCTGACCTTCACCCTGACCTTGACCCTAACCCTGACCTCCACCCTGACCGTGACCTTGACCTTGACTTACAACCTGACCTTGACTCTGACGCTGACCTCGACCCTGACCTTGACTGTGACCCTGACCTTGACCCTGACCTTGACCCTGACCCTGATCTCGTCCCTGACCTTGACCTCCACCCTGACCTCCACCCTGACCTTGACCCTGACCCTGACCTTCACCCCGACCTTGACCTTGACCCTGACCTTCAGCCTGACCTTGACTTCGACCCTGACCTCCACCCTGACCTTGACCCTGACCCTGACCTTCACCCTGACCTTGACCCCGACCCTGACCTCCACCCTGACGTGACGTTGATTCTGACCTCCACCCTGACCTTGACTCTGACCCTGACCTCGACCCTGACCTAGACTGTGACCCTGACCTTGACCCTGACCTCCACCCTGACCGTGACCTTGACTCTGACCTCCACCCTGACCTTGACTGTGACCCTGACCTCCACCCTGACCTTGACTTTGACCCTGACCTCCACCCTGACCTTGACCCTGACCCTGACCGTCACCCTTAGCTTGACCCTGACCCTGACCTTCACCCTGGCCTTGACCCTGACCATGACCTCCACCCTTAGCTTGACCCTGACCCTGACCTTCACCCTGGACTTGACCCTGACCCTGACCTCCACCCTGGCCTTGACCCCTACCCTGACCTCCACCCTGACCTTGACCCTGACCCTGACCTTCACCCTGACCTTGACCCAGACGCTGACCTCTACCCTGACCTCCACCCTGACCTTGACTGTGACCCTGGCCTCTACTTAGACCGTGACCTCCACCCTGATCTCCACCCTGACCTTGACCCTGACGCTGAACTCCACCCTGACCTTGACCCTGACCCTGAGCTCCACCCTGACCTTGACTCTGACCCTGAACTCCACCCTGACCTTGACCCTGACCCTGACCTCTACCCTGACCTCCACCCTGACCTTGACTCTGACCCTGACCTCCACCCTGACCTTGACCCTGACCCTGACCTCCACTCTGACCTTCACCCTGACCTTGACCTTCACCCTGACCTCCACCCTGACCCTGACCCCCACCCTGACCTCGACCCTGACCTTGACCCTGACCCTGACCTCCACCCTGACCTTGACTCTGACACTGACCTCCACCCTGACCTTGACTCTGACCCTGATCTCCACCCTGACCTCCACCCTGACTCTAACCCCTACCCTGACCTTGACCCTGACCCTGACCTACACCCTGACCTGACTCTGAGCCTGACCACCACTCTGACCTTGACTTTGACCCTAACCTCCATCCTGACCTTCACCCTGACCCTGACCTCCACCCTGACCTCCACCCTGACCTTGAGCTTCACCCTGACCTCCACCCTGACCTTGACCTCCACTCTGACCTTCACCCTGACCTTGACCTCGACCCTGACCTCCACCCTGACCCTGACCCCCACCCTGACCTCGACCCTGACTTTGACCCTGACCCTGACCTCCACCCTGACCTTGACTCTGACACTGACCTCCACCCTGACCTTGACTCTGACCCTGACCTCCACCCTGACCTCTACCCTGACTCCAACCCCCACCCTGACCTTGACCCTGACCCTGAGCTACACCCTGACCTGACTCTGACCCTGACCACCACCCTGACCTTGACTCTGACCCTGACCTCGACCCTGACCTTGACCCTGACCCTGACCTCCACCCTGACCTCCACCCTGACCTTGACCCGGACCCTGACCTCCACTCTGATCTTGACCCTGACCCTGACCTCCACCCTGACCTTGACCCTAACCCCCACCTCCACCCTGACCTTGACCTTGACCCTGACGTTCAGCCTGACCTTGACTTTGACCTTGACCTCCACCCTGACCTTGACCCTGACCCTGACCTCCACGCTGAGCTTGACCTTGACCCTGACTTCCACCCTGACCTTGACCCTGACCCTGGCCAACTCCCTGACCTCCACCCTGACCTTGACTCTGACCCTGACCTCCACCCTGACTTTGACCCTGACCCTGACCTCCACCCTGACCTTGACCTTGACCCTGACGTTCAGCCTGACCTTGACTTTGACCCTGACCTCCACCCTGACCTTGACCCTGACCGTGACCTTCACCCTGACCTTGACCCAGACGCTGACCTCCACCCTGACCTCCACCCTGACCTTGACTGTGACCCTGGCCTCTACTTAGACCGTGACCTCCACCCTGACCTCCACCCTGACCTTGACCCTGACGCTGAACTCCACCCTGACCTTGACCCTGACCCTGACCTCCACCCTGAGCTTGACTCTGACCCTGAACTCCACCCTGACCTTGACCCTGACCCTGACCTCCACCCTGAACTCCACCCTGACCTTGACCCTGACACTGACCTCCACCCTGACCTTGACCTTGACCCTGACGTTCAGCCTGACCTTGACTTTGACCCTGACATCCACCCTGACCTTGACCCTGACCCTGACCTCCACGCTGACCTTGACCTTGACCCTGACCTCCACCCTGACCTTGACCCTGACCCTGACCTCCTCCCTGACCTCCACCCTGACCTTGACTCTGACCCTGACCTCCACCCTGACCTTGACCCTGACCCTGACCTCCACCCTGACCTTGACCCGGACCCTGACCTCCACCCTGACCTTGACTCTGACCGTGACCTCCACCCTGACCTTGACTCTGACCCTGACCTCCACCCTGACCTTGACCCTGACCCTGACCTCCACCCTGACCTTGACTCTGACCCTGAAGTCCACCCTGACCTTGACCCTGACCCTGACCTTCACCCTGACCGTGACCTTGACCCTGACCTTCACCCTGACCTTGACCCTAACCCTGACCTCCACCCTGACCGTGACCTTGACCCTGACTTCCAACCTGACCTTGACTCTGACGCTGACCTCGACCCTGACCTTGACTGTGACCCTGACCTTGACCCTGACCTTGACCCTGACCCTGATCTCGTCCCTGACCTTGACCTCCACCCTGACCTCCACCCTGACCTTGACCCTGACCCTGACCTTCACCCCGACCTTGACCTTGACCCTGACCTTCAGCCTGACCTTGACTTCGACCCTGACCTCCACCCTGACCTTGACCCTGACCCTGACCTTCACCCTGACCTTGACCCCGACCCTGACCTCCACTCTGACGTGACGTTGATTCTGACCTCCACCCTGACCTTGACTCTGACCCTGACCTCGACCCTGACCTAGACTGTGACCCTGACCTTGACCCTGACCTCCACCCTGACCGTGACCTTGACTCTGACCTCCACCCTGACCTTGACTGTGACCCTGACCTCCACCCTGACCTTGACTTTGACCCTGACCTCCACCCTGACCTTGACCCTGACCCTGACCTTCACCCTTAGCTTGACCCTGACCCTGACCTTCACCCTGGCCTTGACCCTGACCATGACCTCCACCCTTAGCTTGACCCTGACCCTGACCTTCACCCTGGCCTTGACCCTGACCCTGACCTCCACCCTGGCCTTGACCCCTACCCTGACCTCCACCCTGACCTTGTCCCTGACCCTGACCTTCACCCTGACCTTGACCCAGACGCTGACCTCTACCCTGACCTCCACCCTGACCTTGACTGTGACCCTGGCCTCTACTTAGACCGTGACCTCCACCCTGATCTCCACCCTGACCTTGACCCTGACGCTGAACTCCACCCTGACCTTGACCCTGACCCTGACGTCCACCCTGACCTTGACTCTGACCCTGAACTCCACCCTGACCTTGACCCTGACCCTGACCTCCACCCTGACCTCCACCCCGACCTTGACTCTGACCCTGACCTCCACCCTGACCTTGACCCTGACCTTGACCTCCACCCTGACCTTGACTGCGACCATGACCTCCACCCTGACCTTGACTTTCACCCTGACCTCCACCCTGACCTTGACCCTGACCCTGACCTCCACCCTGACCTCCACCCTGACCTTGACCCGGACCCTGACCTCCACTCTGATCCTGACCCTGACCCTGACCTCCACCCTGACCTTGACCCTAACCCCCACCTCCACCCTGACCTTGACCTTGACCCTGACGTTCAGCCTGACCTTGACTTTGACCTTGACCTCCACCCTGACCTTGACCCTGACCCTGACCTCCACGCTGACCTTGACCTTGACCCTGACCTCCACCCTGACCTTGACCCTGACCCTGACCAACTCCCTGACCTCCACCCTGACCTTGACTCTGACCGTGACCTTCACCCTGACCTTGACCCAGACGCTGACCTCGACCCTGACCTCCACCCTGACCTTGACTGTGACCCTGGCCTCTACTTAGACCGTGATCTCCACCCTGACCTCCACCCTGACCTTGACCCTGACGCTGACCTCCACCCTGACCTTGACCCTGACCCTGACCTCCTCCCTGACCTCCACCCTGACCTTGACTCTGACACTGACCTCCACCCTGACCTTGACTCTGACCCTGACCTCCACCCTGACCTCTACCCTGACTCCAACCCCCACCCTGACCTTGACCCTGACCCTGAGCTACACCCTGACCTGACTCTGACCCTGACCACCACCCTGACCCTGACTCTGACCCTGACCTCGACCCTGACCTTGACCCTGACCCTGACCTCCACCCTGACCTCCACCCTGACCTTGACTCTGACCCTGACCTCCACCCTGACCTTTACCCCGACCTTGACCCCGACCCTGACCTCCACCCTGACGTGACGTTGATTCTGACCTCCACCCTGACCTTGACTCTGACCCTGCCCTCGACCCTGACCTTGACTGTGACCATGACCGTGACCCTGACCTCCACCCTGACCTTGACCCTGACCCTGACCTCCACCCTGACCTCCACCCTGACCTTGACCCGGACCCTGACCTCCACTCTGATCCTGACCCTGACCCTGACCTCCACCCTGACCTTGACCCTAACCCCCACCTCCACCCTGACCTTGACCTTGACCCTGACGTTCAGCCTGACCTTGACTTTGACCTTGACCTCCACCCTGACCTTGACCCTGACCCTGACCTCCACGCTGACCTTGACCTTGACCCTGACCTCCACCCTGACCTTGACCCTGACCCTGACCAACTCCCTGACCTCCACCCTGACCTTGACTCTGACCCTGACCTCCACCCTGACTTTGACCCTGACCCTGACCTCCACCCTGACCTTGACCTTGACCCTGACGTTCAGCCTGACCTTGACTTTGACCCTGACCTCCACCCTGACCTTGACCCTGACCGTGACCTTCACCCTGACCTTGACCCAGACGCTGACCTCGACCCTGACCTCCACCCTGACCTTGACTGTGACCCTGGCCTCTACTTAGACCGTGACCTCCACCCTGACCTCCACCCTGACCTTGACCCTGACGCTGACCTCCACCCTGACCTTGACCCTGACCCTGACCTCCTCCCTGACCTCCACCCTGACCTTGACTCTGACACTGACCTCCACCCTGACCTTGACTCTGACCCTGACCTCCACCCTGACCTCTACCCTGACTCCAACCCCCACCCTGACCTTGACCCTGACCCTGAGCTACACCCTGACCTGACTCTGACCCTGACCACCACCCTGACCTTGACTCTGACCCTGACCTCGACCCTGACCTTGACTCTGACCCTGACCTCCACCCTGACCTCCACCCTGACCTTGACTCTGACCCTGACCTCCACCCTGACCTTTACCCCGACCTTGACCCCGACCCTGACCTCCACCCTGACGTGACGTTGATTCTGACCTCCACCCTGACCTTGACTCTGACCCTGCCCTCGACCCTGACCTTGACTGTGACCATGACCGTGACCCTGACCTCTACTCTGACCGTGACCTTGACCCTGACCTCCACCCTGACCTTGACTGTGACCCTGACCTCCACCCTGACCTTGACTTTGACCCTGACCTCCACCCTGACCTTGACTGTGAACCTGACCTCCACCCTGACCTTGACTTTGACCCTGACCTCCACCCTGACCTTGACTCTGACCCTGACCTCCACCCTGACCTCCACCCTGACTCTAACCCCCACCCTGACCTTGACCCTGACCCTGACCTACACCCTGACCTGACTCTGACCCTGAACACCACCCTGACCTTGACTCTGACCCTGACCTCGACCCTGACCTTGACTCTGACCCTGACCTCCACCCTGACCTTGACTTTGACACTGACCCCCACCCTGACCTTGACTCTGACCCTGACCTCCACCCTGACCTCCACCCTGACTCTAACCCCCACCCTGACCTTGACCCTGAACCTGACTCTGACCCTGACCACCACCCTGACCTTGACTCTGACCCTAACCTCCATCCTGACCTTCACCCAGACCCTGACCTTTACCCTGACCTTGACCCTGACCTTAACCTCCACTCTGACCGTCACCCTGCCCTTGACGTCGACACTGACCTCCACCCTGACCTTGACTCTGACCCTGACCTCCACTCTGACCTCTACCCTGACTCCAACCCCCACCCTGACCTTTACCCTGACCTTGACCCTGACTTTGACCTGCACCCTGACCTCCACCCTGACCTTGACCTCCACTCTGACCTTCACCCTGACCTTGACCTTCACCCTGACCTCCACCCTGACCCTGACCCCCACCCTGACCTCGACCCTGACCTTGACCCTGACCCTGACCTCCACCCTGACCTTGACTCTGACACTGACCTCCACCCTGACCTTGACTCTGACCCTGATCTCCACCCTGACCTCCACCCTGACTCTAACCCCTACCCTGACCTTGACCCTGACCCTGACCTACACCCTGACCTGACTCTGAGCCTGACCACCACTCTGACCTTGACTTTGACCCTAACCTCCATCCTGACCTTCACCCTGACCCTGACCTCCACCCCGACCTCCACCCTGACCTTGAGCTTCACCCTGACCTCCACCCTGACCTTGACCTCCACTCTGACCTTCACCCTGACCTTGACCTCGACCCTGACCTCCACCCTGACCCTGACCCCCACCCTGACCTCGACCCTGACTTTGACCCTGACCCTGACCTCCACCCTGACCTTGACTCTGACACTGACCTCCACCCTGACCTTGACTCTGACCCTGACCTCCACCCTGACCTCTACCCTGACTCCAACCCCCACCCTGACCTTGACCCTGACCCTGAGCTACACCCTGACCTGACTCTGACCCTGACCACCACCCTGACCTTGACTCTGACCCTGACCTCGACCCTGACCTTGACCCTGACCCTGACCTCCACCCTGACCTCCACCCTGACCTTGACCCGGACCCTGACCTCCACTCTGATCTTGACCCTGACCCTGACCTCCACCCTGACCTTGACCCTAACCCCCACCTCCACCCTGACCTTGACCTTGACCCTGACGTCCAGCCTGACCTTGACTTTGACCTTGACCTCCACCCTGACCTTGACCCTGACCCTGACCTCCACGCTGAGCTTGACCTTGACCCTGACTTCCACCCTGACCTTGACCCTGACCCTGACCAACTCCCTGACCTCCACCCTGACCTTGACTCTGACCCTGACCTCCACCCTGACTTTGACCCTGACCCTGACCTCCACCCTGACCTTGACCTTGACCCTGACGTTCAGCCTGACCTTGACTTTGACCCTGACCTCCACCCTGACCTTGACCCTGACCGTGACCTTCACCCTGACCTTGACCCAGACGCTGACCTCCACCCTGACCTCCACCCTGACCTTGACTGTGACCCTGGCCTCTACTTAGACCGTGACCTCCACCCTGACCTCCACCCTGACCTTGACCCTGACGCTGAACTCCACCCTGACCTTGACCCTGACCCTGACCTCCACCCTGAGCTTGACTCTGACCCTGAACTCCACCCTGACCTTGACCCTGACCCTGACCCCCACCCTGAACTCCACCCTGACCTTGACCCTGACACTGACCTCCACCCTGACCTTGACCTTGACCCTGACGTTCAGCCTGACCTTGACTTTGACCCTGACATCCACCCTGACCTTGACCCTGACCCTGACCTCCACGCTGACCTTGACCTTGACCCTGACCTCCACCCTGACCTTGACCCTGACCCTGACCTCCTCCCTGACCTCCACCCTGACCTTGACTCTGACCCTGACCTCCACCCTGACCTTGACCCTGACCCTGACCTCCACCCTGACCTTGACCCGGACCCTGACCTCCACCCTGACCTTGACTCTGACCGTGACCTCCACCCTGACCTTGACTCTGACCCTGACCTCCACCCTGACCTTGACCCTGACCCTGACCTCCACCCTGACCTTGACTCTGACCCTGAAGTCCACCCTGACCTTGACCCTGACCCTGACCTTCACCCTGACCGTGACCTTGACCCTGACCTTCACCCTGACCTTGACCCTAACCCTGACCTCCACCCTGACCGTGACCTTGACCCTGACTTCCAACCTGACCTTGACTCTGACGCTGACCTCGACCCTGACCTTGACTGTGACCCTGACCTTGACCCTGACCTTGACCCTGACCCTGATCTCGTCCCTGACCTTGACCTCCACCCTGACCTCCACCCTGACCTTGACCCTGACCCTGACCTTCACCCCGACCTTGACCTTGACCCTGACCTTCAGCCTGACCTTGACTTCGACCCTGACCTCCACCCTGACCTTGACCCTGACCCTGACCTTCACCCTGACCTTGACCCCGACCCTGACCTCCACCCTGACGTGACGTTGATTCTGACCTCCACCCTGACCTTGACTCTGACCCTGACCTCGACCCTGACCTAGACTGTGACCCTGACCTTGACCCTGACCTCCACCCTGACCGTGACCTTGACTCTGACCTCCACCCTGACCTTGACTGTGACCCTGACCTCCACCCTGACCTTGACTTTGACCCTGACCTTCACCCTGACCTTGACCCTGACCCTGACCTTCACCCTTAGCTTGACCCTGACCCTGACCTTCACCCTGGCCTTGACCCTGACCATGACCTCCACCCTTAGCTTGACCCTGACCCTGACCTTCACCCTGGCCTTGACCCTGACCCTGACCTCCACCCTGGCCTTGACCCCTACCCTGACCTCCACCCTGACCTTGTCCCTGACCCTGACCTTCACCCTGACCTTGACCCAGACGCTGACCTCTACCCTGACCTCCACCCTGACCTTGACTGTGACCCTGGCCTCTACTTAGACCGTGACCTCCACCCTGATCTCCACCCTGACCTTGACCCTGACGCTGAACTCCACCCTGACCTTGACCCTGACCCTGACCTCCACCCTGACCTTGACTCTGACCCTGAACTCCACCCTGACCTTGACCCTGACCCTGACCTCCACCCTGACCTCCACCCTGACCTTGACTCTGACCCTGACCTCCACCCTGACCTTGACCCTGACCTTGACCTCCACCCTGACCTTGACTGCGACCATGACCTCCACCCTGACCTTGACTTTCACCCTGACCTCCACCCTGACCTTGACCCTGACCCTGACCTCCACCCTGACCTCCACCCTGACCTTGACCCGGACCCTGACCTCCACTCTGATCTTGACCCTGACCCTGACCTCCACCCTGACCTTGACCCTAACCCCCACCTCCACCCTGACCTTGACCTTGACCCTGACGTTCAGCCTGACCTTGACTTTGACCTTGACCTCCACCCTGACCTTGACCCTGACCCTGACCTCCACGCTGACCTTGACCTTGACCCTGACCTCCACCCTGACCTTGACCCTGACCCTGACCAACTCCCTGACCTCCACCCTGACCTTGACTCTGACCCTGACCTCCACCCTGACTTTGACCCTGACCCTGACCTCCACCCTGACCTTGACCTTGACCCTGACGTTCAGCCTGACCTTGACTTTGACCCTGACCTCCACCCTGACCTTGACCCTGACCGTGACCTTCACCCTGACCTTGACCCAGACGCTGACCTCGACCCTGACCTCCACCCTGACCTTGACTGTGACCCTGGCCTCTACTTAGACCGTGACCTCCACCCTGACCTCCACCCTGACCTTGACCCTGACGCTGACCTCCACCCTGACCTTGACCCTGACCCTGACCTCCTCCCTGACCTCCACCCTGACCTTGACTCTGACACTGACCTCCACCCTGACCTTGACTCTGACCCTGACCTCCACCCTGACCTCTACCCTGACTCCAACCCCCACCCTGACCTTGACCCTGACCCTGAGCTACACCCTGACCTGACTCTGACCCTGACCACCACCCTGACCTTGACTCTGACCCTGACCTCGACCCTGACCTTGACCCTGACCCTGACCTCCACCCTGACCTCCACCCTGACCTTGACTCTGACCCTGACCTCCACCCTGACCTTTACCCCGACCTTGACCCCGACCCTGACCTCCACCCTGACGTGACGTTGATTCTGACCTCCACCCTGACCTTGACTCTGACCCTGCCCTCGACCCTGACCTTGACTGTGACCATGACCGTGACCCTGACCTCTACTCTGACCGTGACCTTGACCCTGACCTCCACCCTGACCTTGACTGTGACCCTGACCTCCACCCTGACCTTGACTTTGACCCTGACCTCCACCCTGACCTTGACTGTGAACCTGACCTCCACCCTGACCTTGACTTTGACCCTGACCTCCACCCTGACCTTGACTCTGACCCTGACCTCCACCCTGACCTCCACCCTGACTCTAACCCCCACCCTGACCTTGACCCTGACCCTGACCTACACCCTGACCTGACTCTGACCCTGAACACCACCCTGACCTTGACTCTGACCCTGACCTCGACCCTGACCTTGACCCTGACCCTGACATCCACTCTGACCTCAGCTCTGACCTTGAGCTCCACCCTGACCTCCACCCTGACCTTGACCGCGACCCTGACCTTGACTCTGACCCTGAACTCCACCCTGACCTCTACCCTGACTCTAACCCCCACCCTGACCTTGACCCTGACCCTGACCTCCACCCTGACCTCCACCCTGACCTTGACCCTGACCCTGTCCTCCACCCTGACCTTGACGTCGACCCTGACCACCACCCTGACCTCCACCCCGAACCTGACCCCCAACCTGACCTCAACCCTGACCTTGACCCTGACCCTGACCTCGACCCTGACCTTGACCCTGACCCTGACCTACACTCTGACTTCCACCCTGACCTCCACCCTGACCCTGCCCCGCACCCTGACCTTGACCCTGACCCTGACAAACACCCTGACCTGACTCTGACCCTGACCACCACCCTGACCTTGACTCTGACGCTGACCTTGACCCTGACCTTGACCCTGACCCTGACCTCCACTCTGAACTCCACCCTGACCTTGAGCTCCACCCTGACCTCCACCCTGACCTTGACCGCGACTCTGACCTCCACCCTGACCTTGACTCTGACCCTGACCTCCACCCTGACCTCTACCCTGACTCTAACCCCCACCCTGACCTTGACCCTGAACCTGACCTCCACCCTGACCTGACTCTGACCCTGACCACCACCCTGACCTTGACTCTGACCCTAACCTCCACCCTGACCTTCACCGTGACCCTGACCTCCACCCTGACCTTGACCCTGACCTTGACCTGCACCCTGACCTCCGCCCTGACCTTGACCCCCACTCTGACCTTCACCCTGACCTTAACCTCCACCCTGACCTCCACCCTGACCCTGACCCCCACCCTGACCTCAACCCCGAACTTGACCCTGACCCTGACGTCTACCTTGACGTTGACCCTGACCCTGACCTCGACCCTGACCTTGACCCTGACCCTGACCTTTACTCCGACCTTCACCCTGACCTTGACCTCCACCCTGACCTCCGCCCTGACCTTGACGTGACCCTGACCGCCACCCTGACCTTGTCCCTGACCCTGACCTCTACTCTGACCTGCAACCTGACCTTGACCTCTACCCTGACCTTGTCCGTGACCCTGACCTCGACTCTGACACTGACCCCCACCCTGACCTCGACCCCGAACTTGACCCTGACCCTGACGTCTACCTTGACCTTGACCCTGACCCTGACCTCCACTCTGACCTTGACCCTGACCCTGACCTCCACCCTGACCTCGACTCTGACCCTGTCCTCCACCCTGACCTGACCTCCACCCTGACCTCCACCCTGACCTTGACCCTGACCCTGTCCTCCACCCTGACCTTGACGTCGAGCCTGACCTCCACCCTGACCTCCACCCCGAACCTGACCCTCACCCTGACTTCAACCCTGACCTTGACCTGCACCCTGACCTCCACCCTGACCTTTACCTCCACTCTGACCGTTACCCTGACCTTGACCCTGACCCTGACCTCCACCCTGACCTTGACTCTGACACTGACCTCAACCCTGACCTTGACTCTGACCCTGACCTTCACCCTGACCTCCACCATGACTCCAACCCCCACCCTGACCTTGACCCTGACCCGGACCTACACCATGACCTCACTCTGACCCTGACCACCAGCCTGACCTTGACTCTGACCCTGACCTTCACCCTGACCTTGACTTTGACCCTGACCTCCACCCTGACCTTGACTCTGACCCTGACTTCCACCCTGACCTCAACCCTGACCCTGACCCCCACCCTAACCTCGACCCTGACCTCGACCCTGACCCTGACCTCCACCCTGACCTTGACTCTGACACTGACCTCCACCCTGACCTTGACTCTGACCCTGACCTTCACCCTGACCTCCACCCTGACTCTAACCCCCACCCTGACCTTGACCCTGACCCTGACCTACACCCTGACCTGACTCTGACCCTGACCACCACCCTGACCTTGACTCTGACGCTGACCTCGACCCTGACCTTGACCCTGACCCTGACCTCCACTCTGACCTCCACCCTGACCGTGAGCTCCACCCTGACCTCCACCCTGACCTTCACCGCGACTCTGACCTCCACCCTGAGCTTGACTCTGACCCTGACCTCCACCCTGACCTCTACCCTGACTCTAACTACCACCCTGACCTTGACCCTGACCCTGACCTCGACCCTGACCTGACTCTGACCTTGACCACCACCCTGACCTTGACTCTGACCCTAACCTCCACCCTGACCTTCACCCTGACCCTGACCTCCACCCTGACCTTGACCCTGACCTGGACCTGCACCCTGACCTCCACCCTGACCTTGACCCCCACTCTGACCTTCACCCTGGCCTTGACCTCCACCCTGACCTCCACCCTTACCCTGACCCCCACCCTGACCTCAACCCCGAACTTGACCCTGACCCTGACGTCTACCTTGACCTTGACCCTGACCCTGACCTCGACCCTGACCTTGACCCTGACCCTGACGTTCAGCCTGACCTTGACTTTGACCCTGACCTCCACCCTGACCTTGACTGTGACCCTGACCTCTACCCTGACCTTGACCTCCACCCTGACCCCTACCCTGACCTTGACCCCGACCCTGACCTCCACCCTGACCATGACCCTGACCCTGACCTCCACCCTGACCTCCACCCTGACCTTGACCTAGACCCTGACGTTCAGCCTGACCTTGACTTTGACCCTGACCTCCACCCTGACCTTGACTTTGACCGTGACCTCCACCCTGACCTTGACCCTGACACTGACCTTGACCCTGACCTTGACCCTAACCCTGACGTTCAGCCTGACCTTGACTTTGACCCTGACCTCCACCCTGACCTTGACCCTGACACTGACCTTGACCCTAACCTTGACCCTGACCCTGACGTTCAGCCTGACCTTGACTTTGACCCTGACCTTCACCCTGACCTTGACTGTGACCCTGACCTCTACCCTGACCTTGACCTCCACCCTGACCCCTACCCTGACCTTGACCCCGACCCTGTCCTCCACCCTGACCATGACCCTGACCCTGACCTCCACCCTGACCTCGACCCTGACCTTGACCCTGACCCTGACCTCCACCCTGACCTTGACTCTGACACTGACCTCCACCCTGACCTTGACTCTGACCCTGACCTCCACCCTGACCTCCACCCTGACTCTAACCCCTACCCTGACCTTGACCCTGACCCTGACCTACACCCTGACCTGACTCTGACCGTGACCACCACCCTGACCTTGACTCTGACCCTGACCTCGACCCTGACCTTGACCCTGACCCTGACCTCCACCCTGACCTCCACCCTGACCTTGACTGTGACCCTGACCTCCACCCTGACCTTTACCCCGACCTTGACCCTGACCCTGACCTCCACCCTGACGTGACGTTGATTCTGACCTCCACCCTGACCTTGACTCTGACCCTGCCCTCGACCCTGACCTTGACTGTGACCATGACCGTGACCCTGACCTCTACCCTGACCGTGACCTTGACCCTGACCTCCACCCTGACCTTGACTGTGACCCTGACCTCCACCCTGACCTTGACTTTGACCCTGACCTCCAACCTGACCTTGACTGTGAACCTGACCTCCACCCTGACCTTGACTTTGACCCTGACCTCCACCCTGACCTTGACCCTGACCCTGACCTCCACCCTGACCTCCATCCTGACCTTGACCCGGACCCTGACCTCCACGCTGACCGTGACCTTGACCCTGACCTCAACCCTGACCTTGACCCTGACCCTGACCTCCTCCCTGACCTCCACCCTGACCTTGACGCCGACCCTGACCTCCACCCTGACGTGACGTTGACCCTGACCTCTACCCTGACCTTGACCCTGACCCTGACCTCCACCCTGAACTCCACCCTGACCTTGACCCTGACCCTGACCTCCACCCTGACCTTGACCTTGACCCTGACGTTCAGCCTGACCTTGACTTTGACCCTGACATCCACCCTGACCTTGACCCTGACCCTGACCTCCACGCTTACCTTGACCTTGACCCTGACCTCCACCCTGACCTTGACCCTGACCCTGACCTCCTCCCTGACCTCCACCCTGACCTTGACTCTGACCCTGACCTCCACCCTGACCTTGACCCTGACCCTGACCTCCACCCTGACCTTGACCCGGACCCTGACCTCCACCCTGACCTTGACTCTGACCGTGACCTCCACCCTGACCTTGACTCTGACCCTGAAATCCACCCTGACCTTGACCCTGACCCTGACCTCCACCCTGACCTTGACTCTGACCCTAAACTCCACCCTGACCTTGACCCTGACCCTGACCTTCACCCTGACCGTGACCTTGACCCTGACCTTCACCCTGACCTTGACCCTAACCCTGACCTCCACCCTGACCGTGACCTTGACCCTGACTTCCAACCTGACCTTGACTCTGACGCTGACCTCGACCTTGACCTTGACTGTGACCCTGACCTTGACCCTGACCTTGACCCTGACCTTGACTGTGACCATGACCGTGACCCTGACCTCTACCCTGACCGTGACCTTGACCCTGACCTCCACCCTGACCTTGACTGTGACCCTGACCTCCACCCTGACCTTGACTTTGACCCTGACCTCCACCCTGACCTTGACTGTGAACCTGACCTCCACCCTGACCTTGACTTTGACCCTGACCTCCACCCTGACCTTGACCCTGACCCTGACCTCCACCCTGACCTCCATCCTGACCTTGACCCGGACCCTGACCTCCACGCTGACCTTGACCTTGACCCTGACCTCAACCCTGACCTTGACCCTGACCCTGACCTCCTCCCTGACCTCCACCCTGACCTTGACGCCGACCCTGACCTCCACCCTGACGTGACGTTGACCCTGACCTCTACCCTGACCTTGACCCTGACCCTGACCTCCACCCTGAACTCCACCCTGACCTTGACCCTGACCCTGACCTCCACCCTGACCTTGACCTTGACCCTGACGTTCAGCCTGACCTTGACTTTGACCCTGACATCCACCCTGACCTTGACCCTGACCCTGACCTCCACGCTTACGTTGACCTTGACCCTGACCTCCACCCTGACCTTGACCCTGACCCTGACCTCCTCCCTGACCTCCACCCTGACCTTGACCCTGACCCTGACCTTCACCCTGACCGTGACCTTGACCCTGACCTTCACCCTGACCTTGACCCTAACCCTGACCTCCACCCTGACCGTGACCTTGACCCTGACTTCCAACCTGACCTTGACTCTGACGCTGACCTCGACCTTGACCTTGACTGTGACCCTGACCTTGACCCTGACCTTGACCCTGACCTTGACTGTGACCATGACCGTGACCCTGACCTCTACCCTGACCGTGACCTTGACCCTGACCTCCACCCTGACCTTGACTGTGACCCTGACCTCCACCCTGACCTTGACTTTGACCCTGACCTCCACCCTGACCTTGACTGTGAACCTGACCTCCACCCTGACCTTGACTTTGACCCTGACCTCCACCCTGACCTTGACCCTGACCCTGACCTCCACCCTGACCTCCATCCTGACCTTGACCCGGACCCTGACCTCCACGCTGACCTTGACCTTGACCCTGACCTCAACCCTGACCTTGACCCTGACCCTGACCTCCTCCCTGACCTCCACCCTGACCTTGACGCCGACCCTGACCTCCACCCTGACGTGACGTTGACCCTGACCTCTACCCTGACCTTGACCCTGACCCTGACCTCCACCCTGAACTCCACCCTGACCTTGACCCTGACCCTGACCTCCACCCTGACCTTGACCTTGACCCTGACGTTCAGCCTGACCTTGACTTTGACCCTGACATCCACCCTGACCTTGACCCTGACCCTGACCTCCACGCTTACCTTGACCTTGACCCTGACCTCCACCCTGACCTTGACCCTGACCCTGACCTCCTCCCTGACCTCCACCCTGACCTTGACTCTGACCCTGACCTCCACCCTGACCTTGACCCTGACCCTGACCTCCACCCTGACCTTGACCCGGACCCTGACCTCCACCCTGACCTTGACTCTGACCGTGACCTCCACCCTGACCTTGACTCTGACCCTGAAATCCACCCTGACCTTGACCCTGACCCTGACCTCCACCCTGACCTTGACTCTGACCCTAAACTCCACCCTGACCTTGACCCTGACCCTGACCTTCACCCTGACCGTGACCTTGACCCTGACCTTCACCCTGACCTTGACCCTAACCCTGACCTCCACCCTGACCGTGACCTTGACCCTGACTTCCAACCTGACCTTGACTCTGACGCTGACCTCGACCTTGACCTTGACTGTGACCCTGACCTTGACCCTGACCTTGACCCTGACCCTGATCTCGTCCCTGACCTTGACCTCCACCCTGACCTCCACCCTGACCTTGACCCTGACCCTGACCTTCACCCCGACCTTGACCTTGACCCTGACCGTCAGCCTGACCTTGACTTCGACCCTGACCTCCACCCTGACCTTGACCCTGACCCTGACCTTCACCCTGACCTTGACCCCGACCCTGACCTCCACCCTGACGTGACGTTGATTCTGACCTCCACCCTGACCTTGACTCTGACCCTGACCTCGACCCTGACCTAGACTGTGACCCTGACCTTGATCCTGACCTCCACCCTGACCGTGACCTTGACTCTGACCTTCACCCTGACCTTGACTCTGACCCTGAACTCCACCCTGACCTTGACCCTGACCCTGACCTCCACCCTGACCTCCACCCTGACCTTGACTCTGACCCTGACCTCCACCCTGACCTTGACCCTGACCCTGACCTCCACCCTGACCTTGACTCTGACCCTGACCTCCACCCTGACCTTGACCTCCACTCTCACCTTCACCCTGACCTTGACCTCGACCCTGACCTCCACCCTGACCCTGACCCCCACCCTGACCTCGACCCTGACTTTGACCCTGACCCTGACCTCCACCCTGACCTTGACTCTGACACTGACCTTCGCCCTGACCTTGACTCTGACCCTGACCTCCACCCTGACCTTGACTCTGACTCTGACCTCCACCCCGACCTTGACCCTGACCCTAAACTCCACCCTGACCTTGACCCTGACCCTGACCTTCACCCTGACCGTGACCTTGACCCTGACCTTCACCCTGACCTTGACCCTTACCCTGACCTCCACCCTGACCGTGACCTTGACCTTGACTTACAACCTGACCTTGACTCTGACGCTGACCTCGACCCTGACCTTGACTGTGACCCTGACCTTGACCCTGACCTTGACCCTGACCCTGATCTCGTCCCTGACCTTGACCTCCACCCTGACCTCCACCCTGACCTTGACCCTGACCCTGACCTTCACCCCGACCTTGACCTTGACCCTGACCTTCAGCCTGACCTTGACTTCGACCCTGACCTCCACCCTGACCTTGACCCTGACCCTGACCTTCACCCTGACCTTGACCCCGACCCTGACCTCCACCCTGACGTGACGTTGATTCTGACCTCCACCCTGACCTTGACTCTGACCCTGACCTCGACCCTGACCTAGACTGTGACCCTGACCTTGACCCTGACCTCCACCCTGACCGTGACCTTGACTCTGACCTCCACCCTGACCTTGACTGTGACCCTGACCTCCACCCTGACCTTGACTTTGACCCTGACCTCCACCCTGACCTTGACCCTGACCCTGACCGTCACCCTTAGCTTGACCCTGACCCTGACCTTCACCCTGGCCTTGACCCTGACTATGACCTCCACCCTTAGCTTGACCCTGACCCTGACCTTCACCCTGGCCTTGACCCTGACCCTGACCTCCACCCTGGCCTTGACCCCTACCCTGACCTCCACCCTGACCTTGACCCTGACCCTGACCTTCACCCTGACCTTGACCCAGACGCTGACCTCTACCCTGACCTCCACCCTGACCTTGACTGTGACCCTGGCCTCTACTTAGACCGTGACCTCCACCCTGATCTCCACCCTGACCTTGACCCTGACGCTGAACTCCACCCTGACCTTGACCCTGACCCTGAGCTCCACCCTGACCTTGACTCTGACCCTGAACTCCACCCTGACCTTGACCCTGACCCTGACCTCTACCCTGACCTCCACCCTGACCTTGACTCTGACCCTGACCTCCACCCTGACCTTGACCCTGACCCTGACCTCCACTCTGACCTTCACCCTGACCTTGACCTTCACCCTGACCTCCACCCTGACCCTGACCCCCACCCTGACCTCGACCCTGACCTTGACCCTGACCCTGACCTCCACCCTGACCTTGACTCTGACACTGACCTCCACCCTGACCTTGACTCTGACCCTGATCTCCACCCTGACCTCCACCCTGACTCTAACCCCTACCCTGACCTTGACCCTGACCCTGACCTACACCCTGACCTGACTCTGAGCCTGACCACCACTCTGACCTTGACTTTGACCCTAACCTCCATCCTGACCTTCACCCTGACCCTGACCTCCACCCTGACCTCCACCCTGACCTTGAGCTTCACCCTGACCTCCACCCTGACCTTGACCTCCACTCTGACCTTCACCCTGACCTTGACCTCGACCCTGACCTCCACCCTGACCCTGACCCCCACCCTGACCTCGACCCTGACTTTGACCCTGACCCTGACCTCCACCCTGACCTTGACTCTGACACTGACCTCCACCCTGACCTTGACTCTGACCTTGACCTCCACCCTGACCTCTACCCTGACTCCAACCCCCACCCTGACCTTGACCCTGACCCTGAGCTACACCCTGACCTGACTCTGACCCTGACCACCACCCTGACCTTGACTCTGACCCTGACCTCGACCCTGACCTTGACCCTGACCCTGACCTCCACCCTGACCTCCACCCTGACCTTGACCCGGACCCTGACCTCCACTCTGATCTTGACCCTGACCCTGACCTCCACCCTGACCTTGACCCTAACCCCCACCTCCACCCTGACCTTGACCTTGACCCTGACGTTCAGCCTGACCTTGACTTTGACCTTGACCTCCACCCTGACCTTGACCCTGACCCTGACCTCCACGCTGAGCTTGACCTTGACCCTGACTTCCACCCTGACCTTGACCCTGACCCTGACCAACTCCCTGACCTCCACCCTGACCTTGACTCTGACCCTGACCTCCACCCTGACTTTGACCCTGACCCTGACCTCCACCCTGACCTTGACCTTGACCCTGACGTTCAGCCTGACCTTGACTTTGACCCTGACCTCCACCCTGACCTTGACCCTGACCGTGACCTTCACCCTGACCTTGACCCAGACGCTGACCTCCACCCTGACCTCCACCCTGACCTTGACTGTGACCCTGGCCTCTACTTAGACCGTGACCTCCACCCTGACCTCCACCCTGACCTTGACCCTGACGCTGAACTCTACCCTGACCTTGACCCTGACCCTGACCTCCACCCTGAGCTTGACTCTGACCCTGAACTCCACCCTGACCTTGACCCTGACCCTGACCTCCACCCTGAACTCCACCCTGACCTTGACCCTGACACTGACCTCCACCCTGACCTTGACCTTGACCCTGACGTTCAGCCTGACCTTGACTTTGACCCTGACATCCACCCTGACCTTGACCCTGACCCTGACCTCCACGCTGACCTTGACCTTGACCCTGACCTCCACCCTGACCTTGACCCTGACCCTGACCTCCTCCCTGACCTCCACCCTGACCTTGACTCTGACCCTGACCTCCACCCTGACCTTGACCCTGACCCTGACCTCCACCCTGACCTTGACCCGGACCCTGACCTCCACCCTGACCTTGACTCTGACCGTGACCTCCACCCTGACCTTGACTCTGACCCTGACCTCCACCCTGACCTTGACCCTGACCCTGACCTCCACCCTGACCTTGACTCTGACCCTGAAGTCCACCCTGACCTTGACCCTGACCCTGACCTTCACCCTGACCGTGACCTTGACCCTGACCTTCACCCTGACCTTGACCCTAACCCTGACCTCCACCCTGACCGTGACCTTGACCCTGACTTCCAACCTGACCTTGACTCTGACGCTGACCTCGACCCTGACCTTGACTGTGACCCTGACCTTGACCCTGACCTTGACCCTGACCCTGATCTCGTCCCTGACCTTGACCTCCACCCTGACCTCCACCCTGACCTTGACCCTGACCCTGACCTTCACCCCGACCTTGACCTTGACCCTGACCTTCAGCCTGACCTTGACTTCGACCCTGACCTCCACCCTGACCTTGACCCTGACCCTGACCTTCACCCTGACCTTGACCCCGACCCTGACCTCCACCCTGACGTGACGTTGATTCTGACCTCCACCCTGACCTTGACTCTGACCCTGACCTCGACCCTGACCTAGACTGTGACCCTGACCTTGACCCTGACCTCCACCCTGACCGTGACCTTGACTCTGACCTCCACCCTGACCTTGACTGTGACCCTGACCTCCACCCTGACCTTGACTTTGACCCTTACCTCCACCCTGACCTTGACCCTGACCCTGACCTTCACCCTTAGCTTGACCCTGACCCTGACCTTCACCCTGGCCTTGACCCTGACCATGACCTCCACCCTTAGCTTGACCCTGACCCTGACCTTCACCCTGGCCTTGACCCTGACCCTGACCTCCACCCTGGCCTTGACCCCTACCCTGACCTCCACCCTGACCTTGTCCCTGACCCTGACCTTCACCCTGACCTTGACCCAGACGCTGGCCTCTACCCTGACCTCCACCCTGACCTTGACTGTGACCCTGGCCTCTACTTAGACCGTGACCTCCACCCTGATCTCCACCCTGACCTTGACCCTGACGCTGAACTCCACCCTGACCTTGACCCTGACCCTGACGTCCACCCTGACCTTGACTCTGACCCTGAACTCCACCCTGACCTTGACCCTGACCCTGACCTCCACCCTGACCTCCACCCTGACCTTGACTCTGACCCTGACCTCCACCCTGACCTTGACCCTGACCTTGACCTCCACCCTGACCTTGACTGCGACCATGACCTCCACCCTGACCTTGACTTTCACCCTGACCTCCACCCTGACCTTGACCCTGACCCTGACCTCCACCCTGACCTCCACCCTGACCTTGACCCGGACCCTGACCTCCACTCTGATCTTGACCCTGACCCTGACCTCCACCCTGACCTTGACCCTAACCCCCACCTCCACCCTGACCTTGACCTTGACCCTGACGTTCAGCCTGACCTTGACTTTGACCTTGACCTCCACCCTGACCTTGACCCTGACCCTGACCTCCACGCTGACCTTGACCTTGACCCTGACCTCCACCCTGACCTTGACCCTGACCCTGACCAACTCCCTGACCTCCACCCTGACCTTGACTCTGACCCTGACCTCCACCCTGACTTTGACCCTGACCCTGACCTCCACCCTGACCTTGACCTTGACCCTGACGTTCAGCCTGACCTTGACTTTGACCCTGACCTCCACCCTGACCTTGACCCTGACCGTGACCTTCACCCTGACCTTGACCCAGACGCTGACCTCGACCCTGACCTCCACCCTGACCTTGACTGTGACCCTGGCCTCTACTTAGACCGTGACCTCCACCCTGACCTCCACCCTGACCTTGACCCTGACGCTGACCTCCACCCTGACCTTGACCCCGACCCTGACCTCCTCCCTGACCTCCACCCTGACCTTGACTCTGACACTGACCTCCACCCTGACCTTGACTTTGACCCTGACCTCCACCCTGACCTCTACCCTGACTCCAACCCCCACCCTGACCTTGACCCTGACCCTGAGCTACACCCTGACCTGACTCTGACCCTGACCACCACCCTGACCTTGACTCTGACCCTGACCTCGACCCTGACCTTGACCCTGACCCTGACCTCCACCCTGACCTCCACCCTGACCTTGACTCTGACCCTGACCTCCACCCTGACCTTTACCCCGACCTTGACCCCGACCCTGACCTCCACCCTGACGTGACGTTGATTCTGACCTCCACCCTGACCTTGACTCTGACCCTGCCCTCGACCCTGACCTTGACTGTGACCATGACCGTGACCCTGACCTCTACTCTGACCGTGACCTTGACCCTGACCTCCACCCTGACCTTGACTGTGACCCTGACCTCCACCCTGACCTTGACTTTGACCCTGACCTCCACCCTGACCTTGACTGTGAACCTGACCTCCACCCTGACCTTGACTTTGACCCTGACCTCCACCCTGACCTTGACTCTGACCCTGACCTCCACCCTGACCTCCACCCTGACTCTAACCCCCACCCTGACCTTGACCCTGACCCTGACCTACACCCTGACCTGACTCTGACCCTGAACACCACCCTGACCTTGACTCTGACCCTGACCTCGACCCTGACCTTGACTCTGACCCTGACCTCCACCCTGACCTTGACTTTGACACTGACCCCCACCCTGACCTTGACTCTGACCCTGACCTCCACCCTGACCTCCACCCTGACTCTAACCCCCACCCTGACCTTGACCCTGAACCTGACTCTGACCCTGACCACCACCCTGACCTTGACTCTGACCCTAACCTCCATCCTGACCTTCACCCAGACCCTGACCTTTACCCTGACCTTGACCCTGACCTTAACCTCCACTCTGACCGTCACCCTGCCCTTGACGTCGACACTGACCTCCACCCTGACCTTGACTCTGACCCTGACCTCCACTCTGACCTCTACCCTGACTCCAACCCCCACCCTGACCTTTACCCTGACCTTGACCCTGACTTTGACCTGCACCCTGACCTCCACCCTGACCTTGACCTCCACTCTGACCTTCACCCTGACCTTGACCTTCACCCTGACCTCCACCCTGACCCTGACCCCCACCCTGACCTCGACCCTGACCTTGACCCTGACCCTGACCTCCACCCTGACCTTGACTCTGACACTGACCTCCACCCTGACCTTGACTCTGACCCTGATCTCCACCCTGACCTCCACCCTGACTCTAACCCCTACCCTGACCTTGACCCTGACCCTGACCTACACCCTGACCTGACTCTGAGCCTGACCACCACTCTGACCTTGACTTTGACCCTAACCTCCATCCTGACCTTCACCCTGACCCTGACCTCCACCCTGACCTCCACCCTGACCTTGAGCTTCACCCTGACCTCCACCCTGACCTTGACCTCCACTCTGACCTTCACCCTGACCTTGACCTCGACCCTGACCTCCACCCTGACCCTGACCCCCACCCTGACCTCGACCCTGACTTTGACCCTGACCCTGACCTCCACCCTGACCTTGACTCTGACACTGACCTCCACCCTGACCTTGACTCTGACCCTGACCTCCACCCTGACCTCTACCCTGACTCCAACCCCCACCCTGACCTTGACCCTGACCCTGAGCTACACCCTGACCTGACTCTGACCCTGACCACCACCCTGACCTTGACTCTGACCCTGACCTCGACCCTGACCTTGACCCTGACCCTGACCTCCACCCTGACCTCCACCCTGACCTTGACCCGGACCCTGACCTCCACTCTGATCTTGACCCTGACCCTGACCTCCACCCTGACCTTGACCCTAACCCCCACCTCTACCCTGACCTTGACCTTGACCCTGACGTTCAGCCTGACCTTGACTTTGACCTTGACCTCCACCCTGACCTTGACCCTGACCCTGACCTCCACGCTGAGCTTGACCTTGACCCTGACTTCCACCCTGACCTTGACCCTGACCCTGACCAACTCCCTGACCTCCACCCTGACCTTGACTCTGACCCTGACCTCCACCCTGACTTTGACCCTGACCCTGACCTCCACCCTGACCTTGACCTTGACCCTGACGTTCAGCCTGACCTTGACTTTGACCCTGACCTCCACCCTGACCTTGACCCTGACCGTGACCTTCACCCTGACCTTGACCCAGACGCTGACCTCCACCCTGACCTCCACCCTGACCTTGACTGTGACCCTGGCCTCTACTTAGACCGTGACCTCCACCCTGACCTCCACCCTGACCTTGACCCTGACGCTGAACTCCACCCTGACCTTGACCCTGACCCTGACCTCCACCCTGAGCTTGACTCTGACCCTGAACTCCACCCTGACCTTGACCCTGACCCTGACCCCCACCCTGAACTCCACCCTGACCTTGACCCTGACACTGACCTCCACCCTGACCTTGACCTTGACCCTGACGTTCAGCCTGACCTTGACTTTGACCCTGACATCCACCCTGACCTTGACCCTGACCCTGACCTCCACGCTGACCTTGACCTTGACCCTGACCTCCACCCTGACCTTGACCCTGACCCTGACCTCCTCCCTGACCTCCACCCTGACCTTGACTCTGACCCTGACCTCCACCCTGACCTTGACCCTGACCCTGACCTCCACCCTGACCTTGACCCGGACCCTGACCTCCACCCTGACCTTGACTCTGACCGTGACCTCCACCCTGACCTTGACTCTGACCCTGACCTCCACCCTGACCTTGACCCTGACCCTGACCTCCACCCTGACCTTGACTCTGACCCTGAAGTCCACCCTGACCTTGACCCTGACCCTGACCTTCACCCTGACCGTGACCTTGACCCTGACCTTCACCCTGACCTTGACCCTAACCCTGACCTCCACCCTGACCGTGACCTTGACCCTGACTTCCAACCTGACCTTGACTCTGACGCTGACCTCGACCCTGACCTTGACTGTGACCCTGACCTTGACCCTGACCTTGACCCTGACCCTGATCTCGTCCCTGACCTTGACCTCCACCCTGACCTCCACCCTGACCTTGACCCTGACCCTGACCTTCACCCCGACCTTGACCTTGACCCTGACCTTCAGCCTGACCTTGACTTCGACCCTGACCTCCACCCTGACCTTGACCCTGACCCTGACCTTCACCCTGACCTTGACTGTGACCCTGACCTCCACCCTGACCTTGACTTTGACCCTGACCTCCACCCTGACCTTGACCCTGACCCTGACCTTCACCCTTAGCTTGACCCTGACCCTGACCTTCACCCTGGCCTTGACCCTGACCATGACCTCCACCCTTAGCTTGACCCTGACCCTGACCTTCACCCTGGCCTTGACCCTGACCCTGACCTCCACCCTGGCCTTGACCCCTACCCTGACCTCCACCCTGACCTTGTCCCTGACCCTGACCTTCACCCTGACCTTGACCCAGACGCTGACCTCTACCCTGACCTCCACCCTGACCTTGACTGTGACCCTGGCCTCTACTTAGACCGTGACCTCCACCCTGATCTCCACCCTGACCTTGACCCTGACGCTGAACTCCACCCTGACCTTGACCCTGACCCTGACCTCCACCCTGACCTTGACTCTGACCCTGAACTCCACCCTGACCTTGACCCTGACCCTGACCTCCACCCTGACCTCCACCCTGACCTTGACTCTGACCCTGACCTCCACCCTGACCTTGACCCTGACCTTGACCTCCACCCTGACCTTGACTGCGACCATGACCTCCACCCTGACCTTGACTTTCACCCTGACCTCCACCCTGACCTTGACCCTGACCCTGACCTCCACCCTGACCTCCACCCTGACCTTGACCCGGACCCTGACCTCCACTCTGATCTTGACCCTGACCCTGACCTCCACCCTGACCTTGACCCTAACCCCCACCTCCACCCTGACCTTGACCTTGACCCTGACGTTCAGCCTGACCTTGACTTTGACCTTGACCTCCACCCTGACCTTGACCCTGACCCTGACCTCCACGCTGACCTTGACCTTGACCCTGACCTCCACCCTGACCTTGACCCTGACCCTGACCAACTCCCTGACCTCCACCCTGACCTTGACTCTGACCCTGACCTCCACCCTGACTTTGACCCTGACCCTGACCTCCACCCTGACCTTGACCTTGACCCTGACGTTCAGCCTGACCTTGACTTTGACCCTGACCTCCACCCTGACCTTGACCCTGACCGTGACCTTCACCCTGACCTTGACCCAGACGCTGACCTCGACCCTGACCTCCACCCTGACCTTGACTGTGACCCTGGCCTCTACTTAGACCGTGACCTCCACCCTGACCTCCACCCTGACCTTGACCCTGACGCTGACCTCCACCCTGACCTTGACCCTGACCCTGACCTCCTCCCTGACCTCCACCCTGACCTTGACTCTGACACTGACCTCCACCCTGACCTTGACTCTGACCCTGACCTCCACCCTGACCTCTACCCTGACTCCAACCCCCACCCTGACCTTGACCCTGACCCTGAGCTACACCCTGACCTGACTCTGACCCTGACCACCACCCTGACCTTGACTCTGACCCTGACCTCGACCCTGACCTTGACCCTGACCCTGACCTCCACCCTGACCTCCACCCTGACCTTGACTCTGACCCTGACCTCCACCCTGACCTTTACCCCGACCTTGACCCCGACCCTGACCTCCACCCTGACGTGACGTTGATTCTGACCTCCACCCTGACCTTGACTCTGACCCTGCCCTCGACCCTGACCTTGACTGTGACCATGACCGTGACCCTGACCTCTACTCTGACCGTGACCTTGACCCTGACCTCCACCCTGACCTTGACTGTGACCCTGACCTCCACCCTGACCTTGACTTTGACCCTGACCTCCACCCTGACCTTGACTGTGAACCTGACCTCCACCCTGACCTTGACTTTGACCCTGACCTCCACCCTGACCTTGACTCTGACCCTGACCTCCACCCTGACCTCCACCCTGACTCTAACCCCCACCCTGACCTTGACCCTGACCCTGACCTACACCCTGACCTGACTCTGACCCTGAACACCACCCTGACCTTGACTCTGACCCTGACCTCGACCCTGACCTTGACCCTGACCCTGACATCCACTCTGACCTCAGCTCTGACCTTGAGCTCCACCCTGACCTCCACCCTGACCTTGACCGCGACCCTGACCTTGACTCTGACCCTGAACTCCACCCTGACCTCTACCCTGACTCTAACCCCCACCCTGACCTTGACCCTGACCCTGACCTCCACCCTGACCTCCACCCTGACCTTGACCCTGACCCTGTCCTCCACCCTGACCTTGACGTCGACCCTGACCACCACCCTGACCTCCACCCCGAACCTGACCCCCAACCTGACCTCAACCCTGACCTTGACCCTGACCCTGACCTCGACCCTGACCTTGACCCTGACCCTGACCTACACTCTGACTTCCACCCTGACCTCCACCCTGACCCTGCCCCGCACCCTGACCTTGACCCTGACCCTGACAAACACCCTGACCTGACTCTGACCCTGACCACCACCCTGACCTTGACTCTGACGCTGACCTTGACCCTGACCTTGACCCTGACCCTGACCTCCACTCTGACCTCCACCCTGACCTTGAGCTCCACCCTGACCTCCACCCTGACCTTGACCGCGACTCTGACCTCCACCCTGACCTTGACTCTGACCCTGACCTCCACCCTGACCTCTACCCTGACTCTAACCCCCACCCTGACCTTGACCCTGAACCTGACGTCCACCCTGACCTGACTCTGACCCTGACCACCACCCTGACCTTGACTCTGACCCTAACCTCCACCCTGACCTTCACCGTGACCCTGACCTCCACCCTGACCTTGACCCTGACCTTGACCTGCACCCTGACCTCCGCCCTGACCTTGACCCCCACTCTGACCTTCACCCTGACCTTAACCTCCACCCTGACCTCCACCCTGACCCTGACCCCCACCCTGACCTCAACCCCGAACTTGACCCTGACCCTGACGTCTACCTTGACGTTGACCCTGACCCTGACCTCGACCCTGACCTTGACCCTGACCCTGACCTTTACTCCGACCTTCACCCTGACCTTGACCTCCACCCTGACCTCCGCCCTGACCTTGACGTGACCCTGACCGCCACCCTGACCTTGTCCCTGACCCTGACCTCTACTCTGACCTGCAACCTGACCTTGACCTCTACCCTGACCTTGTCCGTGACCCTGACCTCGACTCTGACACTGACCCCCACCCTGACCTCGACCCCGAACTTGACCCTGACCCTGACGTCTACCTTGACCTTGACCCTGACCCTGACCTCCACTCTGACCTTGACCCTGACCCTGACCTCCACCCTGACCTCGACTCTGACCCTGTCCTCCACCCTGACCTGACCTCCACCCTGACCTCCACCCTGACCTTGACCCTGACCCTGTCCTCCACCCTGACCTTGACGTCGAGCCTGACCTCCACCCTGACCTCCACCCCGAACCTGACCCTCACCCTGACTTCAACCCTGACCTTGACCTGCACCCTGACCTCCACCCTGACCTTTACCTCCACTCTGACCGTTACCCTGACCTTGACCCTGACCCTGACCTCCACCCTGACCTTGACTCTGACACTGACCTCAACCCTGACCTTGACTCTGACCCTGACCTTCACCCTGACCTCCACCATGACTCCAACCCCCACCCTGACCTTGACCCTGACCCGGACCTACACCATGACCTCACTCTGACCCTGACCACCAGCCTGACCTTGACTCTGACCCTGACCTTCACCCTGACCTTGACTTTGACCCTGACCTCCACCCTGACCTTGACTCTGACCCTGACTTCCACCCTGACCTCAACCCTGACCCTGACCCCCACCCTAACCTCGACCCTGACCTCGACCCTGACCCTGACCTCCACCCTGACCTTGACTCTGACACTGACCTCCACCCTGACCTTGACTCTGACCCTGACCTTCACCCTGACCTCCACCCTGACTCTAACCCCCACCCTGACCTTGACCCTGACCCTGACCTACACCCTGACCTGACTCTGACCCTGACCACCACCCTGACCTTGACTCTGACGCTGACCTCGACCCTGACCTTGACCCTGACCCTGACCTCCACTCTGACCTCCACCCTGACCGTGAGCTCCACCCTGACCTCCACCCTGACCTTCACCGCGACTCTGACCTCCACCCTGAGCTTGACTCTGACCCTGACCTCCACCCTGACCTCTACCCTGACTCTAACTACCACCCTGACCTTGACCCTGACCCTGACCTCGACCCTGACCTGACTCTGACCTTGACCACCACCCTGACCTTGACTCTGACCCTAACCTCCACCCTGACCTTCACCCTGACCCTGACCTCCACCCTGACCTTGACCCTGACCTGGACCTGCACCCTGACCTCCACCCTGACCTTGACCCCCACTCTGACCTTCACCCTGGCCTTGACCTCCACCCTGACCTCCACCCTTACCCTGACCCCCACCCTGACCTCAACCCCGAACTTGACCCTGACCCTGACGTCTACCTTGACCTTGACCCTGACCCTGACCTCGACCCTGACCTTGACCCTGACCCTGACGTTCAGCCTGACCTTGACTTTGACCCTGACCTCCACCCTGACCTTGACTGTGACCCTGACCTCTACCCTGACCTTGACCTCCACCCTGACCCCTACCCTGACCTTGACCCCGACCCTGACCTCCACCCTGACCATGACCCTGACCCTGACCTCCACCCTGACCTCCACCCTGACCTTGACCTAGACCCTGACGTTCAGCCTGACCTTGACTTTGACCCTGACCTCCACCCTGACCTTGACTTTGACCGTGACCTCCACCCTGACCTTGACCCTGACACTGACCTTGACCCTGACCTTGACCCTAACCCTGACGTTCAGCCTGACCTTGACTTTGACCCTGACCTCCACCCTGACCTTGACCCTGACACTGACCTTGACCCTAACCTTGACCCTGACCCTGACGATCAGCCTGACCTTGACTTTGACCCTGACCTTCACCCTGACCTTGACTGTGACCCTGACCTCTACCCTGACCTTGACCTCCACCCTGACCCCTACCCTGACCTTGACCCCGACCCTGTCCTCCACCCTGACCATGACCCTGACCCTGACCTCCACCCTGACCTCCACCCTGACCTTGACCTTGACCCTGACGTTCAGCCTGACCTTGACTTTGACCCTGACCTCCACCCTGACGTGACGTTGACCCTGACCTCTACCCTGACCTTGACTGTGACCCTGACCTCGACCCTGACCTTGACTGTGACCCTGACCTTGACCCTGACCTCCACCCTGACCTTGACCCTTACCCTGACCTCCACCCTGACACTGACCTTGACCCTGACCTTGACCCTGACCCTGACCTCCACCCTGACCTTGACTTTGACCCTGACCTCCACCCTGGCCTTGACCCTGACCCTGACCTCCACCCTGACCTTGACTGTGACCCTGACCTCCACCCTGACCTTGACTCTGACCCTGACCTCCACCCTGACCTTGACCCTGACCCTGACCTCCACCCTGACCTTGACTGTGACCCTGACCTATACTCTGACCTTGACCTCCACCCTGACCGCCACCCTGACCATGACCCTGACCCTTACCTCCACCCTGACCTTGACTGTGACCCTGACCTCCACCCTGACCTTGACCCTGTCCCTGACCTCCACCCTGACCTTGACTGTGACCCTGACCTCTACCCTGACCTTGAACTCCACCCTGACCCCTACCCTGACCTTGACCCCGACCCTGACCTCCACCCTGACCTTGACCCTGACCTTGACCCCGACCCTGACCTCTACCCTGACCTTGATCCGGACCCTGACCTCCACTCTGACCTTGACCCCGACCCTGACCTCCACCCTGACCTTGACCCCGACCCTGACCTCCACCCTGACTCTAACCCCCACCCTGACCTTGACTCTGACCCTGACCCCCACCCTGACCTGACTCTGACCCTGACCACCACCCTGACCATGACTCTGACCCTAACCTCCATCATGAACTTCACCCTGACCCTGACCTTCACCCTAACCTTGACCCTGACCTCCACCCTGACCTTGACCTTTACTCTGAGCTTCACCCTGACCCTGACCTTCACCCTGACCTCCACCCTGACCCTGACCCCCACCCTGACCTCGACCCTGACCTTGACCCTGACCCTGACCTCCACCCTGACCTCGACTCTGACCCTGTCCTCCACCCTGACCGTGACCTCCATCCTGACCTCCACCCTGACCCTGACCCACACCCTGACCTCGACCCTGACCTCGACCCTGACCCTGACCTCCACCCCGACCTGACTCTGACCCTGACCTCCACCTTGACCTTGACCCTGACCCTGACCCCCACCCTGACCTGACTCTGACCCTGACCACCACCCTGACCTTGACTCTGACCCTAACCTCCATCCTGACCTTCACTCTGACCCTGACCTCCACCCTGACCTTGACTCTGACTCTGACCTCCACCCTGACCTTGACCCTGACCCTGACCTCCAACCCAACCTCCACCCTGACCCTGATTGCCACCCTGACCTTGACCCTGACCCCGACCTCCACCCTGACCTTGACAGTGACCCTGACCTCCACCCTGACCTTCACCCTGACCTTCACCCTGACCCTGACCTCCACTCTGACCTCCACCCTGACCTTGAGCTCCACCCTGACCTTCACCCTGACCTTGACTCTGACACTGACCTCAACCCTGACCTTGACTCTGACCCTGACCTTCACCCTGACCTCCACCATGACTTCAACCCCCACCCTGACCTTGACCCTGACCCGGACCTACACCATGACCTCACTCTGACCCTGACCACCAGCCTGACCTTGACTCTGACCCTGACCTTCACCCTGACCTTGACTTTGACCCTGACCTCCACCCTGACCTTGACTCTGACCCTGACCTCCACCCTGACCTCAACCCTGACCCTGACCCCCACCCTGACCTCGACCCTGACCTCGACCCTGACCCTGACCTCCACCCTGACCTTGACTCTGACACTGACCTCCACCCTGACCTTGACTCTGACCCTGACCTTCACCCTAACCTCCACCCTGACTTTAAACCCCACCCTGACCTTGACCCTGACCCTGACCTACACCCTGACCTGACTCTGACCCTGACCACCACCCTGACCTTGACTCTGACGCTGACCACGACCCTGACCTTAACCCTGACCCTGACCTCCGCTCTGACCTCCACCCTGACCGTGAGCTCCACCCTGACCTCCACCCTGACCTTCACCGCGACTCTGACCTCCACCCTGAGCTTGACTCTGACCCTGACCTCCACCCTGACCTCTACCCTGACTCTAACCCCCACCCTGACCTTGACCCTGACCCTGACCTCTACCCTGACCTGACTCTGACCCTGACCACCTCCCTGACCTTGACTCTGACCCTAACCGCCACCCTGACCTTCACCCTGACCCTGACCTCCACCCTGACCTTGACCCTGACCTTGACCTGCACTCTGACCTCCACCCTGACCTTGACCCCCACTCTGACCTTCACCCTGACCTTGACATCCACCCTGACCTCCACCCTGACCCTGACCCCCACCCTGACCACAACCCCGAACTTGACCCTGACCCTGACGTCTACCTTGACCTTGACCCTGACCCTGACCTCGACCCTGACCTTGACCCTGACCCTGACCTTTACTCCGACCTCCACCCTGACCGTGAGCTCCACCCTGACCTCCACCCTGACCTTCACCGCGACTCTGACCTCCACCCTGAGCTTGACTCTGACCCTGACCTCCACCCTGACCTCTACCCTGACTCTAACCCCCACCCTGACCTTGACCCTAACCCTGACCTCCACCCTGACCTGACTCTGACCCTGACCGCCACCCTGACCTTGTCCCTGACCCTGACCTCTACTCTGACCTGCAACCTGACCTTGACCTCCACCCTGACCTTGTCCGTGACCCTGACCTTGACTCTGACCCTGACCCTGACCCTGACCTCCACTCTGACCTCCACCCTGACCTTGAGCTCCACCCTGATTTCCACCCTGACCTCAACCCTGACCCTGACCTCCACCCTGACCTTGACCCTGACCTTGACCCCGACCCTGACCTCCACCCTGACCTTGATCCGGACCCTGACCTCCACTCTGACCTTGACCCCGACCCTGACCTCCACCCTGACCTTGACCCCGACCCTGACCTCCACCCTGACTCTAACCCCCACCCTGACCTTGACTCTGACCCTGACCCCCACCCTGACCTGACTCTGACCCTGACCACCACCCTGACCATGACTCTGACCCTAACCTCCATCATGAACTTCACCCTGACCCTGACCTTCACCCTGACCTTGACCCTGACCTCCACCCTGACCTTGACCTTCACTCTGAGCTTCACCCTGACCCTGACCTTCACCCTGACCTCCACCCTGACCCTGACCCCCACCCTGACCTCGACGCTGACCTTGACCCTGACCCTGACCGCAACTCTGACCTCCACCCTGACCTTGACCTCCACCCTGACCTCCACCGTGACCTTGACCTCCACCCTGACCCTGACCCCCACCCTGACCTCCACCCTGACCCTGAACCCCACCCTGGCCTCGACCCTGACTTTCACCCTGACCCTGACCTCCACCCTGACCTTGACTCTGACACTGACCTCCACCCTGACCTTGACTTTGACCCTGACCTCCACCCTGACCTCCACCCTGACTCCAACCCTCACTCTGACCCTGACCTCGACCCTGACCTTGACCCTGACCGTGACCTCCATCCTGACCTCCACCCTGACCCTGACCCACACCCTGACCTCGACCCTGACCTCGACCCTGACCCTGACCTCCACCCCGACCTGACTCTGACCCTGACCTCCACCTTGACCTTGACCCTGACCCTGACCCCCACCCTGACCTGACTCTGACCCTGACCACCACCCTGACCTTGACTCTGACCCTAACCTCCATCCTGACCTTCACTCTGACCCTGACCTCCACCCTGACCTTGACTCTGACTCTGACCTCCACCCTGACCTTGACCCTGACCCTGACCTCCAACCTAACCTCCACCCTGACCCTGATTGCCACCCTGACCTTGACCCTGACCCCGACCTCCACCCTGACCTTGACAGTGACCCTGACCTCCACCCTGACCTTCACCCTGACCTTCACCCTGACCCTGACCTCCACTCTGACCTCCACCCTGACCTTGAGCTCCACCCTGACCTCCACCCTGACCTTGACCGCGACCCTGACCTCCACCCTGACCTTGACTCTGACCCTGACCTCCACCCTGACCTTGACTCTGACACTGACCCCCACCCTGACCTTGACTCTGACCCTGACCTCCACCCTGACCTCCACCCTGACTCTAACCCCCACCCTGACCTTGACCCTGACCCTGACCCCCACCCTGACCTGACTCTGACCCTGACCACCACCCTGACCTTGACTCTGACCCTAACCTCCATCCTGACGTTCACCCTGCCTTTGACCTTCACCCTGGCCTCGACCCTGACCTTGACCTACACCCTGACCTCCACCCTGACCTTGACCTCCACTCTGACCTTCACCCTGACCTTGACCTTCACCCTGACCTCCATCCTGACCCTGACCCCCACCTTGACCTCGACCCTGACCTTGACCCTGACCCTGACCTCCACCCTGACCTTGACTCTGACACTGACCTCCACCCTGACTTTGACTCTGACCCTGACCTCCACCCTGACCTCCACCCTGACTCTGACCCCTACCCTGACCTTGACCCTGACCCTGACCTACACCCTGACTGGCCTTGACCCTGATCACCACCCTGACCTTGACTCTGACCCTGACCTCGACCCTGACCTTGACTCTGACCCTGACCTCCACCCTGACCTTGACTCTGACACTGACCTCCACCCTGACCTCCGCCCTGACCCTGACCCCCACCCTGACCTCGACCCTGACCTTGACCCTGACCCTGACCTCCACCCTGACCTGACTCTGACCCTGACCACCACCCTCACCTTGACTCTGACCCTAACCTCCATCCTGACCTTCACCCTGACCCTGACCTCCACCCTGACCTCCACCCTGACCTTGAGCTCCACCATGACCTCCACCCTGACCTTGACCTCCACTCTGACCTTCACCCTGACCTTGACCTCGACCCTGACCTCCACCCTGACCCTGACCCCCACCTTGACCTCGACCCTGACTTTGACCCTGACCCTGACCTCCACCCTGACCTTGACTCTGACACTGACCTCCACCCTGACCTTGACTCTGACCCTGACCTCCGACCTGACCTCTACCCTGACTCTAACCCGCACCCTGACCTACACCCTGACCTGACTCTGACCCTGACCTCCACCCTGACCTTGACCGCGACCCTGACCTCCACCCTGACCTTGACTCTGACCCTGACCTCGACCCTGACCTTGACTCTGACCCTGACCTCCACCCTGACCTTGACTCTGACACTGACCTCCACCCTGACCTCCGCCCTGACCTTGAGCTCCACCATGACCTCCACCCTGACCTTGACCTCCACTCTGACCTTCACCCTGACCTTGACCTCGACCCTGACCTCCACCCTGACCCTGACCCCCACCTTGACCTCGACCCTGACTTTGACCCTGACCCTGACCTCCACCCTGACCTTGACTCTGACACTGACCTCCACCCTGACCTTGACTCTGACCCTGACCTCCGTCCTGACCTCTACCCTGACTCTAACCCGCACCCTGACCTACACCCTGACCTGACTCTGACCCTGACCTCCACCCTGACCTTGACCGCGACCCTGACCTCCACCCTGACCTTGACTCTGACCCTGACGTCCACCCTGACCTCTACCCTGACTCTAACCTTCACCCTGACCTTGACCCTGACCCTGACCTCCACCCTGACCTGACTCCGACCCTGACCTCCACCTTGACCTCCACCCTGACCCTGACCCCCACCCTGACCTTGACCCTGACCCTGACCTCCACCCTGACCTCCACCCTGACTCCAACCCCCACTCCGACCCTGACCGCGACCCTGACCTTGACCCTGACCCTGACCTCCACCCTGACCTCCACCCGGACCCTGACCCCCACCCTGACCTCGACCCTGACCTCGACCCTGACCCTGACCTCCACCATGACCTTGACTCTGACACTGACCTCCACCCTGACGTCCACCCTGACCTTGAGCTCCACCCTGACCTTCACCCTGACCTTGACCTCCACTCTGACCTTCACCCTGACCTTGACCTCGACCCTGACCTCCACCCTGACCCTGACCCCCACCCTGACCTCGACCCTGACTTTGACCCTGACCCTGACCTCCACCCTGACCTTGACTCTGACACTGACGTCCACCCTGACCTTGACTCTGACCCTGACCTCCACTCTGACCTTGACTCTGACTCTGACCTCCACCCTGACCTTGACCCTGACCCTGACCTCCAACCTAACCTCCACCCTGACCTTGACTCTGACACTGACCTCCACCCTGACTTTGACTCTGACCCTGACCTCCACCCTGACTCTAACCCCTACCCTGACCTTGACCCTGACCCAGACCTACACCCTGACCTGACTCTGACCCTGATCACCACCCTGACGTTGACTCTGACCCTGACCTCGACCCTGACCTTGACCCTGACCCTGACCTCCACCCTGACCTTGACTCTGACACTGACCTCCACCCTGACCTCCACCCTGACCCTGACCCCACCCTGACCTCGACCCTGACCTTGACCCTGACCCTGACCTCCACCCTGACCTGACTCTGACCCTGACCACCACCCTAACCTTGACTCTGACCCTAACCTCCATCCTGACCTTCACCCTGACCCTGACCTCCACCCTGACCTCCACCCTGACCTTGAGCTCCACCATGACCTCCACCCTGACCTTGACCTCCACTCTGACCTTCACCCTGACCTTGACCTCGACCCTGACCTCCACCCTGACCCTGACCCCCACCCTGACCTCGACCCTGACTTTGACCTTGACCCTGACCTCCACCCTGACCCTTACTCTGACACTGACCTTAACCCTGACCTTGACCTCCACCCTGACCTGACTCTGACCCTGACCACCACCCTAACCTTGACTCTGACCCTAACCTCCATCCTGACCTTCACCCTGACCCTGACCTCCACCCTGACCTCCACCCTGACCTTGAGCTCCACCATGACCTCCACCCTGACCTTGACCTCCACTCTGACCTTCACCCTGACCTTGACCTCGACCCTGACCTCCACCCTGACCCTGACCCCCACCCTGACCTCGACCCTGACTTTGACCTTGACCCTGACCTCCACCCTGACCTTTACTCTGACACTGACCTTAACCCTGACCTTGACTCTGACCCTGACCTCCACCCTGACCTCTACCCTGACTCCAACCCCCACCCTGACTTTGACCCTGACCTTGACCTACACCCTGACCTGACTCTGACCCTGACCACCACCCTGACCTTGACTCTGACCCTGACCTCGACCCTGACCTTGACCCTGACCCTGACCTCCACTCTGACCTCCACCCTGACCTCCACCCTGACTTTGACCGCGACCCTGACCTCCACCCTGACCTTGACTCTGACCCTGACGTCCACCCTGACCTCTACCCTGACTCTAACCTTCACCCTGACCTTGATCCTGACCCTGACCTCCACCCTGACCTGACTCCGACCCTGACCTCCACCTTGACCTCCACCCTGACCCTGACCTCCACTCTGACCTCCACCCTGAACTTGAGCTCCACCCTGACCTCCACCCTGACCTTGACCGCGACCCTGACCTCCACCCTGACCTTGACTCTGACCCTGACCCCCACCCTGACCTCGACCCTGACCTTGACCCTGACCCTGACCTCCAGCCTGACCTTGACTCTGACACTGACCCCCACCCTGACCTTGACTCTGACCCTGACCTCCGCCCTGACCTCTACCCTGACTCTAACCCCCACCTCGACCTTGACCTGCACCCTGACCTCCACCCTGACCTTGACCTCCACTCTGACCTTCACCCTGACCTTGACCTTCACCTTGACCTCTACCCTGACCCTGACCCCCACCCTGACCTCGACCCTGACCTTGACCCTGACCCTGACCTCCACCCTGACCTTGACTCTGACACTGACCTCCACCCTGACCTTGACTCTGACCCTGACCTCCACCCTGACCTCCACCCTGACTCTAACACCCACCCTGACCTTGACCCTGACCCTGACCTCCGCCCTGACCTGACTCTGACCCTGACCTCCACCCTGACCTTGACTCTGACCCTAACCTCCATCCTGACCTTCACCCTAACCCTGACCTGAACCCTGACCTCCACCCTGACCTTGAGCTCCACCCTGACCTCCACCCTGACCTTGACCTCCACTCTGACCTTCACCCTGACCTTGACCTCGACCCTGACCTCCACCCTGACCCTGACCCCCACCCTGACCTCGACCCTGACTTTGACCCTGACCCTGACCTCCACCCTGACCTTGACTCTGACACTGACCTTCACCCTGACCTTGACTCTGACCCTGACCTCCACCCTGACCTTGACTCTGACTCTGACCTCCACCCCGACCTTGACCCTGACCCTGACCTCAAACCTAACCTCCACCCTGACCGTGATTCCCACCCTGACCTTGACCCTGATCCCGACCTCCACCCTGACCTTGACAGTGACCCTGACCTCCACCCTGACCTTCACCCTGACCTTCACCCTGACCCTGACCTCCACTCTGACCTCCACCCTGACCTTGAGCTCCACCCTGAGGTCCACCCTGACCTTGACCGCGACCCTGACCTCCACCCTGACCTTGACTCTGACCCTGAACTCCACCCTGACCTTGACTTTGACACTGACCCCCACCCTGACCTTGACTCTGACCCTGACCTCCACCCTGACCTCCACCCTGACTCTAACCCCCACCCTGACCTTGACCCTGAACCTGACTCTGACCCTGACCACCACCCTGACCTTGACTCTGACCCTAACCCCCATCCTGACCTTCACACAGACCCTGACCTTTACCCTGACCTTGACCCTGACCTTAACCTCCACTCTGACCTTCACCTTGCCCTTGACGTCGAGCCTGACCTCCACCCTGACCCTGACCCCCACCCTGACCTCGACCCTGACTTTGACCCTGACCCTGACCTCCACCCTGACTTTGACTCTGACACTGACCTCCACCCTGACCTTGACTCTGACCCTGACCTCCACTCTGACCTCTACCCTGACTCCAACCCCCACCCTGACCTTTACCCTGACCTTGACCCTGACTTTGACCTGCACCCTGACCTCCACCCTGACCTTGACCTCCACTCTGACCTTCACCCTGACCTTGACCTTCACCCTGACCTCCACCCTGACCCTGACCCCCACCCTGACCTCGACCCTGACCTTGACCCTGACCCTGACCTCCACCCTGACCTTGACTCTGACACTGACCTCCACCCTGACCTTGACTCTGACCCTGACCTCCACCCTGACCTCCACCCTGACTCTAACCCCTACCCTGACCTTGACCCTGACCCTGACCTACACCCTGACCTGACTCTGACCCTGACCACCACTCTGACCTTGACTCTGACCCTAACCTCCATCCTGACCTTCACCCTGACCCTGACCTCCACCCTGACCTCCACCCTGACCTTGAGCTCCACCCTGACCTCCACCCTGACCTTGACCGCGACCCTGACCTTCACCCTGACCTTGACTCTGACCCTGACCCCCACCCTGACCTCGACCCTGACCTTGACCGTGACCCTGACCTCCACCCTGACGTTGACTCTGACACTGACCCCCACCCTGACCTTGACTCTGACACTGACCTCCACCCTGACCTCCACCCTGACCCTGACCCCCACCCTGACCTCGACCCTGACCTTGACTTTGACCCTGACCTCCACCCTGACCTGACTCTGACCCTGACCACCACTCTGACCTTGACTCTGACCCTAACCTCCATCCTGACCTTCACCCTGACCCTGACCTCCACCCTGACCTCCACCCTGACCTTGATCTCCACCCTGACCTCCACCCTGACCTTGACCTCTACTCTGACCTTCACCCTGACCTTGACCTCGACCCTGACCTCCACCCTGACCTGACTCTGACCCTGACCACCACCCTGACCTTGACTCTGACCCTAACCTCCATCCTGACCTTCACCCTGACCCTGACCTCCACCCTGACCTCCACCCTGACCTTGAGCTCCACCCTGACCTCCACCCTGACCTTGACCTCTACTCTGACCTTCACCCTGACCTTGACCTCGACCCTGACCTCCACCCTGACCTGACTCTGACCCTGACCACCACCCTGACCTTGACTCTGACCCTGACCTCGACCCTGACCTTGACCCTGACCCTGACCTCCACCCTGACCTCCACCCTGACCTTGACCGCGACCCTGACCTCCACCCTGACCTTGACTCTGACCCTGACCTCCACCCTGACCTCTACCCTGACTCTAACCTTCACCCTGACCTTGACCCTGACCCTGACCTCCACTCTGACCTCCACCCTGACCTTGAGCTCCACCCTGACCTCCACCCTGACCTTGACCGCGACCGTGACCTCCACCCTGACCTGACTCTGACCCTGACCACCACCCTGACCTTGACTCTGACCCTAACCTCCACCCTGACCTTCACCCTGACCCTGACCTCCACCCTGACCTTGACCCTGACCTTGACCTGCACCCTGACCTCCACCCTGACCTTGACCCCCACTCTGACCTTCACCCTGACGTTGACCTCCACCCTGACCTCCACCCTGACCCTGACCCCCACCCTGACCTCGACCCTGACCTTGACCCTGACCCTGACCTCCACCCTGACCTTGACTCTGACACTGACCTCCACCCTGACCTTGACTCTGACCCTGACCTCCACCCTGACCTCCACCCTGACTCTAACCCCCACCCTGACCTCCGGCCTGACCTTGACCGTGACCCTGACCGCCACCCTGACCTTGACCATGACCCTGACCTCCACCCTGACCTTGACCCTGACTCTGACCTCCACCCTGACCTTGACCACCCTGACCGTGTGAATAAGGAGTACGTTGACATGCTGCATGACTCGCTTAAAGATGAACTTCACGTACTCGTTTCACGTATCAATATATACCATTAAGAATGAGTAAGGAGAAACTACAACTGGTGAGAGAACTGCACGCGCCGGCACGGCGTAATTATCCTCGGAGAAAGGTCATCACTCACGGTTACGATGATTTGTGGCAAGCAGACCTTGTGGATATGCAACCGCATGCAAAGATTAATAATGGATTTAAGTACATTCTTACAGTAATCGATGTTCTCTCTAAATATGCGTGGGCTGTGCCACTTAAGACTAAACGTGGCAAATATGTGTCCGAAGGCTTCAATACAATCATTTCAGGACCCCGAAAACCTATAAATCTTCAAACTGATAATGGTAAAGAATTTTATAACGGGACGTTCAAGTCTCTTTCATCAAAGCATGCCATTAATCACTATTTTACGTACAGTGTAATGAAGGCTTCTGTAGTTGAACGTTGGAACAGAACACTCAAAAACTCGATGTGGATAGCTTTTACCAGTAATGGCTCGTACAAATGGGTTAATATTCTCCAACGATTAGTTTCGGACTATAACAATCGTGTGCACAGAACAATTAGAATGCGACCGCGAAACGTCACACCATCAATTGCAAAAAAACTTCTTACCACCGTGTACAGCAACATAAAAATCGCTGGTCGAGCAAAATTTAAAATCGGAGACTCTGTAAGAATTAGTAAATACAAAACTATATTCTCTCGCGGATTCACACCCAATTGGTCCACGGAGGTATTCAAAATAATTAAAGTGCACGTCACTAATCCGGCATCTTACTTGCTTGAAGATTCTCGCGGACAACCGATTATGGGGAGCTTTTACGAACATGAATTGAGAATAGCTAAATATCCAGATGTACATCTAGTTGAAAAGATCTTACGAAAAAAGGGAAATAATGTATATGTTAAGTGGTTGGGGTTTGATTTTTCACACAATTCATGGATAAATAAGGATAATGTTTTATAATCATGAATGTATTCGACATGAAATAAATAATTATAAATGTATTCTACATCAAATAAAGAATTATAATCATAAATGTATTTTGCATCAAATAATAGAAACAACTTCAAGCAACTTCCAAATCCTCTTCAATCCCACTACGCAACTGCTGAGTTGTCGGTATTTTATAACGACCCCAGGGTAATGTATCAGTCGTATCAGGTAGTATGTAACGTTTAGTGTCGTTTGAGCTCAAAGCTATTTTCATCTCACATACTGAATACACTGTATGCAACTTTGAACGTATGGACTGCTGCTGTCTGTTTAAGTCACAGTTTGTCTGCAAGCATTCAAGATAATCCTCGAATGTTATTTGTCTTTTTTTACGACACAATTTTTTACACCTTTAGCTTTCTTCACTTCGTTTTCATCAATTCTAATTGCATACATTTTAGATCTCAAACCTACAAACTCAGTCATTATATTACCATTATTTTCATCTTTTATTAACCCTGGAACTTTTTTATTCATCAGAGGAATATTGTAACAATTATTCACATTATAATCACTCGTGTCAAACCTTTCAATATCGCGTTTCATTATTTAGTAAATATCATCACATTTTATTTCATACACTAAACTATCTGTGTCTGTATATAGAAGCTTGGATTCATCCCTGGAATTGAGGTTTCATGTATTCATAATGAAACGCATACAGACACGTTTTGGATATATCCAATATACACATTCCTACGTAAATTGGTTTGAAAAACTTCACTTTCAACTTTCGCAATTCTATCGCAACGAAATTTTTCGAAAAAATCGTTCTTCGATGAAAATTTGGTTTTGAAATCAAAGATTTTGCTCCGTATCTCCCATACCATTTACTGATTAATTTTATATCTACATGATTACGTACGTTTTCCATGGTTTTACCGGAAACGGCATTATTCATCAATTTGAAAAGGTTTTTTTCAAAATTATTCCTAGCATGTGTGCGCAGATTTGTATTCAAATCGATGTATGAACGTAACCATGCGGACTGTTCGAATTGCAAAATTCGATGTATTTTAGATAATTTTAAACCATGACTTAGGCACTGCTTAAGATTTCTATAATGAATGACATATCGCTGTTTATTGTACAAAGTTGCGAGCAATTTCTCATCTTTCGTATTTGGAGCCTTGGTATGGGTGGGGCAGAAAGGTAAATCCTTATGATAATCGTGAAATTCTTCAGAATATTCTAAATCAACTCCCAAAATATACCCCGTTGAGGTGTCATCTGAAATAGATGCCACATCAAATTGTGATACATCCGCAAACCACTGGAATTTTCCCGTAGGTAAATGCTGAGACATTGCCCAGCCGTATAAATTATTGACATCAAAATACATTAAATATTTTTCTGCAGCATTCACATCATAATTATTCATGTATCTATTATTGGCGCAACTATACCTATTCGAACACTGACTCAAACCACCTCGTATACCTCGCTCTACGTACAATAACATATCTATATCGGTTAACAACTCCAAACGAATTTTCGTGTACTTAAACATTGCATCCCAGGTCAATCCAGGAAGTGTATAATAGTATGCTGCATCCAAGTGATAAGTTATCATGCAACTTTTTCTAAAATTTTCAAAGACATCCGCTAACAGTAAAACATCTGTCTTCAAGTATAAATCGCTATATTCACCCAATGTCTTTACCATATATTGCATGATTTCCACACATTAACTGCATGCAAATAATCCTCTTCTAAAATATCACTCTTAGTCAATTTATTGTGAAATTTTTCTCTTGGTGGCAGTGTAGTTTCATTCAACCTGCTCACCGAGTTCAAGTAATCATACGGAAACACTCCTTTTCGCGTCAACAGTTTAAACTCTGTGGGATTGATATAATCGAATTTGCTTCTCAAGATTTGCAACTCGTCAACTCCTAAGTATGAACTGAGTTTATCCAAACTGGAACTCATGAATTTAAATGAATCAATGAATCTTAGTTTGAAATGATTTCCTTGAACTTTTTTTGTGAATGAAATATACTTTTCTTTATTGAGAGCTAATACTGACACCCCTCCTTCGAATGCAGTCATTAATTCAGTGATAATAAAATGTGCATCATAGCCAGTTAGATTGTGAAATACTATTGGAATCGTTCGTTCATCTTTATAATTCAAATTACATCCCATATGTGCGGGGCCTCTATATCGACCGGTAAAGTGGCAATGATCTCGAACTCGTGTGCATGTAGCGGTGAATGGTCCTCCACAGATGTGACAGTACAGTGCATTGCAATAATTTATAGTTTCATGTTGAGTTAACTGGTCCATTTTTCTGAAATTGCTGCACGTAGTTTCCAAGTTATCAGCTATTCTTTTCAATTCCATAACGAACCACTTAGCCGGATTCATGCCTCGATATGATGCATAACGCGATTGCGAGTTATCATACGAACAATGGAAGTAATATCCAACGCTGTATGCGTCATGTTTTTGATATGCATGAGATTTTTTTTCCTGACACTTATCAATTGGTAATTCATTTAATAAACATTCAAAGTCAGCGTACACTATGAATGGAACATACTCTTTGCGGTTAAAATTATTAAACTGTAACCACTTCGTTTCATCATTTGGAAGCTCAACCGCGCAATGATTTAACTTACTACAGTCAGTCTCATGACTCAGCAATTTTATTTCACTATAGAATACATGTAAACACCTATCACATACGAATTTTTTTCGCGTTGATTTCGACAACTGCCTGCCAAGCAATCTAGAAAAATTTTTAATCCAACAAAAGTGTGAGTTTCCACTACTGTTCTGTATCATTAACAAATTAATATGTATCGGTTTTTTATCGTCGGTTAAACACAATGGCTCAATTTCAATATTTTTGCGACCTTCCTTGAGTATGAAAACATTTATAGACAGAGCATTCATTTTCTCGAACTTTGGAATTTGTTTTATTGTCATAGGAAATGAAATGTTTTCCAACTTTAGTATTGTTAACAAATGAGGATATGAGCTTGACCGTTCGGGATGATGTGATGCCGGGTATAAAGCGGAAACAACTGCCCAAGCAAAACATGCATCATCCTTAACGTGAACATTAATCACTGCTTTTCGCGCTTTAACGCTGGCGGGTAATTCCACGAAACTCGCTCCACTCAGAGGTACACATCGATTCACATTAACCTCCAAATTAATGAGTCGAATCAGGATCCATCCACTATCCCTTTCCTGAAATTCTTTCATCTGAGTTATTATTGGTGTGACGACGTGGTCTCTATACCAATTTTGTAGATTCGATGTTAACAAGATCTGAATATTCGCAGTATTAAAACATTTTGTGTCACTTTTTTCTTTTAGGTTGAATTCAGCATTAAGGCTTGTATTTACTTTAATGCAATGATGTTTCCGTAGTGCTCTTCTAATGCGGATCATCACCAAGTATTTAGCATCTTCGAGGAATTGTTTTGGATCAATATGTAGTACGTTAATCACTATACCGGTGCGGATTCGTCCTTTGAATGCCGATTCAATATCCTGCCAGCACACTCGACTGCTTCGTGATTCCTGCGCGATATCTCTAATTCCTCGACCGATTTTGATCTGTTGTTTGACTAAAACTCTAAGACTCTTCAGTCGACCAATTCTTGACTCTAGGCTATGTTTAGCCCCACAAGATAAACCAGCATTATTCAATGCACGCCTCAATAAACGTACAGTACTATCACAATTGCGAATCCATCTGGTGATTTTTTCAGCACTATTCGAATCTTTAATTAATCGAAACATTTCACACAATTTATTTTCCATGTGAATGGATAAATCCGAAATCGATGACATTGTATGTCTCTAATACTCATTCTCATGAGATCAAAACATCACTGCGGCTTGAAATTTCTCAATGTTGCAGCACCGCGAGTGTCAACGTATTTATTCTGGAGAATTTTTTTCTGCCTGCCAAGATACTGGGGGTTTTAAATGTGCATCGCATGTTTACCTTGATTTCTGAGCATTTTTTTCAACCGTCGTCTGTCTGGGTGGCGAGTAAGGATTACAACCTGTAATTGTTGTGAAAAATTGTACAGGTGATTGGTAAGCTGCCTGTCATCAGCAGTTAACACCAATCTGTCACCTGATTGAATGCTAGTACTATACCAGTAATTATCAGTTCATCTGACGCCTCGCAATCAGGTTGTCATGAAGCATTTCTCCACTCGTATGATGTGCGTAGAGGCCAGCTTCTGCCGAGTTGACGTCGATCGTACGATCTAATAATTCGGCTGAATCGCCATTTTTTCGTTTATGCATTTGGCGAGCGCGTGCCATCTGCATCTCTGAGCTCGAAGGCGTGGGGACATTTTCAGTTTTTTTTCATCGATACATCGCGCGTGGCAGATATCCTTCAGACTGCTCAGCATCGACATATCTCAGATCGTACGATCTGGATCAAGGCCTTCATCTGCACACTTCACCACTTGTAGGATTTTTTTTTATCTTACCAGTGGTTCAAGTATAAATACTGATTTACGCTGGACTCATTAACGGTGGTGAGTTCACAGTGGCAATGCATCGCACATTTGTTGACGTTCAGGGATTTCTTGGACACGACAAGGACTTCATAGTGAAAGAGTTCGCGTCACTAAGTGCCGAAAACGACCGAATTATACATCTCATATTCAAAGAGCCCTACGATTATATGGAACTATCCGACAAACGAAAAAACTCTGTAAATAGGGCCTCGGAATATCATGGAATGAGTTGGTGGACTGGATGCGCTCCATACGTAAATTTTCAACCATTTTTGGATAAACATCTGAAGGAATCGGAGGATCAAATTTACTATGTCCAAGGTCTCCAGAAATGCATTTGGTTGAAGCAATGGAGCAATGCCAACTTCATTAATATGACATCATTCGGTTGCCGTGGACTGGATTCACTAGGAGTTTCGTATCCGTATGAACTTAGGTGCAGTGCGCATATTATGCGATGTGCTGTGAACAACGTTTGTTTATTGAAAAAATGGACCAGTATGAATAAATCAAAGATTATTCCCCCTAATTGCTGGGTATAAAAGACTGAGATTAGCATGCCGAGGGTTAGTCTACGAATTGTTCTCGATAAATGAGAATCACTCGGTTGCAGCAAGAATTAAGACGGCGCATAGAATTACTTTTAAAGAATATCGACGAAATAAAAACAGTGATTAAAACCAAATCAGATCTCAATCAAGTTATAAGGAAATTGGAGAATATAAATTTGACATGACGAGCACTATGGACTTATCAAAAATTAATAAGATGGGGCGATGTGATGAATACCTTCCGACTAAAAAATTGGCAGATCTGGAAGTACATAAACATTATCCAATCACCACCTTGCGGAAAGTACAAACAAGATTCGGGACAAGAATAACAGTTGACATCGACAACTCGTTTTCAGCGTTTCTACCTGCACGTATGTCCAAGGTGTTGATAGATGATGTCGACTTATTCCACAAAATGATACTGGCTGCCGATGAAAATCGTCTTCACATGCACAATCTTGGCGGACTGTATAACCGAATCGAATTTAACTATATGTAAACTATACCTTGCTTCATCATTTATCATGTTTAAAATAAATCATTGATTCGAATTGCTGTTATGATAATTTAAATCCCCATCCTTGAGAGAGATATGACCATTTAGTTCCATGCACTATAATTAGAACTGGTTTGGTTTTTCATGACAAATGCAGTTTGAAATAAATCATTGATGCGAATTGCTGTTATGATCATTTGAATCCCTATCCTTCAGAGAGATATGACCATTTGGTTGCATCCACTATAATTAGAACCGGTTTATTTTCATGACAGATGCAGTATTATTTGATTTTTCTTAACTACCAGCGGGGTGGGTGAAACATTAATTGCGTACTGCAACTTTGTATGGGCTTCACTTTATTACGTTGAACCGATTAGCTGTAGATTTCACTACCTTAGCTTACCAATAACGCGTCTGCGTCGACTACTGTCAGTTATAAAAATCAAAGTTGCGGATGCTGGTTAAGGACTGCAACTTTGTATGTCGGGGCGGTGACGTTACCTTATCGCGTTGAACCAATTAGCAGGAGATTTCACCACCTTGGCTTACCAATAACGCGTCGGCGCCAACTACTGTGTGGGCACTAATTTATGTGTCTGATCAGATTTTTTTTCTTGTATATGAGTCGTGTCGCGTCGACTATTACTCGCAAGGTTGCCAACTTTGAAGATTTCCAATTGAAGTGGGGTGGTTCCATCAGGTATAAATACTGATTTTACGCCGAACACTTTTTGCAGTGTCGTACGCGTATACGATCGCGAAAAAATTAACGCTCCGATACGATCTCAGAAAAATCTGTATATTTACGCTGAACACTTTGGAAAAATCGGTAAATTTGTGGCAATACAATTAATTTATTTAAACTGTCGTTATGATAAGTCCTATGTCAACCTCATCCGGTTTGACCGGGTTCATTGACATGAAGGCGTCGGTTCGAACCCCTGGAAATCTAGTAAAACTTAAGGTGCTGTCAGACTTTACAGGTAATTTAAAAAAAATGGGGGTAGAAAGCACCTTGTACAACTACTAATGCATGTTGGGTTGTGAGTTGGCTGCAATTGGAGGCAAAGGGTATTTATAGACGGGTGTGATTTTTTTTCCTCAGTTTCAAAATGTACATGAACATTGATTCATCGCCAGATCACTTTGTCGCGAAGAATCATTTTTGTAATATTTCTAAAGTTGTATTGCTGAAATAATCCCAACAAATTCAATATATATTCTGCTCATACTATTATGATTGACTGTGTAACGATAAGAAATTGTGGTCAATGTCAAGAGCGAGATCTGCCGGAAGGGGTCTGATAAATAGAGTTATCAATTCATTACCCTTTGAACTACACATACCGGGTTATCAGTATTGCGGTCCGGGTACGCATCTAACTAAGCGTTTAGCTCGCGGGGATCCAGGTATCAACCCATTAGACAAGTTTTGTCGCGAACACGATATTGCCTATTCACAAAGCAGTGACCTTGATTCACGTCATATCGCTGACCGAAAACTTGCTGAACAGGCATCACACCGCGTTAAGGCTGGAGACGCACCCTTGCTTGAGCGGGCAGCTGCATGGGCAGTAGCACGTGCTATGCGAGTTAAATTGAAAATGGGGGCAGGATTTGTTACGTCCTAGGTTGAAAGCTCAACATATAATCTTTAGGTATAACAGATACCGTAGTTAGTACCGTAGGTATAGAAAATACCGACGTGCAATTACCATCAGAGTTTCAATAACACCTCTATCGATGTAATTCCATTTATAATTTTTTTTTTCTAAATTCTTTATATTATTTTACCTATAGTTATAAGTCAATACTTTTAAGAAGTCTCAAACTCATACACCATAACTAATTTTTCCATAGTCTCTCACAAAACTAAGCAAGCCGAAAACACTCGAAAACCCATAAATTTGAAATCCTAAACTTTAAGTAAACTTTTGAAAACGCTAGAAACTATCTTTATTGAGGAAACATAAATCTTCAAGATCTTTAGAATTTTACTGTCAAACGCGGAGAACCCAAAAGACAAAGACAGTTTTGTTTAAAAGAAGACAGATCATAGACGCTTAAAACATCCCTTCTCAGCATCTCGACGCTTGGGCCTCTGACCCAATCGTCTCGCACAAATTCTATTTTAGCCAACCATATTTTTTCACTCTTAAATTTAATGTGTCTTTTACCAATGAGAAAAGACTCGCTTTCCCGCGAGTACTAAAAACTTCCTCCCCCGCGTAACCGCGAGGAGAGATCCTGTTTCCTTCAGGATTAGGGAGTTAGTCACGAGATTTCAAAGAGTAAAGATCAGATCCACAAAAGACTTAGATTTCAGAATATAATATCAAATTCGAAGTGTTTAATATATTCATAAATTAACCAAGTGCAAAACTTATCAACATATAAAAACCATAGACTAAAGTTAATCAACATGCATATGTTTGATTAGCAACCAACATTGTTAAGCAGTTTGTTAAATAAATATTGTTAATTAAAAGTGAAATCAACAAACATTTATTTCACCCACGCATAGTGGTGACTGATAAAAACCCATTACCTCAACAGAATACGAGTTATACGTCAATCAGAAGAACTAGTAATCCAAGACTCGGTAAGAAATATAGAACTCTACCAATTCAGAATCAGAACCTCAACACATCTAACTAGTGATTCGAAAACTTTATATAGTTAAATCCAGGACGTAACAGATTGAAGAGGGGGAAGAAAGTTGGCGGACGGTTGAAAGTTAAAAAAAAAATTTCACAACTTCGAAGGCATAGGAGGAAAGGCGGCAAACCCCGAATATTACCGCTAGCGACACGGGGAGGATTTTTACCATTTTTAGTCCCATTACTGGCAGGATTATCTGCAGTAGGAAGTTTAGCAGGAGGGGCTGCAGGTATCGCTAAATCCGTCAATCAAGCATCTAATGAACGCAAACTTTTATCTGAAACGCAGCGACACAACCGTGCTATGGAGCAGCAGGGTCGTGGACTGTATCTGAATTCATACAAAAAGGGTGGGGGTATAACAAAATGGCGCAAAAAAAAAGTCAAAAATGAGATAATTATTCTACCTGGTGGTCCGACAACTAATATTCAGCTACTTACGTATGCGAAAGCCATGCATATTCCTTATTTTAGAGGTGTGTTTATGCGATCTGAACTACTAAAAAATTCTGTCCATCAGAATGAGTGTGGAATTATTAATTTGGATAATATCAATGGACCTGGCACACATTGGGTGGCATATGTAAAACGTGCCGATCAAGCGAAATATTACGATAGTTATGAGAATCTGCCTCCACCTATAGAATTGATTCAATATTTGGGGAAGGATGTGCGAATTGAATACAATTATCAACAATATCAAAATTATGATTCATCAATATGTGGTCAATTGTGTTTGTATTTTTTACATAATAATACATAGAGAGCATTGATGTTTGAACCTCAGTATCCACATGACCGCGTCATGTCTCTGACGTTTACGCTCTCCGGGTCAACATCCATTCTCAGTGCAAATTATTTTCCTCCAATTGCGTTGAGCGAAAATTCTCAATATGTATTGGGATTAGTGGATTTCGAAACATTCAACTCGGTACCGAACGTTGACCACACAAATAATACCTTTTATTACGGGGATAACAAAAAAATCGTGATTCCTGAAGGATCTTACGAAATAGATGATTTGAATAAGTATTTAGTTGGAAAAATAAGTGAAACGGGTCAGAGTCCGGAATTGCCACCTCCAATCACACTGCGTCCGAATAACAATACATTAAAATGTGAGCTCAAGTGCAAGTATGAGATTGACTTTACTGGGGAATAAAGCCTTGGTTCGTTGATAGGTTTTACCAAGCGACGGCTAGAAGCTAACGTGTGGCACGAATTAGATTTACCCGTTAACATTCTGAAAGTTAATATTTTACGGGTTGAATGTAATATCACCGCGGGGGCTTACAGCAATGCCCGTCCAGTGCACACGATTCATGAATTCTCTGCCAACGTGCCACCGGGCTATAAAATCTCCGAGTCACCTTACCATGTCATCTACTTGCCCGTGAGCCAGCGTGTAATAGACAACGTAAAACTTCGTATTGTGGACCAAGACGGTAATTTGGTCAACTTCAGAGGGCAAGAAATCACAGTTCGCTTACACATCAAGGAACAAAAACATTAATTCGCATCATGCTGATCTACGAAGATGTGCACAAATATCCTGCGAACCTTGTTCCATCCCTCAGTGTTCAAAGTTTGGTCAAACAAACAACACCGTACGCCGTACGTCAATCGCTAACTCCCGATAACGCACAATTTTTGAAATCACTGGGATTCATTGTCAAAGTACGATATGGCGAGTCCGTTGAATATTAATGCTCGACCTGTATTTGATAACAGTATAACCCGAGTTGAAGTTCATGCACATGCCCCCTACGCGAGTACATCGTATCAGAATAATGACGAGATACGGATTCCAATTCAGCAGCAGGATTTGTATACATTACCTTGCAACAGTTTTATATATATTGAAGGGACATTATTGAATTCAGTTGCAGACGCAAATGGTGTCCATCAGCCGGTGAAAAATGCAAAATTTGTCAATAACGCTGTAGCGTTTCTTTTCGATGAAATTCGATACGAGTTGAATGGTGTTGAAATTGATCGATGCAGAAATGTAGGAATAAGCACGACAATAAAAAACTATTTATCATTGAGTACTGATGCTGGTAAGGCGTTAGAAGTTGCTGTCTGGTCGATACCGGGGAATATGGTTGAACTGGATAAAGGATATTTTAATTACTGCATACCATTACGCATTCTGCCGGGCTTCTGCGAAGACTATAAAATAATTATCGCCAATACGCGTCACGAACTGGTTTTAATTCGATCGAGAACTGATTCAAATGCAATATTCACAGGAGGGGAAAATGTATCGGTAAATTTGAAGCTCAGTAAATTGCAATGGCGGATGCCTCATATCAGTGTTGAAGATTTGCAGAAATTGGAGCTGTTACATCTGCTCGAGAGTGGGGCATCAATTCAGATGAGTTTCCGTTCATGGGATCTATATGAGTATCCAGTGCTCCAAGAAACAACCCATCATACCTGGTCCGTGAAAACCGCTGTACAACTTGAAAAACCTCGCTATGTCATATTAGCGCTGCAAACCGGACGAAGAAATAAACTGACCCACGATCCGAGTATATTTGATCATTGTGAATTGACGAACGTTCGCCTGTACCTTAATTCTGAGTCATATCCCTACGATAATTTAGATTTAGATTTCACTCGAAAACGATATGCTTTACTCTACGATATGTATACTAAATTCAAAGAATCGTATTACGGTGAAACTAGCAGCCCAGAACCATTACTTGATTTGGATACATTCAGAAAACACGCCCCCATCGCAGTCATCGATCGTTCGCGTCAAAACGAATCACTGAAAAGTGCATCTGTAGATATACGTCTTGAATTTCAGTGCACTGTTAATGTACCCCCCAATACTACTGCTTACTGCCTAATTTTTCATGATAAAATTATTGAATACAGCCCACTCACGAACGTAGTTCGGAAAATGATATAAACAAGTGGTGGGAGGTGATTTTCAACACTATAAATGTCTCACAAGCCCGATTAGTTGCAGAATATTGTATACAGTCATGGGGCCTACATTTATTGACAATCAGGGGTTCGCGGGCCCCAACAACACGTTCATTGTGAAAGAGATTGCAGTTCTAAAAAACAATTATAACCTTCAACATCTCGTATTCAAGCCCCCATATCCTTGGTCTGTTCTACCTGAAGATAATCAACGACAAGCATTGGAGAATAAAACTCTTCACGGATTCAGTTGGAATGATGGATACGTCCCTTACTCCGGACTACAATTTTATATAAAACCACAGTTACAAGATTCTCCGTCATTTTTAGTGATGAACAAGTCTGTTAAAGAATATTAAAACGATTATTTAATATCAATGCCGCATACATAGCCGATAAAATAAATTCCCGTACGCAGCAGACACGATGTACATGCCACTCAGGTATTTGTGCTATGGAAAATGTGTTTTCAATGCGAGATCGATGTTGGGTGGAAACTAATGATTTTTATAATGATAAATAAACATTTATTCATCTAGTCACATTTTTTTATCGCAAGCCTAAATCCCAATCCTTCAAGCGAATTCGACTCGTTTCCTCGTCGATTTGTCGTTGGTTTTCCAACCACTCATCCTGACTCTGGAACATTTCACCCCAGATATCATCGTCAGGATCCTTTTCTTCCGCGCCAGCCGCAACAATCGTTGGTTTGGTTACAGCTTGCGGCTGTAATTAATAATTTTTGATATAATGTTCATTGAAACTAATTTGAATATCAAATATACAAAGTCTGGAATTTTTTGTTTCGAACAGAAAAATGAGTTTGATGATTGAATTGATTGAACTCCGATAGAAATTTCATTACACGTATTTAACACTAATGCTGCTTATTTTACCTACCTTTGGAGGGGGTTCCTTCGCGTGCTGCTTCTTTTTCACCATGTTTTCTTTTGGCTGATCCACCTTTGCAGTCAGATGAACTACCGGCTTATCACACTTTGATGATTGAGTTTTGATTTTTTGGGGCTCCATCAGTGTATAGTCTAAATTGAAAATGAATGACTGTTATCCAATAGTATGGAACGCTTATCTTGAGTATGATCTATCAAATAGTGTGGAACACTTATTTGAAGTGTGATTTATTGAATAGTATGGAACGCTTATTTGTAATAACTACCAAATATGAATACCGCACATACCGTAAACTTGATGTCGAATCGTACTGGTCAACCCTATAGCAGACGTATGAATCGTACCCGTTTGTACCCCGACATATATCAACTCGTATGGTGTGAGTGGAGGGGGAGCATTTTACATGAATGATATTATTGAATCTGCACACTTCACCACTCCTGGTGACGTCCATCGATTTTCAAAATATCCTTCGGATTGACTTGATAGTTTACTCGGCATTTCTCCACTCGTATGATGTGCGTTGTGGCCAGCTTCTGCCGAGTTGACGTCGATCGTACGATCAAATAATTCGGCCGAATTAGCATTTTTCCTTGATGCATTTCACGAGCGCGTGCCAGCTGCATCTCTAAGCTCGAAGGCGTGGGGCATTTTCAGTTTTTTCATCGATGCACCGCACGTGGAAAATATTCCTTCAGACTGCTCAGCATCGGCATATTTCAGATCATATGATTGAGTTGACGTCGATCGTACGATCGAATAATTGCGCCGAATTAGCATTTCTCCTTGATTCATTTCACGAGCGCGTGCCAGCTGCATCTTTAAGCTCGAAGGCGTAGGGACATTTTCAGTTTTTTTCATCGATGCACTGCACGTGGAAAATATTCCTTCAGACTGCCTAGCATCGGCATATTTCAGATCGTATGATCGAGTTGACGTCGATCGTACGATCGAATAATTCGGCCAAATTAGCATTCTCCTTGATGCATTTGACGAGCGCGTGCCAGCTGCATCAGCATCTCTGAGCTGGGAGGTGGGGGGCATTTTCAGTATTTATAAACCGACCCAATTAAGGTTGCATTCAGACCGCAAATTCTATCATTAAAATGAAGTACTTAGTGATTTTGTTTTTCACCATCGCAATTAAAAAAATAATTGCATCACCCGTGGACTTAGCTGACCGTTTGGTTCACAATTTGCAAGTAGAGTCAATTCATTCACTAACGAATGTAACCTACTCAGGGTTACATTACCAGCGATTCGCAGACGTATCGGATGGCACCGCCATTCAACAAAACCAACTGCATCCACCCAAAAAGTCGCCTCATAATAATGTTGTGAATTTCTATCAGACTGACTCGGGGATTACTACCACTACTACAACTGAACGGCCTGTCGGTGAGACTTTGACTATTGTTTCTGCATGTAAGCTAGCTCCATATTATGTGAGATATTAAAATAATTTCATATCAGAAAACTGCAATTCTGCCGCTGAACCGCTCATTTGAATTTGATTACAGATTCAATCACACCAGATTATTCAATATTCAGAGATTTTGGTGCTGATCTGACCTCTAAAGATGATGTAGGTAAAGTTCAAAGTGTGCAACTCGCGTTGTTCTACAGCTTTGCGCGATACACGCATAAGCCGGCCTGATTCTATTGGGATAATAATTTATTACGTCTGTTTCAGGTGAGATGAATAATTACAACACCGTGCAGTTACTTGTAGCATGATATATAGTAGTATATAGATAAATAGATGGATAGATATACAAGTAACAATTTATTCTTATAGTATATTATGTAGATTGAAAAACACTTGGGGAACACTAAATCATATGGTATACGCAGATTGTTACATAGATGTGCATAGATTCATTTATTGTTACAAAAGATATAGATATAGATATAGATATAGATATAGATATAGATATACATAGATCGATTTATTGTAGATTGAAAAAACATGGGACACCAAATAACTGCTACATATGTAATCAATAATAGTACATATGTCATCAATAATAGTACAATAAATAAATGCCGCATATCCATATGCACGATGGACATTATTCAGTTTCAACTGATTTCATTACTGTAAGAATACCCATGCCAACTAATTTACAATCAACCATACTATGTTTATCGAAATCTCCAGAATTAATTAGAATTTTGATCGACTCTTGTTTATCAAGGGCTTCCTCTTCCATCGCCGCGCAAAGTTTTCCAGCGAATAACTTCATACGATTTTTTATTGTGTTCAAATGCTTTGTCAGTTCTTCTATCACGATTTGAACACATGGAAGCTGCCTGATGAGATTATCAAAAGTCACTTGCATCATTACGATGCTTCCAATAATTGATGTCGAGAAAATTACTGCCCTTTTGTCATAAAATTTGCAGCATTTAACTAATATATTCCCATTGGCATTCAGAGGAATCGTGTGTTCATTCCGCGATTGGGGTAGAAATCCAGATCCTAACCATTTCCTCAAAACTTCTTGATGCAACATCAAATTTTGCCAAGTATTGTGATTAAAAACCAGTTTCTTATTCTTGAGGTTGTCCACAACGATGATTATAATTTCAGCTGTCGAATCACTCTTGATCAATACCCCAATCTCCAAACTCTTTGAAGAACTTTTGTTTAATTCATACTTTCGTTGTAAAATATTGCAAGATTCGAATTCGGTGATTGTTGCGTGATAAATGTCATTCGTTCGCTGTTTTTTCGGACTAGGAGATTCGTCTCTGTGGGCAGATCCAGGTTGCTTGCAATTGGAATTGCAGGATATGAGGGTCTGCGTCTTCTCGAATGATCCAGGATTGGAGCAAAATACCCAATGTTCGTTACCATCACACGTTTCAGTGTGGCACTCTGAGGCGTGCGTTTCAAAATTATCTGCCATTCTAGCTTGGATGATTCTCTTGTCAGAACTGGTAGAACTGTGTGCATCACTAGGCTGGTACAGGGGTTTTATATCTGAGGTGAAACGTTGGAGAGGTGGTCTGAACCCAATAAAATTTTCTTCGTTGGACTACGAAAAAAAATGGAATCGCCCTATGAAATTGAACCAGATCTTTCATGAAATGAATTTTTCAGTGAATTACTAGCTTAGAGCGCTCCAAATGCGGGTTGCAACAGCGTTCAATCCGACACCTGATTTTTCTTCACTACCAGCGGGGGGTGGGTGAAACATTAATTGCGTACTGCAACTTTGTATGGGATTCACTTTATTACGTTGAACTGATTAGCTGTAGATTTCACTACCTTGGCTTACCAATAACGCGTCTGCGTCGACTACTGTCAGTTATAAAAATCAAAGTTGCGGACGCTGGTTAAGGACTGCAACTTTGTATTTCCGGGCGGCGACGTCACCTTATCACGTTGAACCAATTGGCAGGAGATTTCACCACCTTGGCTTACCAATAACGCGTCGGCGCCAACTACTGTGTGGGCACTAATTTATGTGTCTGATCAAATTTTATGAGTCGGTTTATCGAACCGATTCTTGTATGGGCTTCACTTCATTACGTTGAATCGATTAGCTGTAGATTTCACTACCTTGGCTTACCAATAACGCGTCTGCGTCGACTACTGTCGGTTATAAAAATCAAAGTTGCGGACGCTGGTTAAGGACTGCAACTTTGTATCTCGGGGCGGTGACGTCACCTTATCGCGTTGAACTAATCAGCAGGAGATTTCACCACCTTGGCTTACCAATAACGCGTCGGCGCCAACTAATGTGTGTCCACTAATTTATGTGTCTGATCAGATTTTTTTGTTGTATATGAGTCGTGTCGCGTCGACTATTACTCGCAAGGTTGCCAACTTTGAAGATTTTCAATTGAAGTGGGGTGGTTCCATCAGGTAATAATACTGATTTCACGCCGAACACTTTTTGCAGTGTGGTACGCGTATACGATCGCGAAAAAATTAACGCTCCGATACGATCTCGAAAAAATCTGCATATTTACGTTGAACACTTTGGAAAAATCGGTAAATTTGTGGCAATGCAATTAATTTATTTAAAAACCTGTCATTATGATTAGTCCTATGTCGACCTTATCCGGTTTGACCGGGTTCATTGACATAAAGACGTCGGTTAGAACCACATACGATCTCAAAAAATCTGTAAATTTACGCTGAACACTTTGGAAAAATCGGTAAATTTGTGGCAATGCAATTAATTTATTTAAAAACCTGTCGTCATGATTAGTCTTATGTCAACCTTATCCGGTTTGACCGGGTTCATTGACAGGAAGGCGTCGGTTCGAACCCTTGGAAATCTAGTAAAACTTAAAGTGCTGTCAGACTTTGCAGGTAATTTAGAAAAATTGGGGTAGATAATACATTGTATACCTACCCTCTGACTCTGACTTCATGACTCTGACTCTGAATCTGACTCTGACTCTGACTCCGGCTTCAAGACTCCGACTCTGACTCTGACTCCGACTCTGACGTCATGACTCTGACTTTGACTTCGGCTCTGTCTCTGAATTCATGACTTTGACTCTGACTCTGACTCTGACTCTGACTTCATGACTCTGACTCTGACTCTCACTCTGACTTTGACTTCATGACTCTGATTCTGACTCTGACTCTGACTCTGACTTCATCACTTCGACTCTGACTCTAACTCCGTCTTCAAGACCCCGACTCTGACTCTGACTCCGACTCTGACGTCATGACTCTGACTTTGACTTTTGCTCTGACTCTGACTTCATGACTCTGACTCTGATTCTGACTCTGACTTTGACTCTGACTTCATGACTCTGATTCTGACTCCGACTCTGACTCTGACTTCATGACTCTGACTCTGACTCTGACCCTGACTTCATGACTCTGATTCTGACTCTGACTCTGACTCTGACTTCATGACTCTGACTTCATGACTCTGACTCTGACCCTAACCCTGACTCTGACTCCGACTTCAAGACTCCGACTCTGACTCTGACTCTGACTCTGACTCTGACTCTGACTTTATGACTCTGACTCTGACTCTGACCCTGACTCTGACTCCGACTTCAAGACTTCGACTCTGACTTCGACTCTGACTCTGATGTCAAGACTCTGACTCTGACTCTGACTCTGACTTTGACGTCATGACTCTGACTCTAACTCTGACTATGAATCTGACTCTGACTTCAAGACTCTGACTTCGACTTTGACTCTGACTTTATGACTCTGACTCTGACTCCATGACTTCGATTCTGACTCTGACTTCATGACTCTGTCTCTGACTCTTACTTTATGCCTCTGAAGCTGACTCTGACTCTGAACCTGAACCTGACTCTGACTCTGACTCTGACTCTGACTCTGACTCCACGACTCTGACTCTAACTCTGACTCTGACTCCGACTCCGACTTCATGACTTTGACTCTGACTCTGACTCCGTCTTTAAGACTCCGACTCTGACTCTGACTTTCACTCTGACTTTGACTTCATGACTCTGATTCTGACTCTGACTCTGACTGTGACTCCATGACTTTGACTCTGACTCTGACTCCGTCTTCAAGACCCTGACTCTGACTCTGACTCCGACTCTGACGTCATGACTCTGACTTTGACTTTTGCTATGACTCTGACTTCATGACTCTGACTTTGACTCTGACTCTCACTCTGACTCTGACTTCATGACTCTGACCCTGACTCTCACTCTGACTGTGACTTCATGACTCTGATTCTGACTCTGACTCTGACTCTGACTCTGACTCTGACCCTGACTCTGACTCCGACTTCAAGACTCCGACTCTGACTCTGACTTTGACTTCATGACTCCGACTCTAACTCTGACTCTGAATCTGACTCTGACTTCGAGACTCTGACTCTGACTCTGACTCCGATTCTGACGTCATGATTCTGACTTTTACTTTGACTCCGATGATGACTTCATGACTATGACCGCGGTATTCATGAACGTCGGTTAAACGTTAACGAGCGTTAAAATAACAGGCCGTTACAATTAACAGCCGATTCCATGAAAAAACTGACGATTAATCGCCGGTTAATAAACGGCTGTTAATGATGCCGAGCGCGCGCCAACTACGATTGGTGCCTTCCATTGTTTCTGGATTTGTATCTTCGTTCAAACACATCAAACTCCAACAATTATAATATTCGCTATTATCATGGACGAAAAACGTAGAAGAGGCAAACATTTCACGCCACAAGAGTGTTCTCTTTTAATCACTCTTGTCGGGGAGAGTATACACATAATCGAAAATAAAAAAACCGATGTAGTGAGTGTCAGCCAGAAGAATAAGGCCTGGGATGAGTTGTCGAAAAAATTCAATATCAGTAGTGACAACGAACCGCGATCAACTCTGCAATTGCGTAATTATTACGATAATTACAAACGGAAGACAAGAAAGGATAATGCTGACGACAAGGTACAGTATGATGAATTTACCAAAGACTCGTAATTATAACAATTTCTGATTGATCACAGACGTAGGTCTCCTCCATGAATCGGAGAATCCATACGAGTCAAAATGCTTTGAAAATGCCGAAAATTCCTAGCAGTTTTTATCCGTCGATATTTTTGATCGTTATTTTTGAAAGTTGTATTTAAGTAAAAATACATTGAACTACAAATCAAAAAAATTAAAAAAACCGCATGTGACTTTAAATTCGCGATCCGTACATAAGTGATAACCCTTTTGTTAGTTACTGCTACTTCTTTAATGCATTCCTAATTTCTTATAAATTTTTCAAATCCTACCACAAACGTTTCTAATTTCAATTAATAAATACCTCAGTAAAAACACATACTTACTTGTTACTTTTCAAGATAAGTCAACATCGATAACTCGATTTCTTGATATTGGGTTTAAAAAAGGCGCTGGAACGGTGGATTCAAAACGATCTGGAAACTGTACCTTCTAGCTGTATTACTATATAATTTTCAAAAAATGGATATCATGTCCGCATTGTTTAACGTGAAAAGTTTATTTCCAATTTGAGATTTACGAAACGAATCGGAATAGTAATTTTGAACTGATAATATATTATTGGGTGTGTATTCATTCAGGGTGAATTATACAAGACTGGTGGTGGAAAATTCGTTAAAAAGTTGGATGAAGATGGCGAACGACTTATAAGTCTAATCCGGCCACAGTTCCAGCCAGACAAAAATGTATTCGACTCTGCAACTGCATACCACGATATAAGTGGTGAGTCGAAGTGTATCTACGAGTATTAAATTATCAATCACAACACATCCTTGCAAAACCATTCAAAAAAAAAAATAAGAAATTATTTCATATGTTACTTTAATATAAAAACTTATAATTCGTTGACCTATCATATAGCATGCGTTATTATGGTTTTTGATTCTTCAATATTCCTTCTTTTAGCCTTATTTGAAATATATTTTCACGGCAGGGGCATAGAGAACGAAAAGTAATGTTGCCCTATGGCTGAAGATGAACCACAATATAGTCTATTCCTAAGCTTTGTCCATCATTGCGACCCTAATCTTCCAACATGAAAAAGCACGAAGAACGGACCACCATAACTAATTGTATAATATTCGATTTTTATGAAGTACATGACGTTGCTGATCTTCTCTTTTCAACAGACGAGAATTAAAAAAAAAACATTGAACATTAGTAGTCTGCCCTCGCTTTATCCAACAGTATTACTTATTTTAGCCAAACAAGACTTGAAACAAATAGCCGACATTGCAAGCGACACCAGCAATGACGTGGACGATTCTATGAATTCCCGTAGTGCTGATACGCCGGTTCGTATGAACTCTGCATCATCCCTTGTGAGTCATTACGAATGATATAGTGATTAATTCCAGTGAATGATAACGTGCCACTAAAAGCCTCATCAATAAATATTTGCAGCCTTCCTCCTCAAATGCAAGAAATGAAGCCCACCAAAGGCCAAAATCAGCCAAGTACCGACCGCAGCAATTTTGCGGAAGGCGTGATAAACGAGGCACACCGAACACTGTGTATGAAAGGCTGATCAAACTCACGAGCGAGAAGAGTGAAAAGCTCCAAATGCAATCCACATACGAGGAAAAAAAGTTGGAATTATTAGAAATTGAAAAAAAAATTAAAGAGGATGTCTGCAAACATAATGCGGAACTGACCGAACTGGCTAAAGTTAAATTAAATTTAGAAATCGAAGGATTAAGGAATGTACAGAAACACGAAAACGAATTATTTGAGCTGCGCGAGAAAAAATATATGACGGAAATAAGAGTACAAGAAAACAATCTTGAGGCGCAAATGGACAAATTAAAATCAACACATCAAGGGATTTAGGCCATTACCATTGTTTAATTGTAAGCGTTAAGCATTTCGCTTAAATTTCAATAACTACCTCAACTATCTACACTCCACCTTACATCAATTGCTTTCAATATATTATATAAAATTATAAAAATAGAATGTTGGTAGGAAGCAGAGGGGTTTTTTTTTTTTTTTTTTTTTTCGTTATCTTTTTTCGTTTGCTTTGCATTTCCTAATAGTAATTGTAAATATATGAAGATTGAAAACCATATAATAGATTATTGTGCTTCCATACGTATGATAACTTTCCTAGTTGTGACATATTATGGATAACTAAGGTTTGATATATTGTTACCCAGTTTTTTTCAACAAGACTAATATAAATACAGCTTGTTTTTTAATAATTTCTGTATTATTCGAATTTAAGAATTCAATGATATAGCCTCTATTTTCATTTACTTTTTTCGAAAGATATTTTTGTATTAATTTATTATACTTTATACAGAAGGCTAATTGGTCGATGAACTTATCAGTTTCAATGCACCCATAACAATAGTTTATTTCTGGAAACTAGAAATGTTCGTCTTTGCCTATAACTCTCGTATTATATAATGCTATTGTCTCATTTGAGCTACTATTCTTTATTCACACATGTAAATTATTAAATTCAAATAACATTCGTTACTATTACTTGTGATCGTTAGTATAGGGTACAGTGTAAGGAAGGACGATTGCACGCAACTATCGAAATTTTGTTTTTTTATCATTAGTATTAATTTAGATACCAGAACGGATTTTTCTTTCACTAGTAGCACTCAGTCAAGGTTGTCCCATGTTCCAACAGCCTTAATTACCTCAAGAAATATACTCTACTTGGTATCTCATGTGCTACAACTTCCAATGTCCGATTAATTATAATAGCTATTATTACATATATTATACACTATGGTGTTTCAATTTCCTATTATAACACCCTATTATACATGCATATATTTGTGTATATTAAAGTTTTTATGCATTACCCCTTACTATTGTGGTTGACTCAATACGGTTTCTATCAGCGCGCTCCGAACGGCAAAATTATTTCCAGGAAGTAGGTGGTTCATCTGAACTGCATTAATTGCGGCGTTATCAACGACCGCAATGGCATCGGGTTCGCCATCACGCAGGTCAATGCTGACATTATGTAGTACTGCAGCTGCTACGATGACATGTAATATTGTTTGTTTTTTCACTCGCATTCCAAGTGACAAGCATGGAAAACGTCGTTTCCATAAACCGAATGCCCTTTCGATAGTATTTCTGGTCGCAATATGGGAATCGTTGAATCTTTGTTCGGCCGGAGTATTGGGGTTATTAACCGGGGTAAGCAAATACTGTTTACATGCGTAACCTGCATCCCCCAATAAATAAGAATTTGGATAATGCCCAGTTTCAAATTCAATTCGTAATGGTGAATCATAAAATATGGTACTGTCGTGGACAGATCCCGGCCATCGTGCAATTAGGTTTAGAAATTTGAGATTAGAGTCACAAACGGCTTGCACATTATACGAAAACCAGCCCTTCCTGTTTCTATATAATTCTGCTTGTGGCCCACCTGGCGATTGTATTCGAATGTGCGTACAATCTATTGCACCTATCACGCCTGGAAATTGACGAATGTCGTGAAATTTGCTCATTATTTTCCTACGATCATTCAAGGTGTCTGGCATTTTTATTATGTGTTCACCTAACGCTGCTATTGCACTAGTAACTCTCGGTATGATGCGAGATACGGTAGGTTGGCTGACATCAACATGATCGCCCAATACCCTTTGAAAAGTGCCCGTCGCATAAAATCTCAATGTTACTAATAATTGTGTTAAAGCAGGTATTGGTTGGCTACGATTAGTCATTATCTCGATGGCCGGTCCTACAACTTCTAGCAAATGCATAACAGATTCCTTGCTAAATATGAATCTGTTTTTGAAATCTACGTTGTCGTATTTTTCGAATGGGTTGCCACGTTCTCTGAAGAGTCTTGGTCGATGTCGAGGCATAGCTTGCACCACATCGTCGACGAATTCCAATTCTGAATCACTTGAACTCATTGAATCGTAGTCCATTTGAATGGTCACTATAATTTCAATGAGAAGCATCGAATAATTATTGAGTAATTGCTGCTTATATCTGGAGCCGACTCTTTGTAATACAGATTCCAATTTTCTAGATGTCACTTGTTTTCAGTCTCGTTATCAATGTTGCAAGATATTTCTTTGAACGCAAACTGAGTACGTCTTCGATTTTTACATATTGTGCATTGAGATCAGTAGATATAATAAGAGAGTTCTGGATCCAGCTTTCTTTACCGGCCATCAAGCAGTCGGTAACGTATCGACTGTGATGGTAAGTTACCTGCCGCGATGGTAACGATTTTGGATCATGGTGAGTGAGTGAGTATAGTTACCGACAATCTGATGGTTACGATTTTCTGTCATGCGATGGCGCCACTACCGATTAGCATTTTGGATCATGGTAACGATTGCCGATCTTTCGATACCGATAGTCCGATGGTAACGATTACGGATCGTCGATCTTCTGTTACCGACAATCTAATGGCTGCAATTTTCCGTCGTGCGATGGCGCCATTTCGAATCATGGTAACGTGAATCATGGATTGTCGATCTTCTGCTATCGGTAGTCTGATGGTAACGATTCTGAATCATGGATTGCTGATCTTCTGTTACCGACAAATCGGCGGTCTGATGGTAGACAAATCGGCAGTCTGATCAGTCTGATGGTAGACGAATCGGCAGTCTGATGGTAACGAATCTGAATCATGGATTGCCGATCTTTCGTTACCGACAATCGGATGGCTGCAATTTTCTGTCGCGCGATGGCGCCACTACCGATTCGCTTTTAACGATTACCGATCTTTTTTCCCCCTTACCGACAATGGAATAGAATTCTTAGCTTATATACGAATTATACTAGCTGAAATGCTCGAAGAGTGACAGGGTGTTGTAAGCAATGACGCGAATCATCCGATAATATATGTTTTGTTTATTCAATATTTCCTACGTCTAACCTATTCTAGAAGTAATAATTTTCTTATACGCTATTTCTCAAGTCTAACCTATTCTAAAGTCTTAAGTCTAACCTATTCTAGGATAACAATTTTCTTAAAACTATATATTAAACTGAAACTTAAGCTATATTTACATAGATGTGGTGGCGATCATGCCACGCGTATCTGAAACATACGGGTATATTGCAATAATCGAACGGTATGTGATGAAAATGATATTAACTTACCGGGTGACGAGTCGAGGTGTCACTCAGGATCGGTGATGTATCCGAAATCCTGCCACCACCTCGCCACCTCCTCAGGGACCCCGCCGGGCCAGCGTCGTTGTTCCTCATATGCGTCCCTGGCGTCGGCGAGGTCCCACTCATTATCGGACTCCTCATCCTCCTCGGCATGTCGCCACCACAGACCCTCCCCCAACAGAGGGTTTTCCTCCACCACCTCCTCCTCCTCCTCCACCACCTCCTCCTCCTCCTCCACCACCTCCGCCACCTCCTCCTGCTCCACCACCTTCTCCCCCTCCTCCCCCTCCACCTCCTCGTATGAGCTTTCGTACCCGTCATCCATCTCATCATCGTCCCACCCCAGCCAACGCTCATCATCAAAATTATCCATACTGTCGTTCATGTCTGCAATATGGAATATTAATTACAAAACCATATCCATCGTGAAAACTATGATATCGAAGAATAACGATACTTACTTCCTAGTCTTGCACTTTCTGCTCTTGAATCAATAGCTTGATTGTTTTCTGGTTTCACGATCTGGCTGGTTGCAGAATGTGTAAAACTCTATGCAAACTCGCACTTTTATGTCCAACTAGAAACCCAAAAATACACACCCAATGTTGGTGGGGGCTGCCCAATGGCAAACCCCGATAATATTTTTCCCGCATAATGGCGTGAAAAGGCCCAAACCCCCAGGTACAAAACCTCTGAACTATGGTTGGAAACGTTTGAATTTTCATAGTATTAGAATGGTTGAGGGTGGGGGTGGGCGTGCACATATAAAACCCCAAAACCTGCGGCGGGTGTCAACATTCGTATGGTGTGAGTTTGAATGCAGAGCTGTAAAATTCATCGAAAAAAATGGACAACGTTGGCTATATGAATCTCGTTGAGATGATGGAAGATGCATACAAGTTGCTGTGTGCACTACCCTCGGGGCAATCGAATGAAGATATTTTTATTCACTGGCGTGATATCGCGATTGAAAATGTTCGATTCTTGAACGGTATTTTGACACAACCAAAACTGTGTGTGAGTGAAAAACAACAACTGCAACATATAATTTCAGTCCTCCAATCGTGGGTGGTGAAATTTGAACGACACCATGCGTGTATTGTTGGCGGCAATATTGACGATGATATTCACAATCGTGTTCGATGGGATGATATGAGGAGTGCCTTCAACTGTCGTATACGCACCGGAGTCGTGACAAATCTTCAACACAGAGATTTGGGGAGATTTTTGGCCGACGCTGGGGTGATAACTATGGAACGCTTGAAAAATGTGCTACGCGAAGTGGGTGGTATTAAGGTGAATGTGGGGGTTTCATGTAGATTTGAGAACGTCAAAAACGATGAGATCAGTCTGGAAGTAAAAAACTTCAATACAGGCAACGCCACTATTCTTCCATCGACTGATCTGGAAACCTGGTTCAGCGATAATGTAACGAATCCTCTGCTAACCATGGTGGAGGATTTTGAACAACGAGATTCCGGTTGGAGCATGATCGAGATCATTAATGCGGTGATCTGCATCAACCGATACGTGCCTCTTCGCGGAGGACTTTCGACATTCACAAAGCTACCTGAGGACATTCAACGAAAGAGGGCGGTGGTCAACGTACAGAACAGTGATGATCGATGTTTGTTGTGGTCCGTCACCGCAGCTCTCCACCCCACAGACGTCAACACAACCAGAACATGCAGCTATCAACGATACATCTCAGAGCTACATTGCACAGGTATCAAATTCCCCGCAACCCTGCGTAGTGTAGAGAAATTTGAAAAAGCAAATAATTTGAGAATAAATGTATATGGAATTGAAAACGAAACTTTCTCAAATGCGGAATCAAAACAGAGCATTATCACCCCTCTTTATCTTAGTAAAAATTCAACAAATCCTTGCGAAAAGACAATTCACCTACTTATGGTTGAAAGTCACCCTGAAATAGACCGCGATGATGATGATGATAATGATGACTTGAATAATTTCAAAGCCAGATTTCACTTTGCGTGGATCAAAAATCTTTCACGGCTGGTTAGCCGCCAATTATCAAATCATAACGGCAAACAATTTTTGTGCGATAGATGCTTGTGTCACTTTAGCATACGCAGCTTGTATGAAAGCCACAGGCAAGATTGCATTCGAATGAATAGCATCCGAATGGAATTTCCGGAGAAAAAATTTTTGGAATTTTCCAATTTTCAGAATAAGGGAACTGTGCCATTCGTCGTTTACGCGGATCTTGAGTGTATATTGAAACCGGCTGCGAATGAATCTCAAGAGCATATCCCCCATAGTGCTGCTTATTATGTACATTGCTCATATGATGGAACATTATCGGAATATAGAAACAAGCGCGGGCCCGATTGTGTTGAATGGTTCATCAAGCAGCTTCGCGAATTATCCATTAAAGTAGAGTCACGCATAAAAAATATAATTCCAATGGAATCTCTGAATCAGATACAACGCGACCGCCATATGCGCTCAAAAAATTGTCACATCTGTGAGAAGCGATTTTTATCGGGAGAACAAAAATGCCACGATCACTGTCATTTCACAGGTAAATATCGCGGTGCCGCCCATAATCGGTGTAACTTGAATTTTAAGGAGAAACACACAATTCCGGTTGTTTTCCACAATTTGTCTGGCTATGATTCGCATTTCTTAATTAAATCTTTAGCTTCAAATTTTTCGGGTAAAATCACACTATTGCCTATTAATAAGGAAAAGTATATCAAGAGACTCGGTAGAGTCTCGCGCCTAGTTATATAAAAAAAAAATTGTTTGTATGCACCGCGCGAGACTCGACCGAGTCTATACAGGGTGAATCTTTTCAAAGGTCTCAAATGGGTGGGGCTTACTTGCGGCGAAGGCATGCAAAGATGTATTGTGATATGTCAAATTTGTAATTAAGCATTGCTTCACTATCCCCACCCGGATAATTGTTTACCTGATTGGCTAAATAAGCGTGTATTCGCCGCAAGTAGTCCCACCCATTTGAGACCTTTGAAAAGATTCACCCTGTATACGCGAACGAGAGCTGAACGGCCGTTACGGCAATTTATGATCGTTAATTTCTTCCGTCTCGCTATAAATACGGAATTGTAATATTTATCGCAGAATGTGGCCAAGAAGAGCTTTCATTTAAGCCCTATTTCGATTGAATCGGTGAACGGAGAGCTGAGATATGATTATTCGACGTTTTAGATCAAAGTAATTCGTACTTGTTTTCGTTGAGTGTTCATCTCCTTCAGCCAGTGTGGCACTAAACCTATGTGTATAAAAATTAGCATAGAGTGGCCTTCACTAGGCTATCTAGAGAGACGAGACCTACCAAGTACGGACGTCAGTAGCCAGATGGCGCTTTGGTTAGCTCTTTATTTTCACCAACTAGTTTTTTTTTTAAGGCTTATATCTGATAAGGAATGTAGCCGAACCACCAACTACAGTACGGTATCGTACCCCATCTTTTATTTTATTTTTTATTAAGTCAATTTATTTTTGGTCGTAATGTTATGTGTATAATTCAGCAAACGATCATGTAGGGTATGGTACGATTTATTTTTTATAAGATAAATTGAAATTTTTTTTTTCCTCGGAATCAAGTTTAAAAGTTTCGTTTAGGTACTAAAATAGGCCTGCTAAAATATAAGCTCTTAATATTAATATTAAGATGGCCCGCCTCGCACTTTTCGATTTCCCATAAGAATAACACAGGAACAACTACTTTTGTTCCCTCTCATTTTTGTAACTAACGAACGATACGTCGTACAGTAAAGTTCTTGGCATGTTTTTCTAGAGAATTAAACGCTCTACAAAAAAGGTCAAAAGTCATTTTTTGGTAAGTCAACTCGGTCAAAAGTTATTCAAGGAAAAGTTATTAATTTTGACCTCCATTATGCCATTTTAACATAAATAATATCAATCAATAGAGATTATTATTATCGATACTCGTATACCAAGATTCATGAGTAAATGTCTAGATATCTTTATGCGAAGGCAATAAACACTATATAATTTCTGCGAGATACTTTTCTCATGTGGAAACTAACCTTTTGCTCAAATTTTTATTCGACACCATAAGCTGTGATAATATTACATTTGCTTCATTCATGTCGCACTAACTTGGAAATTTCCCATGCGTTACAATCACAGGGCGATTGACTTTTCATACGAGTGATCCAGTAGACAATAGAACGCCAGAAGAGGCACGAAATTCTCTCTCTGTCTACATAGGGGCGGGTGGGGCAAAATGGACCGGTAAAAAAAAAAAACTGATTGATTGAAAAACTTGAGTATAAATAAGAACTTTATTGATACAATTGATGTGGAATTGAAGAAAACTCGAAGAACATTCAATATCAGTGTGATTATTGTGTGCAAACTAGAAAGCCATAATGAATTATGTACCTATATTTCTTTATTTTTATTTTTTTAGTCTTTAGTTGGTTTTTTTTACGTTCTACATTTTTCGTCAATTTCACATCAATTGTATCAATAAAGTTCATATTCATACTCGAATTTTGCAACCATTTTTTTTTTCTTTCTTACCGGTCCATTTTGCCCCACCCTTCCCTATACATGAATATAGTATATATATTTCGTATAGAGAGTGGTCGACAATTTATGCAATTTATTACGGATACAAGAATAACTACACTTCATTAATGAAATTCTACAAAAAGTAGTGATATCCCCATAAAAAGCACCTTTGGTGCAAAAACCTTTCGCCTAGTTATATAAATGTTATAGTTATATACAAAAATTCCTTCCTCGTGAAAAAACAATTCGAAATCGGATGCTATTGCCTAGTTGCCTAGTACCGACATTACGTTGATTTTTTTTCGAATTGACAATTAGGCTTTTCATAACACGGTATTGACCGCCTTCTTGTCTTGCCACGTAGAATCATAGAGGTAACGATAGGCAATTGATGCCTCCATTGGTTCAAACAGAAAACATACAAAAAATAATAATTAAAAAAAAAAAAAAAAATCTGGAGTACGTGGTACTAGGCGGGCCTTTTCTATACAAGTACAAGTAAACGGCGATTGAACCACATCAATAATCCTAATATAATAAAACGCAATATTGGCCCGCCTAGTACCACGTACTCCAAATTTTTTTTTTTTTTTTTTAATTATTATTTTTTGTATGTTTTCTGTTTGAACCAATGGAGGCATCAATTGCCTATCGTTACCTCTATGATTCTACGTGGCAAGACAAGAAGGCGGTCAATACCGTGTTATGAAAAGCCTAATTGTCAATTCGAAAAAAAATCAACGTAATGTCGGTACTAGGCAACTAGGCAATAGCATCCGATTTCGAATTGTTTTTTCACGAGGAAGGAATTTTTGTATATAACTATAACATTTATATAACTAGGCGAAAGGTTTTTGCACCAAAGGTGCTTTTTATGGGGATATCATTTACCAAGAGGGTTGACGGCACTACGATGAGCTTGAGATTCATTGATTCGATTCGATTTATGGCCAGCAGCATCGACAAATTGGCATCATACCTGTGCAATGCGGATAAAAAAATAACACGGAATTTTTACGATGATCAGGGAAAATTTGATTTGATGATTCGCAAAGGTGTATTCCCCTATGAATACATCGATTCTTGGGAAAAACTCGATGAACCAGAATTACCAATTAAAAAAGATTTTTATTCAAGGCTAATTGTAAGTGATTCTCATATTTCCGATGGGGATTATGAACATGCGAAAAATGTTTGGGCCAAGTTCGATCTAAAAACTCTGGGTGAATATTCCGATTTATACCTGAAAACCGATGTACTTTTATTAGCCGATATATTTCAAAATTTCCGCGATAGCTGCTTCAAAACGTACAACTTGGACCCTCTGCATTATTACACCGCGCCAGGGCTTGCTTTTGATGCTATGTTAAAGCAGACAAAAATTAATCTCCAACTTTTAGACGATCCTGAAATGATATTATTCATTGAGAAAAGCATAAGAGGTGGTGTGGCACAGTGCTCGAATCGCTATGCAAGAGCAAATAATCGATTTATGGGTGAAGATTTTGATCCAGGCAAGGCGGAATCATATTTAATGTATTTCGATGTAAACAATCTCTATGGTGCAGCTATGAGCGAACATTTGCCGAGTGGGTCGTTCGAGTGGGAAAATGATGCCATTGATGTATTGTCCCACCCCGATAATTCATCAACCGGTTATATTCTATAGAGGTAGATTTAGATTATCCTGTAGAGTTGCATAAACAGCATGCGGACTTACCTCTCTGCCCCGAGCATTTCACACCGCCCGGTAGTAAAATCAGAAAACTGGCAACAACGCTTTTACCCAAAGAAAAATATGTACTCCACTATCGTAATTTGAAACAGTGCATCAAATTTGGTTTGAAGCTGGTGAAAGTGCATAGAATTCTAAGATTCGCACAATCACCATGGTTAAAGACATACATCGATCTTAATACAAATATGCGAAAACAGTCAAAAAATGAGTTCGAAAAAAATTTCTACAAGCTTATGAATAATGCGGTATTTGGCAAGACCATGGAGAATGTGCGTAACCATAAGAACGTGAAACTAATCACGAAATGGGAGGGTCGGGGTGGTGCGCGTGCTCTCATTGCGAGACCCACATTTCACAGCTGCACCATATTCGATGAAGATATGGTGATTATTGAGCTAAATCGCACCATGGTACATTTCAATAAACCTATATACATTGGTGCTGCAATTCTCGATCTTTCGAAAATATTCCTATACAATTTCCACTATGATTATGTAAAAAATAATTTTTCAAGTAGTGAAGCAAAACTCATGTATACCGATACGGATAGCTTGTTATACCAATTCACTGTACCAAATATATACGAAATCATCAAGCGTGATGTTGTGGCAATGTTTGATACATCGGACTACCCTCTGGATAATGCCTACGGCATCCCCTTGTTGAATAAAAAACGCCTCGGTCTGATGAAGGACGAGAATAATGGTAAAATTATGACTGAATTTATCGGACTGCGAGCAAAACTCTACACATTCAGAACTCGCGGCGATACCGATAAGAAACGTGCAAAGGGTGTAAAGGGGTCCACATTAAAATCCATCACGTTTGATGATTACAAACGATGCCTTATTGATTATAAAAATTTAGTTGAGAAACAGTGTATGATAAAAAGTCGCCGACATACAGTTAGCACCATAGTACAGAATAAGTTAGCTCTAAGCTGGTGTGATGATAAGCGGAAATTGATACCCGGTAAAACTGATACTTTATCCTGGGGTTATCAAGATTCTGCAAACTAAGAAATTTCTCATATATTTGCAAAGAGTTTTTCTCACATTTTCTCACATTTTCTCAGATTTTCTCACATTTGGAAAAAGTTTTCTAAAATAGAATAAAATAATTTTCCATTTACTTTACATGTAAATGTGAGAAAATGTGAGAAAATGTGAAAAAATGTGAGAAATGTGAGAAAATGTGAGAAAATGCGAGAAAATTTGAGAAAATGTGAGAAAATGTGAGAAAATGTGAGAAAATGGAGGAAAAATTTATTTAATGTGTGTGGGGTGAAGAAACAAATGTAAATATGTTGATAATAAAATTTATTGAAATTATGCTACATATCAGACTTATTTATCCAACTATTATGTAAACTGTCAAATCCCAACCATTTTACATAGAGTTGATCACCACGCCTTCGCAAGACTTTTTCTACAAGATAACCATCGGGATATTGCACCCTGCTGAGCTCCTCCTCGTAAAACCCACCCGCGATGGGTTGGTTCAGGTAGTCGGTGAGTTTGTATGTTGGGGGGTTGGTATTTTTCACCTCATCAACTGTAAATATTTCCGTTGTCCAATTCGGTGTATAGCCCTTTTCGAATACATTTTTATATTTACTTATTCGAACTTTATCGCCAACTTTAAATTTGCGCTTCCGTTGGCTTCTTTTGATCTGACGCGGTTTGTACACACTTCGATATATTTGTTTTTCATTGACCGTAGTTACATCTTTTGGTTTCATTCTGATCGTGCGATGTTTGGTGTTATTATACGATGCAATTAAATCAGGTAGAATGCCAATCCACTTATGAGAACCTTGACGTGTGAATTGCTTCCACATTTTATTTTTCAGTGTACGATTGAAGCGTTCGCATATCGATGCCTTCAAGTTGCCAAATGTCGAGTACATGTTGATCCCATTATGTTTCATAAGACTTTTAAATTCTTTTTTGTAAAATTCCTTGCCCTGATCAACGTGTAGATGTTTCGGCATGCGACCCTGAGTTAGCACAGATTTCATCGCTGCTGTTACGTCTTTGGCATTTTTACCCTTGGTCGGTACGGCCCACGCAAATTTTGAAAATATATCAATTACTGTGAGCAAAAAATTTGAGCCCTTGTTGACGGATGAGTACGCGGACATGTCGACAAGATCGGCTTGCCAGGTCTCATCCAAACCACGTATATCGACATAACGTCGAGGATAATTACGCCGAGCGGGTCTATGAAGTTCGTTTGCTATTGCCGCCTTCATCCTCCTGCTCCCGCACCCAATTTTTAATGTATTTATTCTGTTTGATGCTCGGTAACAAGTTGGCCGGAATTCCACGAATGTAGTGCCGGCTAAGCTTTTCAACGTTATTCGCAGCTATCCCCAATCGTTTCTCCAGAGATTCACAATCCCTTTTCAGCGCCTCAATCCTTTCTTTTGCCTGGAGCCAAATACGCTGATCTTCTTTGAAACTTTCGCTGTGTTCCCGATCTATGCGGGTATTAAGTTTAGATTCAAGAGCTTCGAGAGACTGTCGCATGGATTGCTCGAATGTCTCTTTTATAGATCGCTCGAGAGCATTATATGATCGTCGCGTAATGTCTTCAAGACTTTTCAGAGAAACGGCATCGGTTGGCTCTTGGGGATATGCAATATTACACAATCGTTTATTGGCTATGTCGTACTGGTTATCGATGGTGGTCTTAAACCCAACACCGGGAGGTCCGCGCCTACCCACACTTTTGATTTTTCCGCTAGCCGACCGACGACCGAATATGTCTATGCTCATTGTTAAATGATCTAGCTCGATTCGAGGCTAATTCCTCGAAGTCGTCCGTTGCGACTGAACCCCTCGGGATCAACTCCTATGGCAGCCAATCGGGTCTCCAGAACTTCCTTTTCCACCGTTAGAGTGTCAATCTCTTCTGTCATAAGAGTCTGAATGTGTTGATTCGCGTTGAAATTGTTGGTATGCTCTCGATCTAGACGTGCAGTAAGTTGAGATTCAAACTTGTGGAGTGCTTGCAGCGTAGAGTTCGCAAATGTTTTTTCCATACAATGTTCGAGAACGCCTAGGACTCGCTGTGTAATATCTTCAAGACTTTTCAGGGAAACGACGTCGTTAGGTTCCTGCGGATCGGCGATATTACATAATCGTTTGCCATCTAGATCATAATGCCTATCAGTGGTGAATTTGAATCCAACACCCGGAGGGCCTTGAATAACACCTTTTCGGTGACTGTTGCTCACCAGCTGTCGTCCAAATATGTCTATGCTCATTGTTCAATGATCCATGTCCGAATGATCATTCTATGATTAATCTCATGTTAATAAATGATTCCCGCCTCGCGCAGCTCCTCAATAATGGAGGCTATTTCATTGGTATGGCTGGTATTACCGGCCGCTTGAGATGCCATAAGTAGTCGAAGACGATCAACAAGCTCATTAGGATCATCCCAATAAACATAATCCATACTTTGTCCCTGCGCATTTTTATGGGTGGGTAATAAACCTGTGCCGGATCTTTGCCCAGGTTTTTTCACAGGTAGCTCGATGTATGGGGCAATGAAAACTCTATACTTTGAACTTTTTTCCCTATCATGATGAAGACTTTTTTCAGCTTTGTAATATTTCCGATATGCATTCGTTTTCTTCACGATTCTGATATAATTCAATTTGTCGCTTTTATTCACAATCGAGGGATCGGGAAACTTTTTGAATAGCAATTCAAGCAATCCTGGTGTGTTCTCATAGCTCTTATCACCCACATATATCTGATTATCGCTAAATACTATATCCGAATTACCAATCTTCATTCCACCGACTAGCTTTCGAACACCATATTTCGTGTCCAAGTTCTTGCGCTCTTTGGCCGAGGTAAACATGTTTAAATAGCGTGCTGTCTTGACCCCTGTTCTCGACACCGGTGTGCTTGTAGAAGCGACTGCAAACGCGCCATCCTGGTTGTTATCACCATCATCATCATCATCATCATCATCATCATCATCATCATCATCATCATCATAGGCACCAGCCGCATCATCCATAGCGGCGACAGTTGTAGCATTGTCACCAATAGCAGCGCTAGTTGTGAAGCTCCCCTCGATCGCGCTTTTATATGGATCATTATCATCATCATCATCATCATCATCTGTATTACCATAATCTTCTGTTTTCACAAAATCTTCCGTCTTCTCTGTCTTAACCGAACCTGGCTCCGTTTTCACTTCCCGCTTTATTAGTAGCCGCTGCTGCTGCTTTGATGAATCTACCAACTTGTGCAGTGGTGTAACCAGGGGTTTGAAAATTTCGCTAATAGCCTGCTCACTGTCGTCTTTCCCCATTTTGATCATTTTGTGTTTACGCCGAATGATATCGCTAGCTCTGGTTATTTCTCGCAACACATCGTTTTGCCTACGTATCTTGGAGCTCTCCATGCTGCTAGTTTGATCGATATGTTGTGACTGTATGTGGTTTATCCGTGATTCAGACTTATAAAGCAGTCAAAGCCTCGCCTATATCGTCCAGCGTTAATCTCACTGTCTTTGTCGATGGTTACAAAACTATATCTACCACCATTCCAACACGCCAAGCACAATTCTTTAAATTGCTGATAGGTCATATCGGTGTTCACATGATCGGCGTAGATGTGTTTCAAATTAATTTCATCTTGACGAAAAAGAACCAATAAGTTTGCATTATCACGCACCAAATGTTTTGGAATTCGGGCATACGTTTGACAGAGATAAAAACTATCGACATCTCTGTGCCGCCCCATGCAGAAATAGGCCCTAATATTATCTTGCTTCTCACAGGCCACATCATCGAAAATCATAATCGAGTTGGGGTGTGCATCTTTCGGCGCTACAACCTCCTTGTGCTCATCAAACGGAAAATAACCCAGCCCCTCCACCGGTTCCAACAACCTCTTCAGGAACTCATACTTTGGCTGATTGAGGGATTTTGAATAGACGTAGACATTCTCGAATCGTAGGCCATTAGCATGTGTGAGTAGCGTGAGAAGGGCATTAGTTTTGCCACAATTCGAAGGCCCGCAAAAGACAGCCCTCACACTGTTCGGCAGTAAGGCCCCGTGTCGTTTGCCCTTCTTCTTTTTTTGCTCAACCAATTTATCGAAATTGGCAATGGGTAGTTTAATTGTTTGATCCTGAAATTTCATGATGCCTGGTAAACGTCGCAATGAGAACTAATGTATTTACGTATAAAATACGCTCTTTTATAGAATTTGAGTTAGTTTGCGATGAACCATGGTTGGATGCACACGTAGACAAAAGAGCGGTTGTGGGTTAATAAATAAAATCATCAACAATCTCCCCATCGAATTACATGTTCCTGGTTATCAGTACTGCGGACCTGGTACAAAATTGGCAAAGAGGTTAGCTCGCGGTGATCGTGGTATCAATGCTCTAGACGCTGCATGCATGCAGCACGATATTGCATACTCCAAAAATCACGATAATATTGCAGAGCGCCATAAGGCCGACAAAGTGCTTGCCGAGAGGGCGTGGAATCGGGTTTTGGCTAAAGACGCGAGCACAGCTGAAAGAGCTGTTGCCTGGGCGGTCACCAACACCATGGAAGCGAAATCCAAACTGGGTATGGGTATGAGGAGGGTCAAGACGCAGGCATCGCCCAAGAACAGGAAAAGGACATTGAAATTTATTATACAAGCAGCAAAGAAATCCATGAAGCCTGGCCCCAAAGCCATTGAGTCGGCTCTGGCGGGTGCCCGTTCGGCTGCATCTAAAGGAAAAGTGCACGTGCCTCGTATTTTGCCCGTCCCACGGAAAATTGGTGGTATATTACCGTTTCTAATCCCAATATTTGCAGCCCTTAGTGCCACAGGTGCTTTAGCTGGTGGTGCCGCGGGTATAGCAAAGGTTGTCAATGAGGCTAAGGCAAACAAACATCAATTACAAGAATCCAAGCGGCACAACGCAACAATGGAGGCGATTGCTTTGGGAAAGGGCTTAAACCTGAAACCATACAAGAAGGGTATGGGGCTGTATTTGAAGCCGGCAAAAAACTAATAAAGCTACCACACCGAGCCCTCACGGATGCTGATTTACTCAACTATGCAAGAGCTATGAAAATTCCATATTTTCGAGGTGTTTTTATGCGGAATGATTTACCCAATTCAGGACCCAGAAAGCGTGAATCTGCAATTATCAATCCTGATGATAAAAACGGTCCAGGGACGCATTGGGTTGCGTATACGAAAAATGGCAACGATGCGGTGTATTTCGACAGTTTTGGTGATTTACAACCGCCTAGAGATCTAGTGAATTATCTCGGTGTTGGTAGCGTAAAATATAATCATAAGAGATATCAAGAATATAACACAATAATTTGCGGTCACTTATGCCTCAAGTTTCTCAGCGGACAACTATAAAATGTATGCGAATCATCGATGTGATATTAGTCATGGCTGATTCGTTCACGTTGACACTCTCTGGGGAATCGTCGGTGTTGAGGACTCAATATTTCCCCCCTATCGAGCTATCACCGACAAAGACGTATGTTCTAGGACTTATAGAGCTCTTGACATTCAACGCGATCCCCAATATAGATGAGGGGTGTAATAAGTTTTATATAAAACCGGAATGAGTTACTCAGTGAAATTAGATGCAATCAACAGATAGACTTTCATCCAAAAGATTCCATCGGTCATTTGCTTGGTTTCACCCCCAATGTTCTCCAAGGCGGTATTACCCACAAATCTGAGTTACCCGTTCGCATACTCAAAGTCAACGCCTTGCGGGTTGAGTGTAATATTACCACGGGTGCGTATATCAATGAGCATCGGGTACATACGATTCATCAATTTTTTCCAACCGTACCACCCGGATATAAGATCGTGGAAGTGCCAACAAATGTCATTTACCACCCGATCACCGTGCGGTCAATACACGATATACAGTTGAGAATAGTTGATCAGGACGGGAAATTGATCAATTTTCGAGGTGAAACTGTAACTATACGATTACATGTGAAATCTTCGAGATAATATGGGCATTGTGTTTGAGAGGACAAGAAAATCTGGCGGTAGTTATAAAAGCTTGATAACATGTCCGAACATCATCAGTCATCGAGCAGCTCCGATTCGAGTGACACATCAGAACGCTCAGTTTCTCCAGAGCCTAGGACTCCGACTTCGTTGTGATGGAGGTGGAAAATAAGAATTCGCTGCTATTTCTGCATATGTCCATCACGAAAATGATAAAAATCCAAACACCCGTGACCTTCGACGAGTCGATTGCCCACTGTGAAATACATGCACATCAACCGTATGCTGCATCTACATTCAAAAATAACGATGAGATCCGCATAGCTGTGCAGAATCAAGATGCATGTGTATTACCCAGCAAAAGTTCGCTCCACATCTACGGTCGGCTCACGAAATCAGATGATACCGCCGTTGGTGTAGGCACGGAATTGGTCAATATGGCTGTGTGTCACATGTTTGGCGATATGCGTTATGAGTTGAATGGTCATGAGATTGATCAGAATAAGAATGTCGGCATCACAAGTATTATGAAGGGATACTTGTCATTCACCCCAGGACAGCAACATCTTTTGGGAAACACCGGTTGGTTGGCGGATAATAAAGATAAACTAACCAACGCCGATGGATACTTTGATGTTGTTATACCGCTGAATTTTTTACTCGGATTTGCCGAGGACTATAATCGAATCATTGTCAATGCGAAGCATGAGCTAATTTTGACGCGGTCAAACAATGATTCAAATGCCATACATCAAACCGCTGTGGATGGGATCAAAATTTCGATCGAAAAAATTGAATGGTTGTTGCCATACATCAGGCTATCAGATCCTGCAAAGATTAAGATGCTCAATTATATTGCCAAAGATCCGGCTGTATCTATGAGTTTTCGCTCGTGGGAAATGTACGAGTACCCAATGTTACCCGCAACAACGAGACATGTATGGGTGGTCAAGACATCCACACAGCTGGAGAAACCAAGACACGTCATACTAGGATTCCAAACCGCGCGACGAAACGATCCGAAGAAAAATGCCAGTGAATTCGATCATTGTATGATTAGAGATGTGAAACTTTTCCTAAACTCGCAATGCTATCCCTATGGAAATTTGAATCTTGATATTACGCGCAATCAATACGCCATTCTCTACAATATGTATACAAACTTTCAAATTTCATACTACGATAAGGAATCTGAGCCTCTTTTGTCAAAGAGTGATTTTTTGGTGAGAGCCCCGCTCATTACTATAGACTGTTCCAAGCAAAATGAATCGTTAAAGAGTGGACCTGTGGATATTCGTTTGGAATTTGAAACTAGCGTTGCGTTTCCAGCAAATACTTCAGCCTACTGTATGATTATACACGATCGCATTGTTGAATACAACCCCATCAGCGGTACAGTCAAAAAATTAGCCACATTTTAAGGATTCTGCATGCTTGAGAACTATAGATTAAGCTTATTCTAAGTAACTAAAGGAACAATAAATAAATAAATAAATAAATAAATGTGATTGCAATTTCATTGTTATTTATTCAACCCTAACCCATCCCCATTACATATATGTATTGTAACTTTTTTGGGGTTGCTCGGATCGCAGCACTGAAGGTGATGCGATCCGGTAGTTACTTGTAAGTTCTTTGTCTTGAAATTTTAATCAGGACTTCCCGAAATAGGTAGATGTTAGACCCTAATACAGACTAGGGCGGAGCGAATCTCGCCGTAGCTGCCTCCCTCAGACCTGGATGCGGTATTCCGCACCAAGGCTGTATCAGACTTGGATCGGCGTTATCTCACCAAGACAGTACCCTGACTTGGATGCAGCTAGTGCACCAAAGCAGGCATCTGATCCGGGCAGCGTTTGCCTGACCGAAGCTGTATGTTAGCTATGGATTGATTAGTAGAATAGAAGAAAGAAAGATGTTCTGAGATGGATTTTAGCTGATCAGTTAAATTATAATTTAATCTATAAAAATTACGAACAAAAATAATACAAAAAGAAAATCATTACAAAAGAAAATATTAACCTAAGAGTTAAGTAGTAAGCGAACCTAAGTTTTTAATGTGTTTAGTGTTTTGGCTAAGCCACGAAATTGTCGTTAAGAATGAGTAAAGCAAATGGATAAGGTTAAATGATTGAATATTAATTTGGAATTGAATAATTTGATTCTAGACGTAAGTCCCTGCTGTAGGTAACTCCGTTTCGCAAAGTGATTCTAATAAGGCACCTGGGCTCTATGCCTGTCAGGTCCTGGCTAAGTGATGAGTAGTGAGTCGCTCCGGTGCTATACCTGGAATGCGCTGCTCTGTCGAGCAGCACCGCTCGTTATATAGCGCTTTGTGACGTCAGTTGTTATGCGTGAAGGGGGATGCGCGATTGTCTCATGTATTCGTATCAGGCATAACGCCTGATACGTTACATTGCCCCCTTCAATCATCAGTTCTTCGGATGACGCTTGCAGTCAGATGTTCGGACGATGATTGACCAATCTTCAATAGTGAGTGAACTCTATAATCGTTTTAATCCTAGAGGATCGGTGACGTCGATATCGGTTGGTATCTCTATTTCCTCGCGTCGTGGTTCTTTGGCCGGTGGTGTTGGTGTCTCATCATCAGATAAGTCTAGGGTCCCAAAAAGTCGTAGCATTGATATTTTCCTTCGATGCTCCTTTTTTTGCATTTTGGTCCATTCCGGTACATCAATTGGAGTTAATTTCCATGGAAGGTAAGTAGTTACTGTACCCGTCTTTATTGTCTCATCCGTGTTGTTATTGTTTGGTATATTCGTCAGATTCGGTTGTTTTGTTTCAGGTCTAGGTACTTTCGTCAACTCCAATGGGATGCTGATCGGCAGTGAAAGTTTAACTGGTATCTCCTTTTCCACGATCTTCGGCTGTTCTACCATCTCCATTGCATTTATCAGGTGGTCGATTGTTACCGGTGAGTCTTCCAATAACAGTTCCGTGCTACCAGATAATCCAGGCAGAGTATGTTTTGTTTTATCATGCCTTAGTCTTCTGTTGTTAGCTGCCGTTTGGATTCCTCTCCCTTTCACGTATCTTCCTTTTCCCGATAGAAATTTCCCATTTGACTCGAGTATTTTATATTGATCGTTGTTCTCGTCTGAATTTTCTAGGTTCTCCGTTTGGGTACCTTTATCCTGCACACTGGTGTACTCATATCGGAAAGAACTCATTTTGGCGAATACTTTCTGTGCTTCGGGGTGACTTTATTTATAGTCAACAAATGACATGTGTGACATCGGTGAGTATTCTCTTTTTCATTTCGTGTTTTGTGTCGTCAAATCGATTCGTTTTGATTGTGTGTTCTTTACTTGCCGTTTCTATTCTTCTCTCGAAGGTTCCAGATATTTCTTGAACATGTTTACATGGAATCTTCCACGCTCTTGCCCAGTAATCGGATTTTCCAGTATGAACGTTGCTTCCCCTATTCTGGTTTTTAAGTTATATGGACCCTCATACAAAGTAAAGAATTTGGCTAGTTTTTTGTTTTTTGTATCTGATACGTTTAAAGCTCGTACTAAAACCATATCTCCTACATGAAACTTAATTATTCTATGTGTTTTATTAAATCTAGCGGCTCGCTTTAGCCCTTTACGCAATATATTACGTCTAACTAAACCTAGCTTTACTTCTTGTGATATCCTACTTTTATTTTTTATCAACCACTCTTCCCAAAATCTGGTTGGTGGTGTGCCTAGTTGGATTTCGCACGGACAGAATCCAGTCGTGTCATGGTACACTTCGTTTACGCAACACTCGATTACCTGGATCCAGTTTATCCATTGGGTGTGTTCACCTGTGAGAAAAGTTCTAAAAAATCTCCCTATTTCGCGATTGACTCGCTCAACGATATTGCCTTGAGGATGACGGATGGATGAGAAAACTGGAGTAATCCCTTCTTCCTCTAATTTGTTCAACCACTTTGCCGAGGTAAACTGTGTACCATGGTCGAACTGGATCCTGTCCGGCTTTCCTAATTCTGGTATGTATTTTTCAAATATGCACCGAATAGTGGACTCCGCGTTCGCCGTTCTCATAGGGTATATTCGCACAAACTTGCTAAATGCATCGCAAGCAACTAATATCCATCGATAATTTCCGCGACTCGCAGGTAACGGTCCAAAGAAATCTATAGAGACTAGGTCTCCTACGCCTTCCGGAACTATGTTCTGCATACTTGCATAACTATACGAATTAGGTACCTTACACCGTTGACATCGATCGCACCTCGCTAATTCCTGTCTAATTACTCGTGCAAATTTCGGTATGTAAAAGCTTTCTCTCAAGATGTGGTAGCATTTATTTGCTCCCGTATGTCCGTATATTTCATGACATTCTTTTATTAGAGTTTTTATCAAGGTATTGGGTACGTAAGCCTGCATGCGGCCCCCTGGTTCTATGTGATATAAAACCCCGTTAATTAATTTAAACCGTTTTTTGATTTTAATGTCATTTGAGTTGATAATGTCGCTGATCTTATTATCCTGTCTTTGTAATTCACCCAGTGACTCTAAGTTTGTCTTTAACTCGTCTGTCACCTCTTTAGCTAATGGTGCTATAATTACGATCTGATTTACCGACGCAGTACTTTCTTCTGTTTCCGGAGGATATCGACTCAGTATATCGGCAACTATATTATCCTTTCCCTTGATGTACTCAATATCAAATTCATAGGTTTGAATAAATAATATCCATCTAGTCAACCTTGAACTTAATAACCTACATGTGTACAAGAATGTTAAAGCTTTGTGGTCGGTACGTATTGTCAATTTAGCTCCAAGTATGAACGTTCTAAATTTTCCCAGCGCGAAAACAATTGCTAAGAGTTCTTTTTCAGATGTAAAATAATTCAACTCTGCTCCTTTTAATGTCCTGCTCGCAAAACCGACAATGCGTTCCTCCTGTTGCTCTGATAGCTGGTATAAAACTGCACCAATTGCATAATTACTAGCATCGCATTGTAAATAATATCTATGCTTCGGGTTCGGGTGGTGTATTACCATGCTGTTGCAAAATAAATTTTTTACTATTGTGAAATGCGCCATCATATCTTCATTCCACTCCCATCTAGATCCTTTCCTCACTAATTTCAAAAGTGGCGCGGTTGCCTCAGAATATTCCTTTGTGAATTTACTATAATAGTTCGTTAAACCCAAGAAAGCTTTTAACTGTTTTACGTTCTTTGGTACTGGGAAATTTTGTATTGCTTCAACCTTCTCAGGCTGCGGGCTAATCCCATGCTTGGTTATTCGGTGACCAAGAAAGTCTATTTCTTCTCGAAAGAACGTTGATTTGTTAAAATTTACAGTTAAATTATATTTTCTGAATGTTTCAAATAGTGGTTTTAAGTGATCTAGATGCGACTGGAACGAATCAGATAGACACAAAATGTCGTCTACAAAATTAATTGTAAATAACTCATTTTCTTTTAATATCAAGTCTAGTGTTCTAATTAAACTGGCTAAGCTTGTGCTTAATCCATATGGTGTTACCGTGAACTGGTAGGTTTTCCCCTCGTGCATGAACGCAGTGAATTTCCTTGAATCTTTGTGCAATGGCACTTGCCAGAAACTAGCTGTTAAATCTAAGCTGGACATTACTGATGCATTCCCGCACTTCTGGAATAAAACCTCAGTTGATTGCGCACAATCATGGTCAGGTACTATAAGTCGATTTATGAATCTTGCATCCAAAACGAGACGAATATCACCTGATTTCTTTGCTACGACCACAACTGGATTGACGTATTCACTGTACGACCTTTCGATTACTCCAAGTTTCAGCATTTTTTGTATTTCTTGATTTACTTTATCACGATACATAATCGGTATTGGATAGGATCTTTTCACGAATGGTCTATCTTCGTATATCTTGATCTTATGCTCGTAAACCGTGACTCGACCTGGGACTTTCTGAAACACGTCTCGGTACTCCAGGATAAGATTCTCAAAAGATTTTAACTCATCGACTCCTAGTACCTGACATTCAGATAGCTTGCACATGATCTCCTCATCGGTTACACCAAAATTGTTCTCCTCTGAGCTTATATTTGCAATTTTTAACGCTACAGCTCTGTTTTCTTGCTTGTGACTAGGTCCGTAAATTTCAATGCTGTGTTTTTTATTGTTTATCTCGATGTTCAGTCTACCAAGTTTCAAATCAATATCCGTTTTCCAGCGATGGAAAATATCAATTCCTAATATGACCTCATGTTTCAATCCAGGCACGACGAGAAACGCCACCAGATCGTTGGTAATTCCAATCCTTATGCTAGCTAAGAACTGTTCCTTGATTTTTATCGGTTTGCCCCCTGCCGCTCCGGTAATCTGAAAGTTTACGACCGGTAGTTTTTCGCAATTTGTAAGCTGCTCACGAAATTTGTTATACCAACTATCCGAGACGCAGGTTACCTGACTGCCCGTATCAATCAAGGCTTTTACCGCTATGTCCTCGACCCTAATCGCTACTTCCGGACATGTGTTTGAATCCGTCGTTTCGTTGGATTCTTCCTCCGATAAGTATTCTTTCGGATCTTCAAAAGTATTTGAATTTGAACCGTTTATCGCAAAAACTTCCATTGTGCGCTGTGTCGGTACCGATGTTATTGTGACCGGCACAGCGACATCTAGTTTTCCGATTCCGCGTTTGTTTCTACCGAATTTTGTTCGTCTATTGTCTCCTCACAATCTATCGAGTTTACATGACGACTTGTCCAGTTATTCGGTCTTGGACTCTGTGTTTGCGTACCTGGCTTATTGTTCTCGACCGAGTCGCCTAGCTTAGGTGTTATGCTATTGTAATCCGTTCGCCATGACACCTGTTTATCACGCGTTTCGCCACCACGATAGTTTGTTGGTGTTTGTCTGTTTGTGACCGTGATTCGACTTCGTGGAGCGTTTGATCGTCCACCAAATTGCAATTCATCAAGAAACGAGAGTAACGAATCGATGTCTTGGATGTTACGGCACCTAGCTGCTTCGACTACACTTTCGTTGAAATGTCGGGTAAGACTACGTACGATTTCACTTTCTGGCATCCGCGGAACTAAACCCGTGGCTGATGCAAATTTACGGTTGGCGTATTCTGACCATGTTACTTTCGAGTCTTGGTTATAAAATCCGAATTCTATATCTTTTCTTAATTCTCTTTGCGTTTCTTCTCCCCAATATCTATTTAGGAACCGGATCTTAAAAGAATCCCATGTGTTGATCACGTCGCGACGCGCAGTCCACCAGTCTTTCGCATCGTGACTTAGACTTTGGCCTACAAACTTTAAACATAGATCATCGCTGTCTGCGCCTATAACGGTAAAGTATTCTTCTAGTTCTTTAATGAATAAAGCAGGTCTTTCCCACGCTTTTCCGCTATAATTCGGCATTCTAATATGTTTACTTATGATGCTATTATATTCGCTAGCCTGTCCGTTGTTTCGAGTTCGATTTCGCCTAACCTCTAAATCAAAGCTTGTTTTCAAACTATCTTGTTTGTTTTCAATCTCTATAAACCTATCGATGTTAGCCTGATAGTTTTCTTTTACTTTACTATTTAGTTTATTCAAACTACCATTAAACTCGCTTCTTATATCTAGTTGACATGTAGTTAACTGTTCCTGATATAATATTAATTCTGAACAGTACTTTTCTTCTATTCCTTTGACATTACCTTCTACTGACTCTATTTGTTTTTGATTAATTTGCTGTTGTTCTTCTAATTTTCTAGTGATTCTAGTTTCGAACTTCGAATTTTCTTTTTCTACGTCTGAT